>CM042440.1:25035290-25342790 GCA_023631565.1 Gymnocephalus cernua | reverse complement strand
GCCCTCAGAGCATCAAGAATCGTCATTCATCTATAAGCGATATCACCACATGGGCTCAGGACTACTTTGGCAAACCGTTGTCGAGTACCACAATACGTAGTTACAGCCACAAATGCCAGTTTAAACTGTACTGTGCCAAATGTTAACAGTGTCCAGAAGCGCCGTCGACTTCTCTGGGCTCAGAGGCATCTGGGATGGACCATCACACAGTGGAAACGTGTACTGTGGTCAGATGAATCAGTATTTCAGGTATTTTTTGGGAGAAGTGGACGCCGTGTGCTCCGGACCAAAGAAGAAAAGGATCATCCAGACTGTTACCAGCAACAAGTCCAAAAGCCAGGGTCTGCCATGGTACGGGGTTGTGTCAGTGCCCAGAGATGGGAGTAAGTCACACATGGGCAAGTCACAAGCAAGTCTCAAGTCTTAACCTTCAAGTCTCAAGCAAGTCCAAGTCATTTTGTGTGACAATCAAGCAAGTCAAGTCATAGCTTTGGTCAAGCAAGTCAAGCAAGTCAAGCAAGTCAAGTCAAGTCATACAAAAGTTTCCATTTTTAAACAAGCTAAAGACAGTGGTTATAACTGCTGGAGTTTTATTTGTATTTTTTCCTACTCAATATTCAAAAGACATTGCGTCCAAGCCACATATATCTGAACAGTTTAAATGTATAAAGATTTAAAAAAGCACAGCCTAAAACTGATATTAGGCCAACATACATAGGCTATTTGTTCAATATGCCTCAAACATGACATCAAATCATGAAATTCATTCAAACAATTCAAGTATAATGGTTTCTAAGTCAAATAATATTCTTCAAACATGCCTCACTTTTATGGGACAGAAACACATTTAACCTTTCCTTCTCTTAAAGAAAAAAAAACATATTCTTTAAGAGTAGCTGAATCCCACCACCTTTGTATAATCTGGAGAGATTGAATAGTAGGCTATATGTTAATATTTGTCAGTGTATTTGTGAGTGAATGTATGCATGTTTGAGAGAGTGAATGAAAAGTTATTAATATTGGTGAGTGAATGTGTGCATGTGGTGTGTGTGAGAGTGCAGTGTGTGTATGTGTGCCTAGCTTTATTCACATACTTAATCTGCGCAAGTGTGTGTGTGTCTGCATGTGTAGCAGTTTGTTGTGTGTATGTATACAGTGTGCCTAGTTGTATTCATTCTTACCGCCACCTTGAACAAAGAGGGGAGGGTGTGCTTATTCATGGCCCAAAACTGAAGGGAGTTCTGTTCATCACAAGCGTCCAAATAGTGGTTCAGCTGAATATGGGGACTGGAACCTGAATCTCTCCCGCTTTGAAGTGTCCGATGAAATTCGCAGTGGTCGTGGTTGACATCGGAATTTTTTGTACTGCAGACCTTGCAAACTGCCGTTCGTTTCTTCTTTGCCCTGGTCAGATGTGTAATCCTTATAGCCAAACTTTATTATTTTCGGTGCAGAGGAATCCATGACGTTAAGTAACAGCCGTAGCCAGTCTCCTTTACTGCAGGTCTGCCGCCGTGTGGCGCGTCATCATATCAACGGGTTCCCGCGCATGCAACAGCACTGAAATCGTAACGTTAACTCCTCAATATCAGAGAGGAAAAAAAAAAATATTTATTAAACAAAGTCAAGTCATTTCAAGTCATTTGACTCAAGTCTAAGTCAAGTCTCAAGTCATGAATATCAAGTCAAAGTCAAGTCGAGTCTTTTATGAATGTTTATCAAGCAAGTCTCAAGTCCTAAAATTTGCGACTCGAGTCTAACTCGAGTCAAGTCATGTGACTCGAGTCCCCCATGTCTGTCAGTGCCCTTGGCAAAAGTAACTTGCACTTCTGTGATGGCACCATTAATGCTGAAAAGTACATAGAGATTTTGGAGCACAATATGCTGCCTTCAAGAAGACATCTTTTCCAGGGACGTCCATGCATATTTCAACAAGATAATGCAAAAACACATTCTGCACACATTACAAAGTCCTGGCTGCAGAGGAAGAGGACACGGGTACATGACTGGCCTGCCTGCAGTCCCGACCTGTCTCCAATAGAGAATGTGTGGTGCATTTTGAAGCGCAAAATGTGACAACGAAGACACCGTACTGTTGCCCACCTTAAGACTTGTTTGCAGCAAGAATGGGACAAAATTACACCTGAAACACTCCATCACTTGGTGTCTTCAGTCCCTAAATGTCTTAAGTGTTGTGAAAAGGAATGGCAACATTACAAAGTGGTAAATGCTTTACTGTTCCAACTTTTTTTGAAATGTGTTGCAAGAACCAAAATAGGAATTTTGTTTTTTTGAAAAAAAAACAAACAATAAAAATCACATCGGAACACATTAAATTATGTGCTGTTGTATTGTCTGCAATGAAATACAAGTCAAAGTACATTTAGAAATCACTACTTTATTTTTTTATTTGTGTTTTCCATACTGTCCCAACTTTTTCTGATTTGGGGTTGTACATTAGTAAGCTAGCCTAGAAATCTAGATGCACCCCAGCGGCAGCAAATTTAATTTGCAGCCAGGGGGGTCTAGGCATTCTCCGTTGGCTTGCGAGGTGGAAAAACCAAACTCTTGTCCGGCCAATCACATCGTGTATAGAGTCGGTGGGTATGGCTGCTGCTGCTGGCGAACAGCGGCCTTCTGGAAGACTTGGGAGTTAAGCTTTTCTTTGAGAAAAGAACAAAGAACGGCACTGAAGTAATTCTTGAAAAAGGAAGATGTGTTCGGAGTTTTGCTGAATGTATACGGCAAAAGTTTACATTACATTACATTACATTACATGTCATTTAGCTGACGCTTTTATCCAAAGCGACTTACAATTGCTATATATATCAGAGGTCGCACGCCTCTGGAGCAACTAGGGGTTAAGTGTCTTGCTCAGGGACACATTGGTTGATGGATCATGGTGGGAATCTATCAACTAGCTCTGCCACTTTCTTCGTAAGCTACAGGACAGCGTCAAATCAAAACATGACCTGCGCGAAAGAGAAAAAAAATGAATGCGTCTCCATCCCCAGCACTTCCTAAAGCATCTCTGTCCCCAGCACATTTCAAACCAAACTGACGCCTGTGAGCATTAGGCTAAACCGTAACTGAGATACCGTCAACAGGAAGTGCCGTGTGTCATGGCGACGCCCAATAAGATTAGCAGGAAAGTTGTGGATATACTTAAAACTAACCGTGCATTCACGGACATCGGAAAAACATTTTTCCGAGTGAAAACGTCACCATTCACGTCACCTCCTGTGGGAATCAGAGGTTGGAAACTCGGGCTAGAAACAGAGTTTCCAAAATGACTCCCGGTATGGCGCAGAGCTGATCAGCTGCATCTTTTTTTGCTCCGCTACAAACTTGAATTTAACCCTGTAAAAGTTCACCGTTGATTTTTAAGTGCCAGGTAGGGCAAGCTTATTTTATCGGCTTCCTTTACTCAGAATGCCATCTAAGAAAAATCACCCAAAAAAAGCAGACTCTGCAACTGAAAATTTAGAGTTGGAGGAAGACATTTTGCTAGCTGCAAGTGCTATACAGGCTAATACTTGTGGGGAAGAAGGAACAGAGACTATGACTGTGGGAAGCGACGTTAGCTCAGAGGATACACTGTAAGAAAAGATGCACCATATCTACTCAATAAAAATGAGGCAACAGATTACAAGCAATATTATTAATTAAATTTCACATGGTTTGGTATTGAGTAAATATTAATTAAATGAGACCCTTAATAGTTATCCATTTAATATGAGTAGATTCAAATAGAAAACAGTACAGAATTAATTATAACCTAAACAAAAATATTGAGTTGATTTGAAAAAGATAAAATCCCTGTGTGAGTAGTAATAAAAAATTATTTAATTCTACATATCAATGATATATAATTGAGTAATAATCATCTACTTTAATCTGCACATCAATTTGAATGTGCAAATCAATGCAATGAATTAAACCGGTATTGATTTCCCGTATGATATGAATTTTTCATATACCGTATTCCCGGCGCATTGCCGCAGAGAGCACTACGGCCGAATTAATCTGCGAGTGACTTTAGAACGGGACCCCTGTTAACTGCGTACCCTTCTCACTCATGGTAGTAACTTTATAACACTTTATAGCACAACAATTAATATCCCACAACTAACTCTTCTCACTCATGGTAGTAACTTTATAACACAACAATTAATAACCTACAACTAACTCTATTTCTATTTAATCTATTTTATTTCTATTTTTATCTCTAACAGGATAAAACACCATAGCACACAACTATTTGTGACTAACAATTTCTAACACTAATAATTTTACATTTACAAATTTACACAGCCGAACGGCATGCTGGGTAACATTATAGCTGCTAGCTAGCTAGGTTGACAGGAAGTGCTTTTCAATTAAAATTTGCCTGTTTACATTAATTTGAATTAACTCTATTTGGGATTAGATAAATATAATGCTTATGTTTTATTTAACTACAATGGATGTGTGATGGTTGTGTCCGGTTGGCTGTGAGTTTTTGTTTTCTTTCTTACCTTTTGTGTTTACTTTGTTAGTTTCTCTGTTGGCCCTGCCTCTCTGTGTCTTTTGTGTTTTCCCCCCTCCCTCTCCTGCTCTCTCCAGCCAGCTGAATACACGCACACCTGCTCTTCATCCATATCCACTCTCCTGCCGTACACACCTGCCACCCGTTTAACCTGTCTGTGTTTTTTCCCTGCAGTTATTTTCCTTCACTCCTTCCCTCCTGCCTCCAGTCAGCCGGTTCAGCCATCCAGTCCCCTCCTCTCTGTTTGTCGTTCCAGCGACATCGTTCCAGCTCTCTGCATCCCTCTCCACCGTTCTCCCTGGTGCCTCCACTCCAGTGCTTCCTCCTCGGCTCCCCCACGCTCCCCGCTTCACCCTCTGCCCCGTCTCCTTCCTGGCGTCCGCCTCCCCACTACCATCTCCTGCCCCAATTTTTCCCCTGGTTATTTTCTGTCAATAAATCCCTCATTTGTTTCCAAGCCTTGCATTTGGGTCCGTTCTGTCCAGACGTTACAGAACGATCAAGCCAATATGGACCCAGCAGGCTTACCCCCGCCCCCTGACACTGCTAGCCCTTCCAACCCTGCCAATCCCTCTTCCACTGACCTGTTCCTCGCCGTCTCCTCCCAGGGAGCGCTCCTCGGCCAGCACTCAGCGGCCCTTCAGTCCATGGCCGAGGCGCTGCGCTCCCTGGGCGAGGAGGTGCGTAGTCTGGGCACCCAAGCGTCACGTAGTGTAACGCCCAACCCGTCCACTGCTCCTGCCCCGTTTTTTTCTCCTTCCCCCGATTCTGCCACCGGTTCGGCCCCGTCTGTTGCTGCCTCTCCGTCCCTCGGAACCCCCATTGCGCTCCCCGAGAAATTTTCCGGCATGTTAGGGACCTGTGAGGGGTTCCTAGTGCAGTGTGCCCTGGTGTTTAGAAGGCAGCCAGCAAACTTCCGCTCTGATGACGCCAGGGTGTGCTTTGTCGCCGGTTTGCTCCGCGATCGCGCTCTCTCCTGGTTCACCTCTGTGAGCGAAGGTCAGCCGCGTCTTCTCTCCTCGTACTCCTCATTCGTGGAGGCGATGAGGAGATTCTTTGACCGGCCAGTTCGGGGTTCAGAGACCGCCGCTCGGCTCAGAGCTCTGAGGCAGGGAGAGCGCAGTGTCGCGGAGTATTCGGTGGACTTCCGCATTCTGGCGGCTCGTTCGGGCTGGAACAGCCCGGCTCTCCGCAGCGCGTTCCTGGTGGGCCTTAGTGAACAGATGAAGGACATGTTGGCCACCAGGGACGAGCCGGAGAGTCTTGATGGGCTTATTGAATCCACCATTGACCTGGATAATCGTGTCCGTGAAAGAGAGAGGGAGCGCGGGTTACGCGGCTCCCCCTCCTCTCGGTCCTGCCCTCCGCCTCCTCGGGCCTCTGCTTCTCCTCCTTCCCTTTCACGTCCGGCTACACCTCCGGTACCCCCTGTTCCTTCTCCTCCCGAGCCCATGCAACTCACCTAACCCCCGAGGAGCGGGAACGCCGTCGCCTTGCCGGGGTGTGTATTTACTGTAACCAGCCTGGTCATTTTATTACCTCCTGCCCCGTCCGGCCCAAAAGACTCGGCTCGCCAGTAGTACTGGGGACTCTGGCGAGCCGAGCCTCTCCCCAACCGCGCCTCCTGCTGGAAGTTGCTTTGACCTGGCAGGAGGTGACGCTCCCTCTAGGGGCGCTCGTTGATTCTGGAGCCGATGAAAATTTTTTGGACATCAAAATTGCCCAACAGCTTTCCATCCCTCAAATTCCCCTTGACACCCCTCTTCACGCCACCAGCCTTAACGGCCAGCCTCTCACGACCGTCACCCACTGCACTCCCCCGCTGCGTCTACTCACCTCCGGCAATCACCATGAGTCCCTGTCCTTTCATTTGATTTCTTCCCCTGCCACGCCCATAGTCCTAGGTCTCCCTTGGCTCGCCTCTCACAATCCCAATGTGGACTGGGCGCGGGGGAAGATCAGGAATTGGAGTACCACGTGTCACGTGTCCTGCCTGTTGTCCGCTCAAGCCCCCGGTAAGCCCATTCTACCGGTCTCCCTTCCTACTCCCGACCTTACCCGCGTCCCTTCTGAGTATCATGATCTCGCCCCAGTCTTCAGCAAGGACTTAGCCATGTCCTTACCCCCCCACCGTCCCTACGACTGCTCCATAGCCCTCCTCCCCGACGCTCCTCTCCCTTGCAGCCATTTATTCAATCTGTCGCGTCCGGAGAGGGAGGCTATGGAGCAGTACATCAAAGATTCCTTAGCCGCTGGCATCATTCGTCCCTCCTCGTCCCCCCTAGGTGCTGGTTTTTTCTTTGTTGCTAAGAAGGACAAATCCCTCCGTCCCTGTATTGATTACCGGGGGCTCAACGCCATCACCATTAAGAATAAGTATCCACTACCCCTCATGGATTCCGTTTTTGAGTCCCTCTCCTGGTCTGCCGTTTTTACTAAGTTGGATCTCCGCAGCGCTTACCATCTTGTGCGCATCCGGGAGGGGGACGAGTGGAAAACCGCCTTCAACACCCCATTAGGTCATTATGAATATCTGGTAATGCCCTTTGGCCTCACTAACGCCCCCGCCGTGTTCCAAGCCCTCATTAATGACGTTCTCCGCGATTTTCTCCATCGGTTTGTGTTAGTCTATTTAGACAATATCCTGATCTTCTCCCGCGACCCAGTCCAACACACCGAACACATCCGTTTAGTGCTGCAGCGGCTTCTGGAGAACAGACTTTTTGTCAAAGCGGAGAAATCCAGTCAGTACAGTTTCTCGGTTTTATCATCGAGAGAGGGCGGGTCCGTGCTGACCCAGCCAAAATAGAAGCCGTAACCAACTGGCCCGTTCCCACGTCCGTAAAACAGCTTCAGCGTTTCCTGGGTTTCGCCAATTTCTACCGTCGGTTCATCCGCAACTACAGTTCCTTAGCCGCTCCTCTCACCCGTCTTACTTCTGCTTCTGTCCCCTTTGTCTGGTCTCCAGAGGCCGCTGCAGCCTTCACTCACCTCAAAACCCAGTTCACCTCCGCTCCCATCCTCACCAACCCTGACCCCTCCCTCCAGTTCGTGGGGGAGGTGGACGCCTCAGACGTGGGCGTCGGTGCTACCCTTTCCCAGCGCTCCCCCACCGACCATAAACTACCGAGCGCAATTACAGCGTAGGGGACCGAGAGCTACTAGCCATCAAGCTGGCTTTGGAGGAGTGGAGGCACCTTCTGGAAGGTTCTGAACAACCTTTTCTGGTCTGGACCGATCACAAAAACCTCTCATATCTGCAAACCGCCAAGAGACTCAATTCCGGCCAGGCCCGGTGGGCCTTATTCTTCAACCGCTTCAACTTCACCCTGTCCTATCGCCCCGGATCCCGCAACACCAAACCGGACGCCCTTTCTCGCCTTCACTCCCCAGATGACCCAGTTGACCAGCCCAGCACCATCCTCCCCCGCTCCTGCCTGGTAGCCTCCCTAGTCTGGGAGGTGGAATCAGCAGTCCGCCGTGCTCAGTCCACTGACCCCGACCCTGGTTCTACGTCCCTCCCAGTGTCCGCTCCCAGGTCCTTCAATGGGTGCACGCCTCCAAGTTCAGCTGCCACCCAGGGGTGGCCAGAACCCTATTCCTGCTACGAGATTCTGGTGGTATCCTATGGAAAAGGACTGCCGGGAGTTCGTGGCAGCCTTTGAGGTGTGCGCCCGTGCCAAGACTTCCCACCAGCCGCCCGCCGGTCTGCTCCGCCCCCTCCCGGTCCCCGGCCGACCTTGGTCTCACATAGCCCTGGACTTAGTTTCCGGCTTGCCCAACTCAGGCGGCAACACTGTCATCCTAGGGCTGGGCGATATGGCTGAAAACTGTATCACGATATAAGTGTTTCATATCAGTCGATATCGATAATTATTGATATTTTTTATGACCTATTTAAAATAAGGACCAGGAGAAAAAAAT
Source organism: Gymnocephalus cernua (assembly GCA_023631565.1). Classification (NCBI taxonomy): domain Eukaryota; kingdom Metazoa; phylum Chordata; class Actinopteri; order Perciformes; family Percidae; genus Gymnocephalus; species Gymnocephalus cernua. The sequence goes on along the minus strand of CM042440.1, from coordinate 25,334,338 downwards.
GTATTCAATTTAAACCTTTTTATTTTAAGCTTAACCTTCCTCCGATTATAATCCTCTCAGTTATAAAAGCAGAAATGTCAACACAACCATGGAAAACACTCAAATAATTCAAATGTAAACATAAGTCTAAAATCACAATGAACACTTCTGGTGAATGAAGTGTTTTAAAATATGTGCAGTGTTTTGTAAACATAGGAGAAATTGAAATAAAACTGAGGTAGACTTTACATCTGTAACATAAAAAACAAACCTGGTACAGTACAGTAACAGTTAATATTTTTCTCCGTCTAACAGTCACGGTACAGCCTAAACCGTATATGGTGGGGGGGTGCTCAGCGGAAGCATGTCTTTGCCTATATGATATGCCACTGCCTCCGTTATTTATTTGTACCGTTTAGAGTTTACAGTCATAAGGCACTGAGAGTACCTCTCCGTGGTGCTCTGCTGCTTGTGCGGGGTTCCAGCTGCAGATGTTGTTGGACGTTGCTGGCGAATACGGCTGTGATCCAAAGGGTGAGCGCGGCTAAAGTGGTAAAACAGGTTTGCGGTGCGGACGATGGTCTTGCATAATTTGCAGACGACATTGGTCTGACTACGGTAAGACTTATAAAATCCAAAAAACTGCCATACTGGCGAGCTGACGTTTCCCGTTTCATCAAGAACTTCCGCGCTCGCTGCTTCACGCATTTTCCACTTATCACTCCACGGCAGTTCTGTTATTGAAGAATCCAACACGAGACAACGATATGGCGCAACCAAACACAATACTGTTACATGATTGGCTGTTAGCGTGTCACTCCCTACGTTGCTAGGCTACCAGAGAGCGAGTGCCTTTGTTCATGCAACCAAACTTGCTTTGAAACCTCTGGTTTCTTCCGACGAAGAAAAAAAAAAAAATTAAAAAAAAAAATTATCGAACTTTTATCGAGCGCATTTTTTATTGATATTGATTACATGTCTATCGCGATACATATCGTTATCGTTTTATCGCCCAGCCCTATGTCATCCTCACGGTTGTGGACCGCTTCTCCAAGTCTGCCCACTTCATTCCTCTGCCCAAGTTGCCTACTTCGTTGGAGACAGCCCGCCTGCTCATCCTCCACGTCTTTCGCCTCCACGGCATCCCCCTGGACATCGTCTCAGACCGGGGCCCGCAGTTCTCCTCTCAGGTGTGGAAGTCATTCTGTCGAGCACTCGGTGCCACAGCCAGCTTGTCCTCCGGCTACCATCCCCAGACCAACGGACAGACCGAGTGGGCTAACCAAGACCTGGGGGCGGCGATGGAGTTCCCATCTGCCATGGATCGAATACGCACTCAACTCCCTTGTCAGCGCTGCCACTGGGATGTCTCCTTTTATGACAGCCATGGGGTTCCAGCCTCCGCTCTTTCCGGCCCTGGAGGAGGTCGCAGTCCCATCGGTCCGAGCCCATCTTCTACGTTTCCGGCGAGTGTGGCGGGAGGCCAGGGCGGCTCTGCAGCGCACCGCTGCCCGAAATAAACGCCTGGCCAACCGCCATCGGACTCCGTCTACCAACCCGGTCAACGGGTGTGGCTCTCCTCCCGGGATCTTCCTCTCCAGGCTACTTCCAAGAAACTCTCCCCCCGGTTTGTGGGTCCCTACCCCATTGAGACCGTCATCAACCCCACCGCCGTCAGACTCACACTACCGCCTCACCTGAAGATCCACCCGGTCTTCCATGTCTCCCAGCTCAAACCGGTCTCCACCAGTCCTCTCTCCGCCCCAGTGGCAGCGCCACCTCCTCCACGGATCATCGACGGCCATCCGGCCTATACGGTACGCCGCCTTCTGGACGTGCGACGTAGAGGTCGGGGTTACCGGTACCTAGTGGACTGGGCCGGCTATGGTCCAGAGGAGCGGTCATGGATACCTGCCAGCCAGATCCTGGACAAGACCCTGCTGACTGATTTCTACAAGGCCCATCCGGACAAGCCTGGCGGTCCGTCCGCAGACGTCCGTTGAAGGGGGGGTACTGTGATGGTTGTGTCCGGTTGGCTGTGAGTTTTTATTTTCTTTCTTACCTTTTGTGTTTACTTTGTTAGTTTCTCTGTTGGCCCTGCCTCTCTGTGTCTTTTGTGTTTTCCCCCCTCCCTCTCCTGCTCTCTCCAGCCAGCTGACTGCACGCACACCTGCTCTTCATCCATATCCACTCTCCCGCCGTACACACCTGCCACCCATCAACCGCAATCAAGCTCTGCTCATAAACCCCGGATCTCCATTCCATCTTCGCTTGATCGTTGCTTCAGCCTCCTGGGTGACAAGCTCTACAAGCTAATCTTGTACTAACCTGTCTTTACCTGTTTCCCCGTTTAACCTGTCTGTGTTTTTTCCCTGCAGTTATTTTCCTTCACTCCTTCCCTCCTGCCTCCAGTCAGCCGGTTCAGCCATCCAGTCCCCTCCTCTCGGTTTGTCGTTCCAGCCACATCGTTCCAGCTCTCTGCATCCCACTCCACCGTTCTCCCTGGTGCCTCCACTCCAGTGCTTCCTCCTCGGCTCGCCCACGCTCCCCGCTTCACCCTCTGCCCCGTCTCCTTCCTGGCGTCCGCCTCCCCACTACCATCTCCTGCCCCAATTTTTCCCCTGGTTATTTTCTGTCAATAAATCCCTCATTTGTTTCCAAGCCTTGCATTTGGTTCCGTTCTGTCCAGACGTTACAGGATGGATTTTATTCCAAACATTTTTATTTGAAATTTAATTAAATATTTGTCTCAAAATCAAAAACACATTAATACTGAATATATTTTACCTAATACATTAATTCAAATCTACATGACCACAGAATCATTTCTTATAGTGTATTCTCAAGGCCATCCAAGACATGAATGCAGAATCCATCCATCCATCCATCGTCGTCCGCTTATCAGTGGTCGGGTTGCGGGGGGAGCAGCTCCAGCAGGGGACCCCAAACTTCCCTTTCCCAAGCCACATTAACCAGCTCTGAATGCAGAATATTCGGCTAAATTCAAAAGTGTACTGCTCGCAGTAAACAGTATAAAGGAGGAAATCAAAGAATGCACCGGGCGAATTTCACAGGCGGAGACACGCATTTCTGGAGCTGAAGACGACATCACAGCACTACAGGCAACTACAGCTGCTATTGAAAAAGAGGTTCACACGCTCACTTTTAAAGTAGTTGACCTAAAAGGCCGCAACAGGAGAAACAATTTAAGGCTGGTGCGTCTTCCCGAAGGCGCCGAGGGAAGCGACGCTTGCTCTTTCCTTGAGCGGTGGCTTCCAGATGCTCTGGAGTTGGAGCCGCGGCGCTCCCCCTTGGTAATAGAAAGAGCTCACCGGATTTCTGGCCCAAGATCCGACCCTAATGCAGCACCGAGGGCTTTGATAATGAAGTTTTTAGACTACCGAGACAAGGTCTGCGTTGTGAAAGCAGTCAGGGCGAAGGGGAAAGTGCTCTACAATAAACGGCAAGTGATGTTCTTCCCCGATCTCCCTACAAAAATCCACAAACAGCAGAAGCGCTTTGACGGTGTCAAACAGCGGCTGCGAGCCAAGGGTATTCGGTACGGAATAATCTTTCCCGCACGACTGAGGGTCTCCGACGGCAGCGGATCCTACTTCTTCGATACCCCGGCCGAGTCAGAGCAGTTTCTGGAGAAGGGGGACAGAGTCGGGGAAGTGGAGAAGCGCTGAGGAAAAAGCAATAACGCAATGTGGATCTGTTATTCTATTTCTATTGGACGATAAATAAGAATGGTTCCTTTTTCCCTCTTCTTTTCCGTAGCCTAAAGCTTTATTTTCCGCAATCTTAATAAAACAATAGGGCAAGTTCACTGCCTAGGCTAACATTTTCATAGCCTATACATGGCTTATTAGGGCCCGAGCACCGACAACGGCGAAGGCCCTATTGGAACTGAAGGAATTACTATTCCTTCTTTCTTCCTTCTTCTTCCGCGCAATGAATTGCCTTTTTGAGGGGCTTATCATATTCAAAAACTCACCAAATTTGGCGGACGCATCAAGTCTGGTGAAAAATTACGTATTTTAAGGGTTTCCGGCGCACAAAAATGGCTCGCTAGCGCCCCCTACAAAGTTAAAAAAATTGAGCCCCTGCAGTACGTTTAACGTAGACTCACGACACTTGGTACACATATGTACCATGTCAAGACGTACAGAAAACGTCATTGTAGCCATACCCTAAACCCAACAGGAAGTCCACCATTTTGAATTGAAAGTTCGAAATTTGTGCGATTTTGGCCATTTCCACATGTCCACGAACTCCTCCTAGAGATTCCGTCCGATCAACTTCAAATTTGGTCTGTGCCATCTTAAGACGTTAAAGATGAAAAGTTGTTGTTTTGATTAAAAACTTTTGATTATAGGGCATGGCCGTGGAGGGGCGGCCATTTTGTGCATTTCGCCATCAAAACAGGAAGTGGGTGTAACTCAAGTGCCCATTGTCCAATTGGCTCGAAACTTTTCAGGATTCATAATAGTCCAACCCTGAGGATGAACAAAGAAGTTCTTGTAACGTTAGTGTACTTAGTCATATCCGCCCGAAACTTCTCACGTTTGACGAGGGTCCAGGCCTGAGGACACCTACAGGCCACAATTGACATTTCGTCATAGCGCCCCCCGCTGGCAACACGAAATCTGCCTTATATGACAAACATCATCCGATTTTCATGAAACTTATAATATGTGGTCTGTGATACAGAGCCGCCCCATATACTTTAACGACGCCCACTTATTCAGAACACGCCCCCTTTCATAATATTTGAACTGTTTAAGGTACACCCTTGTGTGAGGTTCCTTCTTCATTGGTGATGGTTTGGCCCGCCCCCTATGCTTAAGCCACGCCCCTTTCATAACTGGTGACCCATTTAAGATACACTACTGTGTAAGGTATCATTGAACTCAACAGAGAGTTCCTTCTTCATTGGTGATGGTTTGACCCTTCCCCTATGCTTTTGCCACGCCCCCTTTCACAAAGAATGAACTTTACAACATTGAGTGTTGTGTGAGGTATCGTTGAACTCGGCAGGGAGTTCCCTTTTCATTGGCGACGATTTGCAATGTCTGAGTGCCGCGCAGATGCACGGTCGCAAGGAGCGGCGTCCGCCAGTAACCCCGCGCAGGGGCGCGAGGGCCTGTCCATCGCTGCTTGCAGCTTTAATTAGGGCCCAAGCTTCCGCGCAATGAATTGCCTTTTTGAGGGGCTTAACATATTCAAAAACTCACCAAATTTGGCGGTCGCGTCAAGTTTGGTGAAAAATGTTGTATTTTAAGGGTTTCGGGAATAGGCGCACAAAAATGGCTCGCTAGCGCCCCCTACAAAGTTAGAAAGTTTTTTCGATGAACGAAGAAGTTGTTGTAACTTTACTGTACGTTGTCATATCTGCCCGAAACTTCTCACGTTTAACAAGGGTCCAGAACTGAGGACAACTACAGGCCAAAATTGACATTTCGTCATAGCGCCCCCCGCTGGCAACACGAAATCTGCCTTATATGACAAACATCATCCGATTTACATGAAACTGATAATGTGGTCTATATGTGATACTGAGCCGCCCCATATATTTTAACCACGCCCACTTACTCAGGCCACGCCCCCTTGCATAATATTTCAACTGTTTAAGGTACACCCTTATGTGAGGTGCCATTGAACTCAGCAGAGAGTTTATTCTTCATTGGTGATGGTTTGGCCCGCCCCCTATGCTTAAGCCACGCCCCTTTTCATAACTGGTGACCCATTTAAGGTACACTATTGTTTAAGGTATCATTGAACTCAGCAGAGAGTTCCTTCTTCATTGGTGATGGTTTGGCCCGCCCCCTATGCTTAAGCCACGCCCCTTTCATAACATTTGAACCGTTTAAGGTAGAGTCTTGTGTGAGGTGTCATTGAATTCAGCAGAGAGTTCCTTCTTCATTGGTGATGGTTTGGCCGCACCCTATGATTAAGCCACACCCCCTTTCATAACTGGTTACCCGTTTAAGGTAGAGTCTTGTGTGAGGTATCATTGAACTCAGCAGAGAGTTCCTTCTTCATTGGTGATGGTTTGACCCACGCCCTATGCTTAAGCCACGCCCCCTTTATTAACCAGTGATCCATTTAACGTAGTCTTATGTGAGGTATCAATGAACTCAGCAGAGACCTCCTTTTTCATTGGTAAAGGTTTGCCCCGACCCCTGTTTTGGCCACGCCCCCTTTCACAACTCATGAACTGTACCACGTAGAGTCTTGTGTGAGGTATCGTTGAACTCTGCAGGGAGTTCCCTTTTCATTGCTGACAATTTGCGGTGTCTGAATGCCGCGAAAATACACGGTTGCACGGAGCGGTGTCTGCTGGTAACCCCGACGCACGCAGAGGTGCGAGGGCCCGTCCATCGCTGCTTGCAGCTTTAATTTTTATTTGTTATTTATATATTTTATTGCCATTACCCGTTTCCCTGTTTTCATGCATACATACATTAAAGTTTGTGCATATGAAGACCAAACAACTTTTCTTAGCTAGCTATTAAACACAAACTTAATCATATGTTGGCCAAATTAAATGGTATCAGCAAAACACTTCTTCAGCATCTTGTTCAACTTCCCACTCCGATGCTCTGTACCAAATTTGGCAAAGGTCGACAATTAGGGGGCACTATAATAAACGTTTACGTTTTTTTTACAACCCCAAATCAGAAAAAGTTGGGACAGTATGGAAAACACAAATAAAAAAAGAAAGTAGTGATTTGTAAATGTACTTTGACTTGTATTTCATTGCAGAAAATGTGAACACAAAATATTTCATGTTTTGTCTGGTTAACTTAATTTCATTTGTAAATATACATCCTTTCCTGTCATTCAGACCTGCAACACATTACAAAAAAGGTTGGGACAAGAGCAATTTAGGGCTAGTAATCAGGTAAATTGGTTAAATAGTGATGTGATTTGAAACAGGTGATGTCAACAGGTGATTGTAATTATGATTTGGTACAAAAGCAGCATCCAAGAAAGGTCTAGTCCTTTAGGAGCAAAGATGGGCCGAGAATCGCCAGTTTGCCAACAAATACGTGAGAAAATTATTGAAATGTTTAAAAACAATGTTCCTCAAAGAAAGATAGGAAGACATTTGCTTATTTCACCTTTAACAGTGCATAACATAATTAAAAGATTCAAGGAATGTGGAGGAATTTCAGTGTGTAAAGGACAAGGGTGCAAGCCTAAGCTGAACAACCGTGATCTCCGATCCCTCAGGTGGCACTGCATCAAGAATCGTCATTCATCTACAAGCGATATCATCACATGGGCTCAGGACTACTTTGGCAAACCTTTGTCAAGTACCACAATACGTAGTTACAGCCACAAATGCCAGTTAAAACTGTACTGTGCCAAAAGGAAGCCCTATGTTAACAGTGTCCACAAGCGCTGTCGACTTCTCTGGGCTCAGAGGCATCTGGGATGGACCATCACACAGTGGAAACGTGTAGCTACTGTGGTCAGATGAATCTGTATTTCAGGTATTGTTTGGGAGAAATGGACGCCGTGTGCTCCGGACCAAAGAAGAAAAGGATCATCCAGACTGTTACCAGCAACAAGTCCAAAAGCCAGAGTCTGTCATAGTATGGGGTTGTGTCAGTGCCCTTGGCAAATGTAACTTGCACTTCTGTGATGGCACCATTAATGCTGAAAAGTACATAGAGATTTTGGAGCACAATATGCTGCCCTCAAGAAGACATCTTTTCCACTGACGTCCATGCATATTTCAACAAGATAATGCAAAACCACATTCTGCACACATTACAAAGTCCTGGCTGCGGAGGAAGAGGATACAGGTACTTGACTGGCCTGCCTGCAGTCCCGACCTGTCTCCAATAGAGAATGTGTGGCGCATTTTGAAGCACAAAATGTGACAACGAAGACCCCGTACTGTTGCCCACCTTAAGACTTGTTTGCAGCAAGAATGGGACAAAATTACACCTGAAACACTTCATCACTTGGTGTCTTCAGTCCCTAAACGTCTTTTAACTGTTGTGAAAAGGAATGGCAACATTAAAAAGTGGTAAATGCTTTACTGTTCCAACTTTTTTTTAAATGTGTTGCAAGAACCAAAATACGAATTTTGTTTTTTTGAAAAACAAATCAATAAAAATCATGAGGAACACATTAAATTATGTGCTGTTGTATTGTCTGCAATGAAATACAAGTCAAAGTACATTTAGAAATCACTACTTTCTGTTTTTATTTGTGTTTTCCATACTGTCCCAACTTTTTCTGATTTGGGGTTGTAGATAAAACTGATGCTACAGCCTAAACTGTACATGGTGGGAGGTTGCCGTTTTCAGGACTGGTCCAGATCCCTGCAGGGACCTCGGACAAAAATATTCAGTCACTTCCACCACTAGGTGGCACTATAGCAGAAAAAACGTGTTTGGCCGTATAACTCCCAAACTGTACATTGTACATTAAAAATACACATATCCATGCGTTCCCTGGATCCATAGATTTCCAACTAGACTTTTTTGTGTCAAAAATTGCGATGTATTGTAAACCTGCTTTTTCATACTCCTCGTAGACTGTGCAACCGATCTGCATGAAACGTGGTATGTAGCATCTCCAGACCGACCTGACTAAAAGTTATTAAAAGATTTTTTGTCGGATGAAAATTGCGTAAATTACGCACAAACAAATTTGTGTAACTAGCTACGAAGACACAAACTTTGCCATATCTCAGCCATAATAAAAGCTATCATCGCGAATCTTTAGAATCTTGTTTGACATGACCCTCTAAGGCTCCCCAACCAATTTTACAAAAATTGGCCACTAGGGGACGCTACAAGTACAAAAAGTTTATATCTCATGAACGGCTCTTCCGATTTTTACGAAATTTGGACTTTACCATCAAGGCCCACTCCTGAGGCCATGCCTAGAGTGGGGTACTAATTCGTCAAAGTGGGCGTGGCCTATGGGACCCAGGTTTAGATTCACCACTTACACTAATGTGAGCAACTTAAAATTTACAGTGTAGATGTAAGCAAACAAAACATGAACGTTAGCATATCTCGGCCAAATTAATAGGTATCAGAGCAAAACTTGGTATTGTTGTTCGACATCCCACCACGAGCCTCCATACCAAATTTGGTGAAAATCGGCCGTTAGGGCGCACTATAATGAACGTAGAGGCCTTTTGTCAAATAAGTCAATGCATTTAAATGGGAATAATTTGCAATTGAAATACCTCTGAGGAAATTTGCAATTGCATTTCACTACAGACTTTGGAGCTCGCACTTGGTCAAATTTCCTGACTTTTGCCTCGCCACGGTGGTGCTTTGGGTTCTCCTTTCGCAGGCTCCTCTTTCACGGGCTCTTAGAGTCATCAGGGGCGACTGGCGCGGGAGGCTTGGACCCCGTTCATAACTCTTGCAGTTCTAGTTATATATTATTATTTAAATTTTATATTTAGTGTTTAATAAATAATTGTTAAATGTAGTACAGAGTTTGTAGTCTATCGCACAAAGAAGCGCTTGTGTCAGTGCCCGAGCTGTACCACCTGCCAGAACTGTTCTGTGCACACACAGCAGCTCAACGTGTTTTACGATAATACCTGATCGGTTCTACTCCTTTTACCAGGGGGTAAGCCTGCCTCCACAGAACAAATGCTATTTTAATGCAACGAAGCACTCACCCCCCGATAGCATTCCATTGACTGCCATTCATTTTGGTGTCACTTTGACAGCCAATAACTTTACATCTGAAGCCTTTAGAGACTATATTTGTCCATTGTTTATTTCTAAAGAAACATGACAAATATAAAAGGCTCCATTACCTTGTATCTCACAATATGGCTCCGTAGCAAACGTTTTTCTAAAAATAGGCTAACAATTGTGTCATAACCACATGACTTACTGTCGCATAGTAGAGGAATTACCGTATAGTACAGGAGAAGCTCGCGGGCAGTTTGGACTTACATTATCTGTTTAGTTTAATTGCTAATGTTAACTAGCATTTTAGTTAGCAATAATTAGCCTTACATATACCTACGCTCTCTGTCTCTGCAAGATTGGGAATGATTGAGATTTCTCTTGGCACAGCTACCAGATGACTTACAACGTTCAGACATGTTGCTCACATCACATCTAGGGCGGCAAGCTCAGTTTGCAGCTGCGCAGTAACGCCCGAGCCTAACTGAAAAGTGCTTCTAATAGACTTCACTTGTCTCCGTCCAGAGCAACGGGATCTGTCGGTCCATTTTATATACTGTCTATGTTCAATGGTTTCTGTCATAGACATATATAAGAAAGTGATCTGTGTCTCATTCCGCATACTGCGGTCAGTACACTGCTAATGTGCACTGACCAGTAGTGCCCACTTTCGATGGTTAGTATTGTCCCAAATGGAACACATTTTTTTTATTTGCAAAACTTTACAAACATGTAGTACAGTGTTTGAACAATTCGGCATCATACACAAAAATAATAATTTCCAACCAGGGAACAATACAACCTTATATATTATATATATATATATATATATATATATATATATATATATATATATATATATATTATATATATATATATATTATATATATTATATATATATATATATAATTTAAAAAAGGGAATTTAACACATAATTAGGAAAAAAAATCCTTGAAAAACTCTTGCAGTAGATCAGCTAAATAAATAGTTTTCTTATTATTAATCCAAATGGAACACATGGAAATGGAAAACACTGATGAGCGGTCGGCTCGGCTTGTTGCCTCTCAAAATCTGACGAAAATCTTTTAAACTGACCCTTGTCGATCAAAAAAACAGACAGATTCATCAACTGCATGGCCTATTTCTCGCTTAAAATGTTTTCAGAAACACGTTTCAGTGGACTATTTTCGTAAAATGTGGGATCGTATTCCAAATGAGTCGCCATCTGGCCGCCATTAAGCTCGGTTGGGTTGTAATCATAGATGTTGTCACTGCACGATGTGAGTCTCAACACGATCTGAGTCGCGTCGAGTTGCGCATGCTCAGATTTAAACAATTTACGGCATAACGACAATAACGGAAGATGGGAACAGCAATAATAGAAGATATAGAAGGTGGAAATCATTTCAAAAACGTTTTAGTTATCAAATGCTATCTATGATTGTTTGATTGCTAACGTTAGCTCATAACACCATTCAAGTAACAGCTGTTGTTGTGTTTGATTGCCAACTTGTAGCCAGCTGTTTGATTGCCAACTTGTAGCCAGCAGTGAACCAACTTGGTCATGTAGCTCCATTTTTACTGACTTTTTTATTTGTTATTAACTGACGTGAGGGATCATGCCGTGAACATGTGATGCGTTACGCTAAATAATACATTACTGCCATTTCCACCTTCTATATCTTCTATTATTGCTGTTCCCATCTTCCGTTATTGTCGTTATGCCGTAAATTGTTTAAATCTGAGCATGCGAAACTCGACGCGACTCAAGTCATGTTGAGACTCACATCGTGCAGTGACAGATGTATTAGGCTCGTTCGAGATGAGCCAGATCTGTGCAGAATTGATCACCGGCGATCGCCGCCCGTTGCATGCCGGTTAGATTTGTGTCCGACTTGATCCCGACTTGCTCTGACGTCATGCACACGTAAGCAACGATAATCTCACGAGAGCAAGGCTGCCGCAGGTTTGAGACGCAGGCAGCGCAGTTGCTTTTCACCGACTGCAAGACCCAGGCGGACACAAGGCATGCTGGAAAACGTCGGCCTCTCAGCTGATCTAATAGCTGATTGGTTCAGAATCGACAACATGATGACGTTTTACACTGTAAGCCCGGATAAGTTGAATTTACTTAAAAAATTTGAGGAAACCGGTTGCCTTAAAAACTTTGAGTAATGGGTTATGAAAACTTGAGTGCATTTAACTTAAAGGCAAGAAAGGGTGGAATTATTATTATAAGTTCAAAACACTGAATGCCAATGTTGATTTAACTTACAATCTCTTGTAATATAAATTGCCTTGTCACATGAACTACACTTACTATTTTAAGTTAAATTAACTAAACCTTTGTATTCATTGCATGTGCTAAACATTTAAATTAAGACAAATATGCAATACAAAAGTCTTTTTTTACTGTTTTATTAGAAAACAGGATTAAGTAACAGTTTGTTGTCCCCTGCTTTAACAACATTGAATCAAAAGCCTGAAACAGTGGCAAAATATCTGTCATTCATGCCACCATCATGCCAACAAAAACACTTAATGTGCTCAAGCATGTGTACATCACAACAAATCACATTAAAATTGTATTATAACTTACAATCCTGTTAGGGACATTGTTTATATAGTTGAACATTTCAATGTATTTATATGACTACACATGACTAAAATATCTACTCTATATAATCTTGAAATACAAAAATGCACCAAGACATCTGCCTTTTAGTGGGTAATGTAACTAAAATACCCAACTCATTTAAAATGAGTGTGTGTGTCTGTGTGTCAGTCACTGTGTGTATGTGTGTGTACTGTATGTATGTCAGTCAGTCAGTGTGTGTCTGTCTGTCTGTCTGTCTGTCTGTGTGTCAGTGTGTGTGTGTGTTTTTCTGTCAGTCAGCCTTTTAGTTGGTAATGTAACTTAAATACCCAACTCATTTGAAATGAAATATTAGCAAAGCCTGTGTCATGGAATCTTGTGCACAAATCTGTGCAAATACCACAGGACACATGTACCCCAAACCGTACACAACAGTAAACATGTTCTCACAACATTACAAACTGTGGTAAACAAATCTGGAACAGTAGAAGAGCCACTTCAAACCCTGTTTTATGCTTCCAGCTGATTTTTCAAAGTTTGAATTTTGGGTACCAGCTCACTTTTACCCAGTTTGAGCATTACTTGCTGAACAAAATTTAAATTGTTTTTCATGCACTTGGGGTAGTCCAGGTGAAGGGCATAGATCAGTCCAAAAAGGAGGCAGGTTGGCCAGTTCATCCATTACCACAGACCCTTCCAAGATGATCCCTACTCTGGATGGGTTGAGCTGGGCATTTTCTTGACCGAGGCAGAGAATTCCCACTGGAGTTCCACTGTATGAGTCCTCGTCAGTTACATCCTAACAGTGAAAGAAAAGTTTTGACAAGGAAAGAACATAAACATGCCAGTTAGACAATGGTGTTTTGTCCACCAAAAATAACCTGTGACTGTTCATAATGAAAAGCAGTGTACAATATAAACCACACTGAAAGTAATTTATATTAAAAGGACGATATCAGTCTTGAATTTATCAAATGCCATTCAGATCTGTACATGTTGCAACATTTTGCACAAAATATGGAGTTTACTCACTTTCACAGTCACAGTCGTGCTGAAACATTTTTATGACTCAGTACCTTTCACCTTAATTGCTTTTTTTTTTTTACTTGACCAGTTGAAAGTGACATACACAATAAGATATTTGATGACTGGATCAACCAGAATCTAACAAGTGCAATCAGAACTCCCCATTTGAGTTTTAGAAAAACATTTTCACAATTTCCAACTGGTGACCGTAAAGTCAAAAAACGAATTGGGCTATTGTAAAAGGATTCATACAACCTTAGTGATTGGGAGCAATTTTCTACTTTTTCAATAGGACTGGGACTGAAAGTGGGTAAGGTATCTTTGTTCTGCCATAAAATAGAGACTTAATGGAGACAATGATGCTGATCAAATAATTCTGAAAATGAATGGCAGTGTTCATTAACAGCTAAAAATTAGACAAAAGGAGCAAGCACCTGAAACATTTACAAAAACAAATTAACTTACTGAGCATGTCTTGAAGAAGGCAGAAGAATCATCCGCTAAGATGACAGGCAGTCCCTGAAGACATAGGCACCTGATGTCTGTTGGCTCAGTGGTCTGCAAGATAGTGGACACTAGAGTTAAAACATATCTTGCTAAGGATACTCACATCAGGGTTTCCCATACATTCATTAATTTGTGGTGGCCCGTGTGTGTCAGTCAGTGTGTGTCAGTCAGTGTGTGTGTGTGTGTGTGTGTGTGTGTGTGTGTGTGTGTGTGTGTGTGTGTGTGTGTGTGTGTGTGTGTGTGTGTGTGTGTGTGTGTGTGTGTGTGTGTGTGTGTGTGTGTGTGTATGTGTGTGTGTGTGTGTGTGTCTGTCAGTGTGTGTGTGTGTGTGTGTGTGTGTGTGTGTGTATATATATGTCAGTCAGTGTGTGTCTGTCTGTCAGTCCGTGAGTCTTTTTGAATGTGTGAGTGTGTGTGTGAGCCTGTGTTTGAGTGTGTGTGAGCCTGTGTTTGAGTGTGTCAGTAAGTTTGAGTGTGTGTGTTAGTAAGTTTGTGTGAGTCCACCTCCAGGTCCAGATAGGTGTGTGTTGTTCACAAACAGCACGTCAAGCAAGAAAGGCAATTTGGCTAGCTAGCTAGCTAGCTAAGCCATCAAACCGGTGACTTCAGGCGATGTCCGTTGAGCTTATTAAAACGTCTTTCTCTAGTTAGCTAAAGTTACTCACAAAAAGCCCCTCCAGTGATAAAAGTGACTTACTTAGCTAGTAACTCTATCGACGTCAAAATGCTTCACTTGGACTTCTCACAAACAGCGCACCAAGTGAAAAAAAAAACGTTCAAACTGTAACGTAAGCTAGCAGGTGAAAATGGATGCCGACCTAGTTAAAGTTAGCGACCAACATCCCCTTGAATTCACACACAAACACGGAAACAGCAGCAACGTTAGCTAAATCAAAGTTACTTACCATCTCTGGCGAGTTTTAGCCGTGGGTTGGTCATACACGTTGGTTTTAGCAGCAACTGGAGTCTGTCTGGTGCGCGCTGAGCGGGGAGAAAGTGCCGTCTTCTCAGGCAAAAAGCATACGGCGGCAAAGTGACGGCGATCACGTTCCCGTCGTGCATTGCATGACTAAAACTTGGGAATTTTAAGTTATTTCACTTAAAGTTATTCACAGGCTCAACTAGGTCTATAAATTAGTATAACATACTAACATTTGCTAGTAATGCAATCAATACTTAATCGATTTGAGTCATGTAAGTACATTATACTTTAAATGTTTGATTAGATATGAAATCCGGGTTTACAGTGTATATAAAACTTTTTTTTTATTGATTTTGAATCTGGGATTTTAACTATGTGTCTGATTTAAAGGCTTATTGTTTACAGGACACATGGTGTGTGGCTGACAGTTATGTTTAGAAGTCAGAGAGACTAAATCTGTTCAGATTTCAGATCATCTACAGTCTCTTGTTATTAAAATCAGCAACAGATCGCATGTAGAGCATGTTGACAGCTACTCTGTCATAATAAAAACAACTGGAGACTGTGTACAAGCTGATATATGGGTCTGATAACATTTTATTAAATCGGAATCGGACCACAGTGTTTCTGTGACTTCCTATTCAGCCTGCAGGCTGCTGGATACGGCTGGAAACTGTCCGACTTCACAGCGGACTTTTGTCACCGCCCCCCGCTGCTGCCGCCTGCTCTCGTCTACTTTATACACAAGTTTTTGAGCCGTTTCCGCTCTACTTCCTAAACTCCTCCCGTCGATGCAATCCACTTCCGTTCTGGCGGGCGGGTTTGTTTTGCTAGCTAGCTCCGTTGTGCCGACAAAGCACTGATATCGCAGTGACAAAGAGGATATAACAATTACAACATGAAGAAAAGTGGTTCGGGAATGACTTGTGCGGTAGTTGGTTGCAAACGCTCGAAAAGCACCAGAACGAGTGGTTAGATAGATAGTGCTGCGACCACAAACCAGCTACGGAGACGCAATGCACATGCGCTCCATTGTTTACATTTTTTACGCAAGCCTGATACCGACTGGGAATCAAGGATCTGACTGAACAGTAATAATAATAAAGAGATAGGCCTAGGCTACAATGGTCAAATAATCTAGTTACCTTCCACAGGATCGCAGCTGAGTGGGAACAAGATCTCCCTGGTCCAGCAACACACGTACATCCCGCAGTTTTGACTTCTCCAGCTTCAGTTACCAGCACACAAGCATTATGCCACGCATTGTTCAGGCTCTACATTTGCTTTCAGATAAACAAAACGATCATGTTTGTATGACATGACACAACCGACTTTGTTGCTGTGCAGATATTGATATGCCTCGGAGGCTTTCAGATAGTCCATTGCTTTTCCATCTATTGCCGTGGATTGCACGAAGTAGGCGCAAATCTTGCTGTACGTTATGCTGGGCCGCGTCGTCATGTTATCCTCCCAGTTCTGCACTGAATATGGGTGGGGGAGAGTAACGCCATATCCAGTCAAAGTAGTAGAACCGTGTTCCCAAGCTAGCACTGCTAGCACCGACATCGCTGTCTTTACACCGGCAGACGCTGCGTTTGTAAGGGTGCGACTAACATTTTTCCTAGGTCGCACCGGTGCACCTCCGCGCAGCCCCGCCGCACAGCCCCGCCCCCATTTACACACACGGCCACCGTGCAACACGAGAGACACGGCATCGGTCCACACTGCGACATTTGTCTACAGTTTTAATTGTTATTAACACACAGGGCCGCCTTAACCTAATGTTAGGCCCCGGGGCTGAGAGGTTTTGTAGGCCCCCCATCCCCTCGATTTACAGAGTCTCATTTTAAAAAAGTGTAATATCTAGGTAATCTACATCACAAAATGCATTAGTTTCTTTCGAGGCATACAACAGTGAGTTTTCCCTCTTTGAGCCAGACATCACCATAATATTGTTATTAACATATCACTGAGTCCACCTGAGCATAAACACAAGATACTTTATGTAACAACCACACACAGCAACTTATGGTGATGATAAAACCAAAATGTGTGAAAGTATGATTTCAAACGATATTATGAAAAACATCACCAACCATCACCTGTCTGCACAAACATTGATAATAACTGATAACAACATTAGCAATGAACAGCAACAGATCAAAGAGCCTCTTCTCTGACCTCAGCAAGCCCTGTGAACCAATCACATGCACCTGCTGGCAGCAGCTGGAGTTTATATTTTTCAAATGATTACTAATTCGCTGTGTTATTTATATTTTTGTATATCAAATAATGAGGCAAATAGCAAAAAAGGGTTATGAATAGGTTCTAAAATATAGCCGACTAAAAATTAACCGTTATAACTGATAAAGGTGACAGTGAAAGTGCATTCCCACTGGCCTAGGAGGGGTAAGGGGAGTGATGCAAGCACGGCAACGGTCTTTATAGCATTAAAATCAGAAGAGAAATACGCCAAAAAATATATATGTATATATATATATATATATATATATATATATATTAGGGCTGTCAGTTTAACGCGTTATTAACGGCGTTCACGCAAACCCATTTTAATGCCGATAATTTTTTTAACGCACGAGTAACGCATAGAGAGAGCAACGGGATCTGTTAGTCCACTTCTTTAACTGTCTATGGCCACACCATGTCCCGCCCTACGAAGCAGCTGATTGGTTTGGTTTAGGCATTTCACCGCGAGTAGTTATGATAGTGGATTGGTCAGGGGATAGGACCTGAACTAATGGAGTTACGTTACCTTGGACGCCTGGCCAATAGTAGTGATTTAAGGGCGGGTCTTGTAATTTCGCAGACCGCAAACAAAACAGACACAAGCCTCGGCCGGTTTTAGCTTGCTAGCCGCGTAGCTAGTAGGCTCGTGACGGCGATTATCTTCAGAGCGAGCGAGTAGTGACTCTACAGTCAGTGAGAGAAACAAAGTGTCTCCTCTGTTCTTTCTGACCACGGTGGGAAACCTGCAGCAGGAAAACCCTCTCCTTGATTTTACGTTGGTTATGAAAGAGAACGAGAACCGTCGCTATGAGCCCATAGACAGTAGGACGAGCCACGCTCGCCTCAGGCATGAGGCAGGACTATCTGCAGTACTATCTGCAGGACTATCTGCAGTACTATCTGCAGTACTACCTGCAATGGAACATCGAGGTAACAGCGTTACATTATGTGACAGATTATTAGTTCCAAGTGTGAATGTTAGTGTGAAATTGAACATAACTTATATGACAATGTTGTTTTCAATAAAAAAACATTGTCACAAAGCAAGCCGATCTACTTTTCCATGATGATAAGAGAATTAAAATGAGAAAATATAATGGGACAAAAAGAAATCAAGGAACATTTAGAATAGATAAAAATGTGCGATTAATTGCGATTAATCGCGAGTTAACTATGACATTAATGCGATTAAATATTTTAATCGCTTGACAGCACTAGTATCTTTTGGTATGCATTTCAGAAAAAAAATGGTTAGGATTCAGGTGTAATTGCAAATAGTGATTAATCATGATTAATCCCCTGAAAATTCTGATTAATTTGATTAAAAATTTTAATCATTTGACAGCCCTAATATATATATATATATATATATATATATATATATATATATATATATACTAAATCTAATGTAGCCTATGTCATAATTTAAACAAGTCTCCCGAAAGTATCTCTCTCTCTCTCTCTCTCTCTCTCTGCCTGTGTGTGTGTGTGTGTGTGTGTGTGTGTGTGTGTGTGTGTGTGTGTGTGTGTGTGTGTGTGTGTGTGTGTGTGTGTGTGTGTGTGTGTGTGTGTGTCGGCGACCAGGCGCTTGTGGAGTTTAACGGTAAAAAGACAGTTAACCACACGTTCCCGTTACTCTTATGATGGACAAGGTTTGTGATATTTAAACAAACAATCCGTCAACGGCGAAATAAAAGCCTCTTATTTACGAGATCGGTCTGACAGACCGGCAACTTACATCGGGGCGTCCCAGCATGACAGGCCGGCCAGCGAGCGAGCGATCCGGGACACCGTTTTCTTAATGCATCCATGGGGCCACGACCAGCTGAGCTTCTCAACTCCGAAAACTTTGAAGCAAATTGTCAATTTGGCAACGATTTTCGGATGACTGCCTTTATTCGAAATCTAAACAGTTCATTTCTCGCCTAAAACGTTGTCAGAAATGACTTTAATGATGAATAAGACGGTGAAAGAATTGTTAAAAATATCCCGCTGTTGCTCTCAAGCGCAAGAAGACATCACTCAGTCATAGAGGGACACACCCCAAAACTAACTATAGACATGCTGATAGGTAAGCTCGCGGGCCATAGGCGATGGGGCCACGTGGGTCACTCCTAATTTGGATCAATCAGCAGCCATGTAACCTGCGATTAGAGTGATTGACAGAAAACCTGACAAGTTAAAAAACTATATGACCTTTTTAGCTCATCACTAACGTGAATATGGGAGGCCCCTGAACTTGTGAGGCCCCTGGGCTTCAGCCCAGGTAAGCCCGTGCATTAAAGCGGCCTTGTTAACACAGCTGTATATCGTTAAGCATTTGAGGGAAACCTGTATTTGTAGCAGTGTTTCCGCTGCTAACTCTGTTACTGCGGCCGCCGCACGGCGGAAAATACAGACGAAGTTATTGAATGCAACTAACTTCAGACGCAGCCTGCAAAATGCAGCGCAGTGACGATACAGACATTTCATATAGGCTGTAAGACGTGTGTAACGCCGCTGACCCGCCAAAGCGCTGGACCCGTTCATAGTGAGTCAGCCGTCACTCTGTGAGTAGCTCTCTCTCTCTCTCTCTCTCTCTCTCTCTCTCTCTCTTTTATTTTGATAGGAAAGCTGAAGACATGAAAGGGGAGAGAGAGGGGGGAATGACATGCAGTAAAGGGCCGCAGGTCGGAGTCGAACCTGGCCCGCTGCGTCGAGGAGTAAACCTCTATATATACCGACTGAGCTATCTGGGCGCCCTCTTTCTCTTTTAATCTGTTATTTTTGTTGATAACAAGTGAAGGAGCTTTCTTAGAGATGTATATTTTAAATGTATCCTAGGCTATTTATTTCAGATAATCTTCATTTACATGTGTTGCAGCTGTATATTTTCAAACTGAGAAGTAAACCAGCTGTCTTTGCATTTTATTTTAATCACAACCTGTTTTCATAAAAGAGCTTGTGAAAAGTGGCTTTGACTTAAAACGGAACATTTAGCCCACTTAGTCCACAGAGAGACGATTTTTAGTCCTGGACTAGTGTAAGATCTGATAAGAATCTGTGTGTGTGTGTGTGTGTGTGTGTGTGTGTGTGTGTGTGTGTGTGTGTGGGGGGGGGGGGGGGGGGGGGGGGGGGCAGTTTGGAGAATTTAGATTTTTTTTTTTTTTTTTAATTTTGATGCTAGGGAGTGTGGCAAGCTGGTACTGTCATTGGTTTAGGCAAGGCTAAAGGGGAAGAAGGCCAAATTACAGGTGTTGTCCATCTGAGGGGCAGAGGACAGCAGGGGGGGGGGGGGGCTATAAGACTTTGAGCCATGAAATGTTAGATCTCAGTTCAGGGAAGCACTTTGATCTATTTCGAAATGTTTTACTTAAAGGTATAGTGGTCGCTGACAGGTCAGCGAGCAGACGGCCACGGCCTCCGACCATAGACCGTATATAAAAGCCTCCGACCGCTGCCCCCCCGCTCTCGGCGATAGCTTGTTTGTTGGCCTGTAGCATGCTAACGTTAGTTATAGAGATGCTTGTCCTAAATAGATTTCCACTTACCGGTGGCGAGTCTGACATAGTGGAAAAAGTGCAAATCTTCTTTTGGAAAGTCGGCTTGTAGAGCCATGCCGACAGCAACTTGTAAACAGAGCGTGCACGAGGAGAACTAGGCTCGTGCACGCTCTCTCGTGCACACGTTTAATAGACATTCCCTCTCGGGAGCAGGTAGAGTGTTGCACATGTGCATTTTTTCAAAAAGTGGAGAGGGCGGTTCTTTTCTAAAATTCAGGAAAATCCTCCACTATACCTTTTTTGAAATGTTTTAGTTTGGCAGCTCAGTGAAGCACTTCAAACTTTTTTTGTTAATATTTTTATTTTTATATGCAATATGATTGTGTTTCAACTAAAAAGTATTTACCTACACCTTATTCTTGTTTAAAATCATTTACATAATATAAGTGAATGTATATGGAGCGTGATAAAAAAGTAACCTTGAAATTGTGGCGTTAACGGCGCCACGAGGAAAAATTTGGGTGCACCTAAATTGTGTGCTGGTGCACCTAAATAAAAAAGTTAGGCGCACCAGTGCAACCACGGCAAAAAGTTAGTGTGGAGCCCTGCTGCCTTAGCGTTGGCTAACTTTGAAAACTCCTCATACTCCTTTCTGTGACTAACCTTCAAATGTCTGATGAGTAGGTTTGGGTACCGAAACGTGGTGCCAATAGGGCCCCGGTTCCGACGTAAACGGTAGTAATGAGACCGAATAAGAACGAAAATTTTGGTGCCTTATTTCGGTGCCTGACTTTACACTACACTCGACAGCAGGTAACGTTAGCCTACCTTTAGCTAGCAGCTGGATTAAACACGGTTAAAATGCTGACAGCTAACGTTAAACTGTGTAAAGTGTGACTATATTTCAACACCGGGACACAACAGTCTGCTCTGCAGCGCAGCAGCTGCCGACGTTGGAAAAACACAGACAGTGCGTTCCCTAAAACTGGTAACCTACAGCCTCGCGGTACATTCAAAGTTATTGTAAAATACCCCTTTCCCGTCTGATTGTTGTTTCTGTCGTTCACCCTTAACCAATATTCATATCTACTTTCTTTTTAGATGAGTCAATACCACACAGGAAACCTGCCAGTCGCCCAGAGCTGGAGGGGACTATTGTAATGCAAGCTCGGTCTGCCACTTCATCTTGGAACCCAGTTGAAGGTACATTGGCTTTGAATTTTCCAATTAAATACAATTTCATGACTAGGAACTTGAGAGTAACTTAACTTTTTGTTTTTGTTGTAAACGGCAGAACTCATCACACAGAAGGAGGTGGCTCAGCCATGGAGACGGAAGTGAGAGGTAAGAAGACTCACTTAAGTTGTTCATATATGCAAGTATATAATGTATAACAACTAAAACCATCCATTTTTCCGTAGCCATGAGGACATCATTGCATGGCACAGTGGATGGACACATTTGAAGAAAAGATGGATGAGCTGCTCATGCTCTTAAGGAGCTCCCAGTCACCTCCCTCTGCTCCAGTCGATGACATGTTGCTGTTGCCCTGCTCAACAGTCACCGAGCTGCAGGAGTCTCGGTCAACAGGAGAGGAGGAGTCTCTCGGAGTCTCGGATTGATGTGCTGACGTATACGGTAAGCGTATTGCCTCACTTCCAGTGTTCTCGTGTTGTCCAGGGTCCCCGCGGGTCCTTAAAAAGTCCTAACCTCTTAACCTGTTAACAGGCATGTTCTGACATAATAAGTATTTGACCACAAAAGTTCAAAACTTTTGTCAATATGGACATGCCATAGATCATTTGATTGGTAAAATTCTCTGCAATTCAATCATTCCGTTCATTTTCCTGAAATCATAAGCACCAATGCATTATTCATGATCTTAGTGCTCATACTATTGAAAAGAAAGTAAAAGAAAAAGATGACTCTTCCCTACCTGTAGGCTGTCCTAACCGCTCAATCCCCGTTCATTTCTGTCTTATTCATATTCCACTAGCCTGTATGTGTCCACAGATCAAAAGGATGAGGGTTTTTCAAAATAATTAATCCAGGTTATGAATATTGTCCTGTAGAGTCCATGCTAATTGTCTGCAAACTGTCTGCTAGCTTCATTAGCCGATCACGTTCCGTCTGAAATAATATATTTATCCGTGCCCTGCACCATGTTGCTGGGTATGTTCGTTTTCTTCATGTTGCTACCTACACAATGAAACTATCCCCACCTTTTTCTGTTTAGTTTTCACCTCGGGACAGCCCCCAACAAGGGCTCCCATGCTCTGAGCAGCCATCTTAAAAAAAGCTGTCATTGGCTATCAACACGTCAATCGTGGCAGTTGTAGCCAATCACATTCCCTTTCCAATGGTATAGCATGATAGGAACATCCAATGGGAGCCAGTCCAAATGAATGGGCAACAGACCTAAGCCCCTGCCAGCTGGCACATACATGTGATTTATGAGAAAAAAATATGTTCAACAGTGGTAGAATGAATGTAAAAAGGTTTTGTAAGTAATTTTGTTTTTTCTAATAGCATAGAAGTGAGTAAAAGCATTTAGCAAAATTTAGTCACTTGGAGAGGTTTTGGACAGGTTTTAGCACACCAGCGACACCTGTAATACCAAATACTGAAAACTCCCTAGCTCCCATTAGGTTAGGACTAGAGCTCTGAACATCTACATGGAGCTAAAATGGCAGCCTCCCTACATTCACCGGTCTGGCAGTTCTACAAGGTGTCTGAACGGTGGCAGAACAGCAGTGGGCCCGCGGGCCGGCCGCGGTAGGAAGGCGGCTGTATGTTTATAGAGTTATTCTTGACAATGTGTAGAAGGCATGTGTTGTGTTCTGCATAGGTGGCACAAAGTATATTTATATATAGTTTTTAGACTGGACCAAAATTACTATTTTGAACCATGTTTGAACTGCTGTAGTCTGTTCTAATCACGTGCTAATCAAGCACATGTCCATAAACTAGAAAAGTTAGGTTTCAAATTAAGCCTCATACATGCATTTTGGCCTTGCAGTTCTTCTGTTTTGAGCTTTCCCCTTTGGGAACGAGAAATAGACAAAAATCAGGCAAAAGAGGGGGATTTGAACAGGTTAAGCCCTAGTCCTTTGGCTCAGGCCCCTACTCCAAAATGATAAATCCAAAAGGAAAAGAGTATATCTCTGCAATTACAAAGTCTTTTTCAATGCTCTTGGTATCATAGTAAAAGGTAACACTTGTGGGCTTCATGTAGAGGTGTAAGCATCAATATATTTGTTACTGGGTCAAAGTAAATGAAGATGAATCACAGCATAAATTAAAGATTTAATTTCCGCCTCTCTGGGAACCATCACCTTATCGTGGTGGAGAGGTTTGGGTGTCCCTATGAACCTGAGGGCTGTGTTGTCTGGAGCTTTGTGCTCCTGGTAGGGTCTCCCATGGCAAAGTGGTCTCAGGTGAGGGGCCAGACGAAGAATGGTTCAAAAAACCCTATGAAAAAACGAGGAAGGGATAGAGAGACCCTGCCCGGAGGAAGCCCGGGGCCCCCGTCTGGAGCCAGGCCCAGAGGGAGGGCTCGTCAGCGAGCGTCTGGTGGCCGGGTTTGCCACGGAGCCCGGCCGGGCACAGCCCGAAAAAGCTACGTGGCACCTATCTCTCCAGCCCATGGGCCCACCACCTGTGGGAGGAACCGCTGGGGTCGGGTGCGCTGCCACACGGGTGGCGGTGAAGGTCAGGGGCCTCGACGGACCAGACCCGGGCAGCAGAGGCTTGCTCTGGGGACATGGAATGTCACCTCGCTGTGGGGAAAGGAGCCGGAACTTGTGCGTGAGGTGGAGCGCTACCATTTGGATCTGGTGGGGCTTACCTCTACGCATAGTCTCGGTTCTGGAACCGTACTCCTGGAGAGGGGTTGGACTCTTTTCTTCTCCGGAGTTGCCCAGGGTGTGAGGCGCCAGGCGGGTGTGGGGATACTCACAAGTCCCCGGCTGAGCGCTGCAACGTTGGAGTTTACCCCGGTGGACCAGAGGGTCGCCTCCCTACGCCTGCGGGTTGTTGGGGGGAAAACTCTGACTGTTGTTTGTGCATATGCACCAAACAAGAGTTCAGAGTATTCGGCCTTTTTGGAGACCTTGAATGGAGTCCTGTATGGGGCTCCGGAGGGGGACTCCATAGTTCTGCTGGGGGACTTCAACGCACATGTGGGCAATGACGGAGATACATGGAGAGGCGTGATTGGGAGGAACGGCCTCCCTGATCTAAACCAGAGTGGTTGTCTGTTATTGGACTTCTGTGCTAGTCATGGATTGTCTATAACAAACACCATGTTCGAACATAGGGATGCTCATAAGTGTACTTGGTACCAGAGCACCCTAGGCCGAAGGTCAATGATCGATTTTATAATCGTTTCATCTGATCTGAGGCCGTATGTTTTGGACACTCGGGTGAAGAGAGGGGCGGAGCTGTCAACTGATCACCATCTGGTGGTGAGTTGGGTCAGGGGGTGGGGGAAGACTCTGGACAGACCTGGTAAACCCAAACGGGTGGTGCGGGTAAATTGGGAACGTCTGGAGGAAGCTCCTGTCCGACAGACCTTCAACTCACACCTCCGGCGGAGCTTTTCGTGCATCCCTGTGGAGGCTGGGGGCATTGAACCTGAGTGGACAATGTTCAAAGTTTCCATTGCTGAAGCTGCGGCAGGGAGCTGTGGTCTTAGGGTCTTAGGTGCCTCAAGGGGCGGTAACCCTCGAACACCGTGGTGGACACCGGTGGTCAGGGAAGCCGTCCGACTGAAGAAGGAGTCTTTCCGGGATATGTTATCCCAGAGGACTCCGGAGGCAGTTGCAAAGTACCGAAGGGCCCGAAGGACAGCAGCCTCTGCCGTGAAAGAGGCAAAGCAGCGGGTGTGGGAGAAGTTCGGAGAAGACATGGAGAAGGACTTTCGGTCGGCACCAAGGCGCTTCTGGAAAACCGTCCGCCACCTCAGAAGGGGGAAGCAGGGAACCATCCAAGCTGTGTACAGTAAGGATGGGACGTTGTTGACCTCAACTGAGGAGGTAATAGGGCGGTGGAAGGAGCACTTTGAGGAACTCCTAAATCCAGCTGATGCGCCCTCTTTGTTAGAGGCAGAGCTGGAGGATGACGGGGGATTGTCGTCAATTTCCCTGGTGGAGGTCACTGAGGTAGTCAAACAACTCCACAGTGGCAAAGCCCCAGGGATTGATGAGATCCGTCCAGAAATGCTGAAAGCTCTGGGTGTGGAGGGGCTGTCTTGGTTGACACGCCTACTCAACATTGCGTGGAAGTCTGGGACAGTGCCTAAGGAGTGGCAGACCGGGGTGGTGGTTCCCCTCTTCAAAAAGGGGGACCAGAGGGTGTGTACCAATTACAGGGGTATCACACTTCTCAGCCTCCCTGGTAAAGTCTACTCCAAGGTGCTGGAAAGGAGGGTTCGGCCGATAGTCGAACCTCAGGTTGAAGAGGAACAATGCGGATTCCGTCCTGGGCGTGGAACAACGGATCAGCTCTTTACTCTAGCAAGGATCCTGGAGGGAGCCTGGGAGTATGCCCATCCAGTCTACATGTGTTTTGTGGATCTGGAGAAGGCATATGACCGGGTCCCCCGGGAGACTTTGTGGGAGGTGCTGCGGGAGTATGGGGTGAGGGGGTCCCTTCTCAGGGCCATCCAATCTCTGTATGACCAAAGCGAGAGCTGTGTCCGGGTTCTCGGCAGTAAGTCAGACACGTTCCAGGTGAGGGTTGGCCTCCGCCAGGGCTGCGCTTTGTCACCAATCCTGTTCGTAGTATTTATGGATAGGATATCGAGGCGTAGTCGTGGTATGGAGGGGTTGCAGTTCGGTGGGCTGGGGATCTCATCGCTGCTCTTTGCAGATGATGTGGTCCTGATGGCATCATCGGCCTGTGACCTTCAGCACTCACTGGATCGGTTTGCAGCCGAGTGTGAAGCGGCTGGGATGAGGATCAGCACCTCTAAATCTGAGGCCATGGTTCTCAGCAGGAAACCGATGGAGTGCCTTCTCCAGGTAGGGAATGAGTCCTTACCCCAAGTGAAGGAGTTTAAGTACCTTGGGGTCTTGTTCGCGAGTGAGGGGACAATGGAGCTGGAGATTGGTCGGAGAATCGGCGCAGCGTGGGCGGTATTACATTCTGTTTATCGCACCGTTGTGACGAAAAGAGAGCTGAGCCAGAAGGCAAAGCTCTCGATCTACCGGTCAGTTTTCGTTCCTACCCTCACCTATGGTCATGAAGGTTGGGTCATGACCGAAAGAACGAGATCCAGGGTACAAGCGGCCGAAATGGGTTTCCTCAGGAGGGTGGCTGGCGTCTCCCTTAGAGATAGGGTGAGAAGCTCAGTCATCCGTGAGGAGCTCGGAGTAGAGTCGCTGCTCCTTCACGTCGAAAGGAGCCAGTTGAGGTGGTTCGGGCATCTGGTAAGGATGCCCCCTGGGCGCCTCCCTAGGGAGGTGTTCCAGGCACGTCCAGCTGGGAGGAGGCCTCGGGGAAGACCCAGGACTAGGTGGAGGGATTACATCTCCAACCTGGCATGGGAACGCCTCGGGATCCCCCAGTCAGAGCTGGTTAATGTGGCTCGGGAAAGGGAGGTTTGGGGTTCCCTGCTGGAGCTGCTCCCCCCGCGACCCGACCACGGATAAGCGGACGACGATGGATGGATGGATGGAATTTCCGCCTAACAAAACTATCATTTGTTAGAGGGAATATCCCTCTGGAATAATGCAGTTGCAGCCCAAAACCTCTAGAAACCCATAGTACAACATCTAAAAAAGATTTAGGCTTATAAAGTGAAGCAGAGCAAGAGGTTTTAGCAGAAGCATGTTTAGGCGGACATTTGGGTACCATCTGTGCCGTTTGACTCTTCTCAGGTACCCCACAAGGCTGTGCAGACCCCACAAGTATACTGGATTCTCCGGTTTTTGGACCCCACGAATATAGTAAAACAAGCTCTCACACACACACACACACACACACACACACACACACACAGCCTCCCTCTCTTCCTGAAAGTCCCTGTTAATTTGCCTTCTTCTTACCACGTCGTAAACTACTCTCTCTTCCGTCTTTTCCTCATTCGCTCCCATGGCCCTGTCATGGTCACTCTCTTCCTTCTCGGCTTCTTCCCTGTCATGATGTTGTTTCTGCTTCTCTGTATAGCTAGCCTTCCTCTACTGCAGGTATTGCTGATGTTGAAGCAGCTACTACAGCCCCAAACATGTCAGAAATTTTGGCACATTTTGAGGCATCTGCCTGTAGATACTTAATCTTTTTCTCCCGTAATTTCTCTGCACCTCCCTTGAGTTTTGGTGGTCGTTTGTCCGTTTTAACGTGGATGCTAAACTTCCAGCATAAGCATAACTATTACAGCTCGTGTCTCAGGGCCGGGAGGCGTGGCCATAGTGGGATTCGTAAATTTGCGGCCGGTTAGTGGGGAAGGGGGTTCCTGGATTCGATTGGGTCAGACCAGTGCCAATAAAGAAAATTAACCAATGGGCCGCTGTCAGTTCTTTATGGGCTGGCGCAGCCACACGAAAAAAGGTCTATAAATTTCATTCAGGATTCAGGCTTTTAAACACAGTATTCAAGGTTCTGCTGTGCTAGTTTTAGGATCAGTTGTATAGTACTCACCTTACGCACAGTTTCGAAATATATTGCAATATATTGAATCATAACCCATGCATCGTGATACATATCGTATAGCCAGATTCTTGCCAATACACAGCCATAGTATCCTGGGACAATTGGAGCTACTGTTTGTGCATACCAGATTTAAAGTAAAATGGCGTTAGAATAGAAATGTACTGCTGCACCATCTGCCTTATTTAAATGTAAACACTTGTCAACATAATAAGTTGTGTCTGTTTTAACATTTTGTTTTTCACCTGTCTCTGAGGCCGTTGGAAATGCGAAGACCATCCGAAATGACAACAGTAGTCGCTTTGGAAAATACATCGAGATCGGCTTCGACACTAGCTGCCATATCATCGGTGGTAACATGAGAACATACCTGCTAGAGAAATCACGAGTGGTGTTTCAGGTGAGCGCACAAACGCACACTCAAGTTTGTGCTGCCATTTTTAGGCCTTTGACAGGACATCTTAGATTTTGGAAAGGGGAGAGAGAGGGGGAATGACATGCAGCAAAGGGTCGCAGGCCGGAACCGAACCTGCGACCTTTACATGAAACTTATGTGTGGTCTACATGTGATACTGAGCATAGCCCTATACTTTAACCACGCCCCCTTTCATAACATTTGAACCGTTGAAGGTAGAGTCTTGTGAGGTGTCATTGAACTCAGCAGGGAGTTTCTTCTTCATTGGTGATGGTTTTGCCCACCCCCTATGCTTTGGCCACGCCCCCTTTTATAACTAACGACCCGTTTGATGTGGACTATTTTTGTAGCATGTGTGACTGTAGGGTAAGTCACTTCAGCCTCTAACCCTGGATGCAGAGGAGATGGTTGCATCAGCCTTTTCGATATTACAAAACCTGCATGTGTGTGAGAGTTTGTGGTGTTTATACGCGTTTTCCTGATGCAGGCGGAGATTGGAATACCTGCTATGCCAGGGCTGGACTGGGACAAAAAAATCGTCCCTGGCATTTTTGGCCCAGGTGGCCCACACCCACCGTGATTGGTCAGACACATTCCCTGCAGACAGTCCTCTTAAAATATGCGTGCATTCTATGGTATGAGTTGCCTAGTGTTCTGCGTTCATTTGATAGTTTTGGATCCTTCAAGAGGGGTCTCAAGACTTATCTGTTGATCTTACACTTAATTCATTCTTAGAGTTATGATTTGTATGATTTTTTTTATTATTATTTTGTATTGCCATTATTGTTATTATTACTGTTTTGCTTAAAATTGGCTTAGCAACTTTTAAAAACTGTTTACTGATAATTTAACCATTGTAAGATTCATATTTTGTAGCTTTGGAAAAAAGTGTCTGCTAAATACAATAACCATAACCCTTCCCAAAAGCTACAATAAAGCTGAGAGTAGAATATGCCCTGGAAAAGAGCTAATTAAGCAATTCAAGGAACACTGGAGCTTGTATCAACACTGATTTTATAGATCTCACAGCCTTTTCAGCTACCCAACAGGCTATACAGCTAGCATTTTCAATGTAACCTAACTAGGTTACCTGACAGCCACTAACTTTAATGTTACAGCCAAACTGCTTGTTGTCGTTATGGCGTGAGGCGCGCACACACAGAGAAAAACACACACACACACACACGCACACACACAGCCTCCCTCTCTTCCTGAAAGTCCCTGTTAATTTGCCTTTAACAAATAATATATAATTTGGGGTGAGCCTATTGCTATGGT
The DNA here is from genome assembly GCA_023631565.1 of Gymnocephalus cernua. Taxonomy (NCBI): domain Eukaryota; kingdom Metazoa; phylum Chordata; class Actinopteri; order Perciformes; family Percidae; genus Gymnocephalus; species Gymnocephalus cernua. Next base: position 25,304,553 of record CM042440.1, on the reverse strand, counting down.
AACCTAGCAACCTGTGCGTGTGTGTGCATGCGTGCTGTGCGTGAGGAAGAGTGAGAGAGATGAGGGTGCATGCATGTGTGTGTGTGTATGTGTGAAGGGGTTCTTTTTTTAGGCTATACTCTCTTGCAATTGATCGTGAATAAGTTTACTACTTAAAAACATCAAAGCTAAACAGCATATCTATTCAAACCGCATCACGACATCGCTACAAATACAGTAGCCTATGCGATTAAAATCAGCGGCTGCTTAGGCTACCTTGTTTCAGCGACGCTTGGTGAAACAGCATGGAGTGGATGTTTTTGGTTCAGATCAAGTTGTAATGCTGTGATATGCCAGGTCTACTTTGCAGGAGTAGACACATTGCACCTTGTTCTCTTCCTTTTTTAGTATGTAATGATCCCAAACTTTAGACATTCTCTGCTGTTTTTGGACATCTTTACTCTCCGCCATCGCACCAACTAAATTAAAAATGTATCACGCGCTAGTGGTGTGCTTCCTGAACAACGGTCCGTGTGGAACAATCAGATCCCGGTGCGTATAGTGCGCGTCATAGGAATTTAACGAGGCTTCGAAGGCAGAGTTTTTGCCTTGAGGAATTTTGTAATCGAGTTATTCGAGTAACTCGATGAATCGTTTCAGCCCTAGTACCAAGTACACTTATGCATCCATCCATCCATCGTCGTCCGCTTATCCGTGGTCGGGTCGCGGGGGGAGCAGCTCCAGCAGGGGACCCCAAACTTCCCTTTCCCGAGCCACATTAACCAGCTCTGACTGGTGGATCCCGAGGCGTTCCCAGGCCAGGTTGGAGATGTAATCCCTCCACCTAGTCCTGGGTCTTCCCCGAGGCCTCCTCCCAGCTGGACGTGCCTGGAACACCTCCCTAGGGAGGCGCCCAGGGGTATCCTTACCAGATGCCCGAACCACCTCAACTGGCTCCTTTCGACGTGAAGGAGCAGCGGCTCTACTCCGAGCTCCTCACGGATGACTGAGCTTCTCACCCTATCTCTAAGGGAGACGCCAGCCACCCTCCTGAGGAAACCCATTTCGGCCGCTTGTACCCTGGATCTCGTTCTTTCGGTCATGACCCAACCTTCATGACCATAGGTGAGGGTAGGAACGAAAACTGACCGGTAGATCGAGAGCTTTGCCTTCCGGCTCAGCTCTCTTTTCGTCACAACGGTGCGATAAACTGAATAATACCGCCCACGCTGCGCCGATTCTCCGACCAATCTCCCGCTCCATTGTCCCCTCACTCGCGAACAAGACCGCAAGGTACTTAAACTCCTTCACTTGGGGTAAGGACTCATTCCCTACCTGGAGAAGGCACTCCATCGGTTTCCTGCTGAGAACCATGGCCTCAGATTTAGAGGTGCTGATCCTCATCCCAGCCGCTTCACACTCGGCTGCAAACCGATCCAGTGAGTGCTGAAGGTCACAGGCCGATGATGCCATCAGGACCACATCTGCAAAGAGCAGCGATGAGATCCCGAGCCCACCGAACTGCAACCCCTCCCTACCACGACTACGCCTCGATATCCTGTCCATAAATACTACGAACAGGATTGGTGACAAAGCGCAGCCCTGGCGGAGGCCAACCCTCACCTGGAACGTGTCCGACTTACTGCCGAGAACCCGGACACAGCTCTCGCTTTGGTCATACAGAGATTGGATGGCCCTGAGAAGGGACCCCCTCACCCCATACTCCCGCAGCACCTCCCACAAAGTCTCCCGGGGGACCCGGTCATATGCCTTCTCCAGATCCACAAAACACATGCAGACTGGATGGGCATACTCCCAGGCTCCCTCCAGGATCCTTGCTAGAGTAAAGAGCTGATCCGTTGTTCCACAACCCGGACGGAATCCGCATTGTTCCTCTTCAACCTGAGGTTCGACTATCGGCCGAACCCTCCTTTCCAGCACCTTGGAGTAGACTTTACCAGGGAGGCTGAGAAGTGTGATACCCCTGTAATTGGTACACACCCTCTGGTCCCCCTTTTTGAAGAGGGGAACCACCACCCCGGTCTGCCACTCCTTTGGCACTGTCCCAGACTTCCACGCAATGTTGAGTAGGCGTGTCAACCAAGACAGCCCCTCCACACCCAGAGCTTTCAACATTTCTGGACGGATCTCATCAATCCCTGGGGCTTTGCCACTGTGGAGTTGTTTGACTACCTCAGTGACCTCCACCAGGGAAATTGACGACAATCCCCCGTCATCCTCCAGCTCTGCCTCTAACAAAGAGCGCGCATCAGCTGGATTTAGGAGTTCCTCAAAGTGCTCCTTCCACCGCCCTATTACCTCCTCAGTTGAGGTCAACAACGTCCCATCCTTACTGTACACAGCTTGGATGGTTCCCCGCTTCCCCCTTCTGAGGTGGCGGACGGTTTTCCAGAAGCGCCTTGGTGCCGACCGAAAGTCCTTCTCCATGTCTTCTCCAAACTTCTCCCACACCCGCTGCTTTGCCTCTTTCACGGCAGAGGCTGCAGTCCTTCAGGCCCGTCGGTACCTTGCAACTGCCTCCCGAGTCCTCTGGGATAACATATCCCGGAAAGACTCCTTCTTCAGTCGGACGGCTTCCCTGACCACCGGTGTCCACCACGGTGTTCGAGGGTTACCGCCCCTTGAGGCACCTAAGACCCTAAGACCACAGCTCCCTGCCGCAGCTTCAGCAATGGAAACTTTGAACATTGTCCACTCAGGTTCAATGCCCCCAGCCTCCACAGGGATGCACGAAAAGCTCAGCCGGAGGTGTGAGTTGAAGGTCTGTTGGACAGGAGCTTCCTCCAGATGTTCCCAATTTACCCGCACCACCCGTTTGGGCTTACCATGTCTGTCCAGAGTCTTCCCCCACCCACTGACCCAACTCACCACCAGATGGTGATCAGTTGACAGCTCCGCCCCTCTCTTCACCCGAGTGTCCAAAACATACGGCCTCAAATCAGATGAAACGATTATAAAATCGATCATTGACCTTCGGCCTAGGGTGCTCTGGTACCAAGTACACTTATGAGCATCCCTATGTTCAAACATAGTGTTTGTTATAGACAATCCATGACTAGCACAGAAGTCCAATAACAGACAACCACTCTGGTTTAGATCAGGGAGGCCGTTCCTCCCAATCACGCCTCTCCATGTGTCTCCGTCATTGCCCACATGTGCGTTGAAGTCCCCCAGCAGAACTATGGAGTCCCCCTCCGGAGCCCCATACAGGACTCCATTCAAGGTCTCCAAGAAGGCCGAATACTCTGAACTCTTGTTTGGTGCATATGCACAAACAACAGTCAGAGTTTTCCCCCCAACAACCCGCAGGCGTAGGGAGGCGACCCTCTCGTCCACCGGGGTAAACTCCAACGTTGCGGCGCTCAGCCGGGGACTTGTGAGTATCCCCACACCCGCCTGGCGCCTCACACCCTGGGCAACTCCGGAGAAGAAAAGAGTCCAACCCCTCTCCAGGAGTACGGTTCCAGAACCGAGACTATGCGTAGAGGTAAGCCCCACCAGATCCAACTGGTAGCGCTCCACCTCACGCACAAGTTCCGGCTCCTTCCCCCACAGCGAGGTGACATTCCATGTCCCCAGAGCCAGCCTCTGCTGCCCGGGTCTGGTCCGTCGAGGCCCCTGACCTTCACCGCCACCCGTGTGGCAGCCGACCCCAGCGGTTCCTCCCACAGGTGGTGGGCCCATGGGCTGGAGAGATAGGTGCCACGTAGCTTTTTCGGGCTGTGCCCGGCCGGGCTCCGTGGCAAACCCGGCCACCAGACGCTCGCTGACGAGCCCTCCCTCTGGGCCTGGCTCCAGACGGGGGCCCCGGGCTTCCTCCGGGCAGGGTCTCTCTATCCCTTCCTCGTTTTTTCATAGGGTCTTTTGAACCATTCTTCGTCTGGCCCCTCACCTGAGACCACTTTGCCATGGGAGACCCTACCAGGAGCACAAAGCTCCAGACAACACAGCCCTCAGGTTCATAGGGACACCCAAACCTCTCCACCACGATAAGGTGATGGTTCCCGGAGAGGAAGTACACTTATGAGCATCCCTATGTTCAAACATGGTGTTTGTTATAGACAATCCATGACTAGCACAGAAGTCCAACAACAGACAACCACTCTGGTTTAGATCAGGGAGGCCGTTCCTCCCAATCTCGCCTCTCCATGTGTCTCCATCATTGCCCACATGCGCGTTGAAGTCCCCCAGCAGAACTATGGAGTCCCCCTCCGGAGCCCCATACAGGACTCCATTCAAAGTCTCCAAGAAGGCCGTATACTCCGAACTCTTGTTTGGTGCATATGCACAAACAACAGTCAGTTTTCCCCCCCACAACCCGCAGGCATAGGGAGGCGACCCTCTCGTCCACTGGGGTAAACTCCAATGTAGCGGCGCTCAGCCGGGGACTTGTGAGGATCCCCAAACCCGCCAGGCGCCTCACACAACTCCGGAGAAGAAAAGAGTCCAACCCCTATCCAGGAGTATGGTTCCAGAACCTGCGTAGAGGTAAGCTCCACCAGATCCAACTGGTAGCGCTCCACCCCCCGCACAAGTTCCGGTTCCTTCCCCCACAAAGAGGTGACATTCCGGGTCCCCAGAGCCAGCCTTTGCTGCCTGGGTCTGGTCCGGCGAGGCCCCTGACCTTCACCGCCACCCTTGTGGCAGCGCACCCGACCCTAGTGGTTCCTCCCACAGGTGGTGGGCCCATGGGATGGAAAGAGAGGTACCATGTAGCTTTTTCGGGCTGTGCCCGGCCGGGCTCCGTGGCAAACCTGACCACCAGACGCTCGCTGATGAGCCCTCCATCTGGGCCTGGCTCCAGACGGGGGCCCCGGGCTTCCTCCGGGCAGGGTCTCTCTATCTCTTCCTCGCTCTGTCATAGAGTTTTTAAACCCCATTCACCCATTAGTAACCCCATTCAAAATATATAATCTAAGGGGAATTGATGCAGTTGAGACATATGCATTACTTAAAGGTCCAATATGTAATACTGACAGCTAGTGTTTAAAATAGTTACTGCAGTTCAAATTCAAAATACTGGAGAGAGTCGTCTCCCCCGCCCCTCCTCCCCAGACTCGAAGTTCACGGAGGTTGCCAGGCCAGCATCCACAACAATGCTTGTCTCACATAGCCAGACATACTTCACAGCACAGCGGAGTAGCTAACGTTAGATACTCGCTGTATTGACAGTCATAGAAGCCTGTGCTCACGCGGAGCTCTGTACCCAACTGACAGACACACTTTTTCGGCTTAGAATTACAGTAGGAACCGCCAAAAACCCCACAACCTTGCCTTTCTCTCCACACGCCAGACAGACACACTTCCTCGGCTTAGTATTACGATAGGAACCGCTAAAAATAACACTACCTTGTCGTCCTTTTCCATCCGACTGAAATACACACTTTATTGTCTTAGAAGTACGGCAACAATCGCTAAACACACTGCAGACTCACAGCCTTCTCTTCTGGATTTACTGCCCCCCTCTTGGCTTAAAATAACTCACCTACAGCGGGCTACGGCGTTGTAAACAGCCGTGGCCAGCTATGGTCCTCCAGTAACGTTACGTTAGCAGGGTTAGCATGGAGGCGTTAGCCAGGACCAGTTACTGGCTGAGTCTCAATTGTTTTTGCAAGTAACCAACTCGTGTTTCTAGATGTGAGTACACAAATGTTGAAATGCTCATCCCTATAGTAGCTGTGATAAATTGGCCTGAAGCTAATGCTTACCCGTTCAGGAGGAAATTAGCCAACTCGGTGTCCTTTTGGGCTGTAAGCTGTCTCCGTCTTTCAAATATATCTCCAATATTAACCCAGGGTTTGTTACGTCTCTGGACAAGCAACTGTTAGAAACATGCCGTTTTTTTATGTCGAGTAGAATCTATCTCCGTCGATCCCGTTTGTTTGTTTGCTGCTTTCATGGCTGTACTACCGTTACAGCTGTAGCGCGCTGGTTTACCTGTTTACAGGTATATCTGGCAACCCGGCCTGGCTGTTAACTGGGCAGTTGATAACAACACACAAACCAAAACATAAACAAAAATTCCGTCACGGATTGTACATTTCAAAAAGAAAAAATACTGACTTTAGCATTGTTGTCAGAAAAGATAGTATTTCAGTATTCAGTATGTTTCCTTATTATCTGATGAGGCATTGGTGTCATTTTTTGATTTATTGCAGTACATATATTACATATTGGACCTTTAAATGCATGAGGAGGTATGGAGAGAAAGTAGGTCTGAGTGGTTGTGATAGGAGTGAGGGAGGGGACGGAGGAAGGAATAAAAACGATTATTCCGTCTGTAATAACATTTCCTGCATATTCTCCGATCTGTACCGATGTATCCTGGTGGTACATATGTGCAGTAGTTTGAATGCACATAAAAGTTTGCTGCTGAGAAAAGAGAGCCCTGTTTAGCGAAGATTCAAGATGGCTGACATTTCGTTTTTTTCCGGATGAGATCGCCTCACACACAAATCTTCCGATGATGCAAAAATTGTCATTTTACGTCATCGGAAGATTTTTTCCAGACCCCCAATACGGATATCTCCCGTCTCATGGGGACATGAGGGAGCACGGTCATTCAGAAATACTACCGGGTTTCTACTGATACAAAGCTGAATGCTAAATCGGTGAAGTATCCCTTTAAATAAATAAGGTAATCTTAATTTGGAGCAAAATAATCAGATTACTATAATCTGATTATTTTAATCTGTTTCTAGAGCTGCAAACATTAGCAAAGTGACAAAAACGTTGAAAGACGCAACAAAAACATGGAAAAAAAGCGCTGAAAAACATTACAAAAAGCGTCCAAAGCATTAAAAAAAACTATTAGCTATGGCGATGCACGCACAAACACGTGTGCATGTACATGCTGTAGTTACATTCTCAATGTTTCGCTACAGTCGCGCTACCTTTCCTACATGACAGATTAATCATAACTGTATATGGATACGAAACGGAGAGTCGGAGTGGAGTAGATCTTACTTTATATAAAGACTCAGATACTTATCAACGATGTTCTTTTCCCACCAGGTTAGAGATGCCTTATCAGGTCTCAGTCTACGTCCCTGGGATTATTCTCCTTTTCACATAGTCCATCATTCGCATCTCGAAATTACTTCCTGGTTTTGTTTGCGCAGCAGGTCAGTTGGGGTTATTTTGAACACCTGGTGGCGAGGCCTCAGGCCTACTACTGGAGGAAGCAGCAAAGTTATATTTCCGAAGATTTGCCGCCATTTACAGCAGCGAAAGCGACTGATATCAAACGATGATGGTTGTTGATGACAGGGGTATATGATTTAAAGGGAAATTTCACCGCTGGAAAGCTGAATATATCTTTAAATTGGGTCACTTATGTAGCAGAAATGTGAAAAACAAAATTGAAATTGGTGCCTTCTAGGCCGAGAAAAGCCAGAAAATGTGTTTTTGGCTCATATGGATGAAAGACACCAAATCCCAGAATGCACTTCGCTTCGCTGCTTTGAGTCTACTCCCAAGCCACGCCTACCGCTTGACAGACAGGCATTCAACTCAACTCAATGTGTTTTATTGTTATTTCAGCCATATACACGAAACAACGTTTAATCGTGGCTCAAGTGGTGTTACACGTTTAAAATATATAAAAACGACATTATATAACGACATACGAAACAGGCTACCTTTAGTGCACACACACATTATAGGCTTCGTAAAGTTCAGCTAAGCATACTAGCATTAGGCTCGGTGGGCTGTAAACACAGAGTATAGCTAAACACAGCCGTGAATTAGCGTGGAATGTCAAATGGTTGCCATGTAACAGTCACAAACTCTAGCAGTTAGTTGGATACAAATCACCCCATTTCTGCACCAGTCCGTGTTAACACAGCCCACCTTCATACAGAGCATCTCTAGCTCGGATCGTCGGAGGGCTAGCAGGCCTGGTAGCTGGACAGTCCGGAACACTGTTGTTCAGCTATGTTTCCAAAAAACACAGTCTCTGAACTCGCGTTGGGAGTTTCGTTGAAGTTGGATGTAGTCCAGTTTGTTGTTTAATGAACGGACACTTTCAATCAGGATTGATAGGACAGGTGGCCGGCTAGCGTTAGCTCGCTCTGGATGTGCCTTTTCCCCGGTTAGCGTTAGCTTCCCACCTAGCCGATGAGGATGTCCACTTCCCCGGCTCGGGGCATCGAGCGAGACCGCTGGTCTCCGTGCTGGTCTCTGTGCAGGCGAAGCTCTCGTAGTGTGCCAATTATTCCATCTGTAATAACGTTCCCTGCATATTCTCCGATCTGTAGCGATGTATTCCGGTGGTACACGTGTGCGGTAGTTTGAAAGCACATCATTTTGTAAAATGTTGCTGCTGAGAAGAGAGCCCTGTTTAGCGAGGATTGAAGATGGCTGACATTTCGTTTTTTTCCGGCTGAGATTGGCTGGCTTCGGGTGATGGGCGTGTTGAAAACATACGGAAGTAGCTCCTACTGCTGGCTGTAGTTCTTATGGTTCTTTGCCTCTGGCCAAACATTCCTCCAATGACGCAAAAATCGTCATTTTGCGTCATTGGAGGAATGCTTTCCATACCCCCAATGCAGAGATCTCCCCTCTCAGGGGGACATGAGGGAGGGAAGCACGGTCATTCAGAAATACTACCGGGTTTCTACTGATACAAAGCTGAATGCTAAATTGGTGAAGTATCCCTTTAAGTAGTATTTCGTAGTTTGGATGCCGTTGAAACATCAAATTATTAGTGGCCCTGCAGGAGCGCTCACAAACACGTCTCAATCCATATCTTGCTCAACAGCGCCCCCCAGTATTTTGTATTATTGAATTATATCACAGAAATGTCTTAATATTTGTGTGTACTATAATGCCTTGTTTTGTTTGACTCATATCTCCTTGTGTGACTAACGTTAGTTTGACTCATGCTTCACAAGCAATCTAGCTAATCTAGCACACAGCTTTTCTTTGTAAAAATACCGGTTTGGATTGATAAGTTAGGGTTCGACATAGGCCTATGCAATGGCCCGATGGCCTGGGGCCAGTAAAACATTTTGTAGGGCAAGTAGATTAGCCAGTTGCTGGCCCGTTCGGGACAGTTATAGGCCTTTTGTTGTGATAACGTTGGGTGAAACTATTTACGTTGATTATAAATGGAGCTTGCTAGCTAACGTCAACGAACGACCGCGGGACCGCCACACATGCTATATAGCTAGACCTTCAGTAAGCGGCTGCAGCGACTCAAACCCAGCCAGACCGGAGCTGCTGCCCGCTCTCCTCCTTTGCTGGGAGCTATCTAGTAATATTAGCGTAAATCGCGGTGCCTCTGCCTCCACTGGACAGCCACCACAACTCGAACCCAGTTGCAGCTTCAGCAACTGCTGTTTCTGCTGTCCGTACTCCTTCCGGCGAAGTAGTCTCCTATACAGGCTGGGAGTGAAGCGAAGGGACCACAAGGTGCTCTAATGATTAAGCTACTAGCTAATGTTAGCTAACCGGAAACTCCAGTGCAGCATTCATACGCTGTCGGAAATTTTATAATCGTTTTAAAAAATGAACGCATAAAATAGGCCAGTATAGTCCGCCAGCCCAGAGCCTTTTGATCGAACGAAAAGAGTACCAACATTTGAGCACAGGGGCATCCAGGGGACAGGGGCAGATCTACAGGAGGGCCAGGGGGGGGGGGGGGCAGCTGCCCCCCCCCCACTGTAGGGCCTTGCCCCCCCAGCTGCCCCCCTAACTTTGGTGTTAAAAAAACTGTGCTTGTACAAACTGCCACTATGTCCACAAGCTTCTTAAAACATTGAAACAAACAATTAGTTCATATTAATTAATAATATTTATAATAATTGTAGATGTAATCTTAACCCCCTGCCCTCAAATACTTAGCTACGTCCCTGCATCAAATGTGTAGAGCGGCATTCGCATCACACAGTCTGGCTCAATAAGGCAGCACAAATTAAACTAGTTGACATCCTTTACTGTCAAACTGGGAAAACAACAAATACAATGGGAGTAAGAAGGCTATTCTAAACATAACTGTTGTGTGCATGTAATACATTTCTTCTGATTTTATGTTTGTTAGGCTACTTATTAGCTACAGGGCCCTGCAGTGTAATACAAGGATATCCAGATCTTTTCACATATTGGCTTTTGCCGGCCAGAGTAGCTGGAGATATTAGCTGAAGCCTAAAAGTGGGGATATTGCCAGCCAAGAAAATTCTGAGTAGTGCACAGGAGGAAGAGAAGGAGGGAAATGAAGGAGAAGGCGGGTCAGAGCAGGAGAAGACCACAGAAGGAGATGCAGAAATAAGTGAAACAGAAGAGGGAAAGGAAGAATTGACTGAGGGATGAAGAGGAGGCTGCAGATTCAGAGAGGGGGACAGGCAGAGAGTGATCAGGAGGAGGCAGATAAAGATGACAGGGAGGATGAGGCCTGCAGTTATATATAGATTATCTAATGATGTTTTACAGTTTCTCTATTATAGCATTTATTTGACCTTTTGTTTGATTATAATTACTGATAAAATAAGACACATTCTGTTCTATTTTCTGTTCTATTTGTCTGTATCAGTAAATATGATCAAGCCATTTAATTCAATTTGTAAATTATTATAAATAAAATTGAATTTAGCTCAAAGACCCAACAATTCCCCCAAAAGCAAGCATTTGGTGCAACAGTGGTAAGGAAAAACTTCCTTTTGGGTAGAAGCCTCAGACAGACTCAGGCTCTTGGTGGGCGGTGATCTGCTGCTGCCGGTTGGGACACAGAGACAGATATACAGATATGGAGAATTATGATTCATAATAATTATAGCAGTTGGTATGATAAACGGTGGCAATTATAGTCACAATAAAGATAATGGAACTATGACTAGAAATAGTAATTGTAGCAGTTCAGGGTGTTGCGGGGCACAGTAGGGTATAGCAGTGCGTTTACATATGGGGGTTCCCATGTACCGTCTTCCCCTGCCAACCTGCCAAGATCTCTTGCTACCTCTTTGCCACCCCATGTAAAATTTTCTAGATCCACCACTGCCCATTAGCCACCGCTCCGGTTAGCATGTAGGCTAGCTACGTTTATAAACTACAAGTTGCCAGTTAACATTAGCTAGACATGATTAGACTATGTTTTAGATGAGAAGAAATACTAAAGATAACTTGCTAACACACAACCTGTGCACGGTTTGTTAGTCAGCTAGGGAAAGTAAATTAGGTAGCTACTTGTAGTTTATAAATGTAGGCTAGCAGTAATAGCCACTGCTTGCTAAGAGGCTAGGCCTCCATTTTGGCTTGTTGATTTGGCCTGTTGCTACACTATTTGTTCAGATACTCATACTGCTCAAAACCAGTCGGAGTTATGTAGGTCCCTATGTATTCCGTTTAATTTTTTCCTAAATTTGGCTGATTGTCACACCTGGCAACGACAGTAACAGAAGATGGGAACAGCAATAATTGAAGATATAGATATAAGATATGGAAATGGCAGTAATTTATTATTTAGCATAACGCATCACACGTTCACGGCATGATCCCTCACGCCAGTTAATAAAAATAAAAAGTCAGTGAAAATGGAGCTACATGACCAAGTTGGTTCACTGCTGGCTACAAGATAGCAATTGGACACAACAAAGGCTGTTACTTGAATGGCGTTTTGAGCCAACGTTAGCAATCAAACAATCATAGATAGCATTTGATAACTAAAATGTTTTTGAAATGATTTCCATATTCTATATTTTCGATTATTACTGTTCCCATCTTCTGTTATTGTCGTTAGGCCGTAAATTGTTTAAATCTGAGCATGCGCAACTCAACGCGACTCAGATCGTGTTGAGACTCACATCGTGCAGTGACAATACTCTACAGCCAATGGTATCGTTAACAGCGTGTGCGCACCTGACCAATGACAGTGTAGTGACCAGTGTTGCCAACTTAGCGACTTTGTCGCTAGATTTAGTGACTTTTCAGACCCCCTTAGCGACTCTTTTTCAAAAAAGCGACTAGCGACAAATCTGGTGACTTTCTGTAGAAAAGTCACCAGTGTTGCCCAGCGAGCACGCAAGGTATTTCTCTCCTGCCAAAACAGTGTTCTGTGACTGAGGAGCAGAGGAGCGGCCCCTCCTCTCTCTGCTGTCTCCTCATGCACAGCAGCACTGCGCAGGGTGTGGGGCCGGTGGAGGTAGGAGAGACAGGCAGTGGGACGTGGCGGGAGAAGACAGCAAGCCAGCCTTCTTTGAGAATTCTTTATCGATCTTTCTCCCTCCCTTGATAGAATTTATTTATTTTTTTAACTTCAAATATCTGCTACCTAACTAATAATTATAATGTAAAACTAGAACTGCAAGCAGTTATGACGGGGTCCAAGTCTCCGATGCAACTCGTCCCCGACGCCCCGAGGAGCGTGCGAAAGCGGAACCCAAAGCCCGACAGCGCGGAGTCAAACGTCGGTAAATATCGAGAGGCGTGAGCCGCAAGGTCTGCGGTACGTTGCGATGCCAATATCCCATCAAGGTCGATGGAGCAAAAGGGCCCGGTCTGGTTTAAGTTGACTTAAGAAGTTTGGAGCCTCAGGGCGGCATGCCGTCGACCCCCCCCCCCAGTTTCACGTTGATAGCCTGTACTGTGGTCGAGATACTGCAATTGAAATTTTCCCATTTAAATGCATTGAGTTGTTTGCTAAAAAACTTAAACGTTTATTATAGCGCCCCATAATGGCCGATCTTCCCCAAATTTGGTAGAGAGCATCAGAGTGCTTGCTGGACAATATTCTTAAGTGGTTTGCTTATATATTTAAAATTGGCCGAGATATGATTAGGTTTGTGCTTGGTAGCTAGCTAGGAGAATTTTGCTACGTTAAAGTATGCGCATGATGACCAAACAAATTTTCCTAGCTAGCTACCAAGCACAAACTTAATCATATCTCGGCCAATTTTAAATATATAAGCAAACCACTTAAGAATATTGTCCAGCTAGCACTCTGATGCTCTATCCCAAATGTGGTTAAGATCGGAACAATGCAATGCAACTCGCCCCCGATGCGGCGTGAGCCGCAAGGTCTGAGGTACGTTGCAATGCAAATATCCCATCGACGTCAATGGAGCAAAAGGGCCCGATCTGGTCAACGTTGACTTTGGCGCCCCCTAATGGCTGATCTTTACCAAATTTGGTATAGAGCCTCAGGGCGGCATATTGCTATCATCCTGAAATACATAAATATTGAATTATAGTTAACATAAAACGGTTAAAAAGATTAAACCTAATTACTTTCTATAATACAGACATGCTGTAGCATAATATTATGAACTAAATACAGGACATTTTGGTTGGTAATTTGAACCCTGTTCTTTTGGAGCAATGGTTTTTCCTTTTTTTTTCTTCAAAAAATAGTCTTCTACACCTATACACGGCTGGCCCCAAGTGAAAGTCCAATGTTTTACTCATCCACCACCCCAACCAACATCCATTGGAGTATCGTCCTTTATTACTTCTCTATGACTACGCAATAGGAACATAAACAAAGGTCAATGAATGCCAAATAGCATGGAAAAACACGCTAAAAAGCAAGTATAGCCTACATCTTGATAACACGCAAATAATGAAATACGAATTGACATTTCCTACATATGCACTTTCAGGAATTCAGTCTGCATAAGAAAAAGATGCACTGCGATACTCAATGGAATTAGGGGCCATACCAAATACTGAACACTTCTTGTGTTTGGGTGGGGTGGGGGTTAGAGCGTTACTGCGTGGAAATTAGGAGGTGCAAATATCCCATTGACGTCAATGGAGCAAAAGGGCCCGATCTGGTTTACGTTGACTTTAGCGCCCCCTAATGGCCGATCTTTACCAAATTTGGTATAGAGCCTCAGGGCGGCATGTCGACAAAGCAAACCAAGTTTCGCGTTGATAGCATGTACTGTGGCCGAGATATTGTAATTGAAATCTTCCCATTTAAATGCATTGAGTTATTTGCTAAAAAACTTAAACGTTTATTATAGCGCCCCCTAATGGCCGATCTTCCCCAAATTTGGTACACAGCATCAGAGTGCAATGTATCACAAGGTTCCTACGTGGTTTGCTGATACCTTTTAAATTTGCCGACATATGATAAAGTTTGTGATTGGTAGCTAGCTAAGAAAATTTGTTTGGTCATCAAATGCGCATACTTTAACGTAGCAAAATTCTTTGGATGAGTTTTGTTCATGTGTATCTAGAGGTGCTATGAACCAGGTTTCGTGCATATCGGTTGCACGGCCTTGGACAAGTTCGAATAAGTTGGTTTTCCACATTGCTTAATATTGCAGGAAAAAAACTCGGCAGAAAGGGGCGCGGCCTGCATGATGAGATTCAGATTGATTCACCTAACACGTAAACCTATGGTTTTCTAATGTGCGAGGAGTCTAGGAGGAGTTGGAAAAAGTAGTTTCTTGATAAATTGCAATTTTTCACGCATAAAACTCTAGGCGGAAATGGGCGTGGCCTATATCTTGAGATTTCCCAGGATCCAGTGAACGCGTGGATATGTGTATTTTTAATGTGCGACTTACAGTTTGGAAGTTATAGGGTCAAACGCATTTTTTCTGCTATAGCGCCACCTAGTGGTGGAAGTGGGTCAGTTATTGCGCCTGAGGTCCTTGCCGAGTTCTGGACCAGTCCTGCAAAGGGCATCCGCCCACCATGTACGGTTTAGGTTGCAGCGGGACTTTTATGCGGAGAAGAAAAATAATAATAAGACTAGAACTGCAAGCAGTTATGACGGGGTCCAAGTCTCCGATGCAACTCATCCCCGACGCCCCGAGGAGCATGCGAAAGCGGAACCCAAAGCCCAACGGCGTGGAGGCAAACGTTGGTAAATATCGAGAGGCGTGAGCCGCAAGGTCTGCGGTACGTTGCGATGCAAATATCCCATCAAGGTCAATGGAGCAAAGGGCCCGGTCTGGTTTAAGTTGACTTTAGCGCCCCCTAATGACCGATGTTTACCAAATTGGGTTTGGATCCTCAGGGCATTCCGACGACGCCCCCCCAAGTTTCACGTTGATAGCCTGTAATGTGGCCGAGATACTGCAATTGAAATTTTCCCATTTAAATGCATTGAGTTGTTTGCTAAAAAACTTAAACGTTTATTATAGCGCCCCCTAATGGCCGATCTTCCCCAAATTTGGTAGAGAGCATCAGAGTGCTATGTTGGACAATATTTGTGACCGTTGACCAGATCGGGCCCTTTTGCTCCATTGACGTCGATGGGATATTTGCATTGCAACGTACCTCAGACCTTGCGGCTCACGCCGCATCGGGGGCGAGTTGCATTGCATTGTTACGATCTTAACCACATTTGGGATAGAGCATCAGAGTGCTAGCTGGACAATATTCTTAAGTGGTTTGCTTATATATTTAAAATTGGCCGAGATATGATTAAGTATGTGCTTGGTAGCTAGCTAGGAAAATTTGTTTGGTCATCAAATGCGCATACTTTAACGTAGCAAAATTCAAAAACGTAGCAAAAAGCAAGTATACATCTTGATAACATGGAAATAATATACAAATTGGCATTTCGTATATATGCACTTTCAGAAATTCAGTATGCATAATAAAAAGATACACTGCAATACTCAATGGAAATAGAGACCATTAGAGCTGGACAATTCAGTGAAAAATATGAATCACGATTTTGTTTTGCTTAAAATTGATATCACGATTCCTTGCCATGATTTTTTTTCTCAACAAGTGTAATGTTTATTGCACACATGAACCATGGCAAAACAAAATGTCAGTACCAAACTGATTTTTTGGGCATGTATAGCACATTGCACATCACCACACGCCTGTAAACATAAGGGGTTCTCCCACCATGGGCATAGTCATGCCCACTGCCAACCCGGAACTTGTGGCGTGCCGTCTAATTAAGACCGTTGCAGCACTTGCCATCACTCCCTTACCAGTCCCTGTGGTCACTTGGCCAATGAATGAAAAATGGAAAAAAGGTTTGTTTTTGTTTGTGTTTCTTCGTTATGTACCTTTTTTCTGTATGAGTTCAGTTTGAGACTGAGTGGTTGGCTGATTTTTGTCACTAATGCCTGGGCTCACTGGACGAGTGAAACACATGACTAAAAAACAGGGTGAATCAAGATCGCGATTTTATGATTAATCTTGTGGTCATGCAAAATACTGAACACTTCTTGTGTTGGGCTGGGATGGGGTTAGAGGGTTACTGCATGGAAGTTAGGAGGAGGGGAAGGGGACGGAATGAAGAGGAGGGAGTGGCAAACTAGCTTCCATATTAAGGAACAACACTTTGAACATCAAAAATAAGCTACATCACCCAACATCTCTTAGAGCACCTTTAACATTGATTGACTAAAATGGTCAAAACACATCTACATTGACAATAGCGTCCGCTAATGGCCAATCTTCGCCAAATCTGATACAAAGGCTCAGAACAGCATGCCGAACAAGCATCACGTTTCATGTTGATAGCATTAACTGTCGCAGCAACGCGTTTTTTTCTGCTTTACTGCCACCTCGAGGTGAATTGGTGCGCCTGAGGTCCTTGCAGGGTTCTGGACCAGTCCTGGAAATGGCACCCGCCCACCATGTGGGCGCACAAGGGCAAAAACAGGTCCACGTTGAATGTAGCACCCCCTAAAGGCCTATGTTTACGAAATTTGGTACAGGGCCTCAAAATGACATTCCGTAAAAGCAGCCCAAGTTTCGCGTTGATAGCATGTACTGTGCCGGAGTATTGTAATTGAAATCTTCCCATTTAAATGCATTGAGTTATTTGCTGAAAAACTTAAACGTTTATTATAGCGCCCCCTAATGGCCGATCTTCCCTAAATTTGGTAAAGAGCATTGGAGTGCTATGTAGCACACGGTTGTCAAGTGGTTTGCTTATAGCTTTAAAATCGGCCGACATATGATTAAGTTTGTCTTTGGGAGCTAGCTAGGATAATTTGTTTGGTCGTAAAATGCGCATACTTTAACGTAGCAAAATTCTTTGGAAAATTTTTGTTCAAGTGTGTCTAAAGGTGCTAGGTCCCAGGTTTCGTGCATATCGGTTGCACGGCCTTGGACTAGTTTGAAAAAGTTGGTTTTGCACATTGCGCAATATTGCGAAAACAATTCTCAGCAGAAATGGGCGTGGCCTACATCATGAGATTCAGATGGACTCAACGAACACGGGGACATGGATTTCTAATGTGCGGTATGTAGTGTGGGAGTTAAAGGCAAAAAAACACTATCGCGCCACCTAGTGGTCTACATGTGTAATTCTTGGTTACTGCAGTCCATGCCCCATTCTACATCTACCATGTAAATTTCAATTGGCTCACATCAGGGTAAAGGGTGAATCTAGACGTGAGTCTCATAGGCCACGCCCACTTTGACCAATCCGTACCCCACGGTAGGGGTGGTCTCATGAGTGACTCTAGATAGTACCCTCCAAATTTGGTAAAAATCGAATGAGCCGTTCATGAGATATAAACATTTTGTACTTGTAGCGCCCCCTACTGGTCAATTTTTGCAAAATGTGTTGGGCCTCTCCAGAGGGTCATGGCAAACAAGAATCTGAAGTTGCGCATTGATAACATTTATTTTGACCGAGATATGGCAAAGTTCGTGTTTTCATAGTTGGCTACACAAATTTGGTTGTGCGTAATATATGCAATTTGTGTCCTATAACAATTCTGTTTATAATTTTTTGTCAAGTTGGTCTGAAGGTGCTACCTGCCAAGTTTCGTGCGAATCGGTCGCACGGTCTAGGAGGAGTTCGAAAAAGTAGGTTTTTGATAAATTGCGATTTTTCACGCATAAAACTCTAGGCGGAAATGGGCGTGGCCTATATCGTGAAACTTCCTAGGATCCAGTGAACGCGTGGATATGTGTATTTTTAATGTGCGACATACGGTTTGGAAGTTATAGGGTCAAACGCGTTTTTTCTGCTATAGCGCCACCTAGTGGTGGAAGTGGGGAAATTCTTGCGCCTGAGGTTGTTGCCGGGTTCTGGACCAGTCCTGAAAAGAGCACCCCCGCCCCATTTATGGTTTAGGCTGCAGCGGGACTTTTACGCGGAGAAGAATAATGGAAAAGAAGAAGAACTAGAACTGCAAGCAGTTATGACGGGGTCCAAGTCTCCGATGCAACTCGTCCCCAACGCCCCGAGGAGCGTGTGAAAGCGGAACCCAAAGCCGGACGGCGCGGAGGCTAACGTTGGTAAATATCGAGAGGCGTGAGCCGCAAGGTCTGCTTATTATAGAAGACAATAATAGCTTGACGTATCTTGACATAGCTGTATTCATGTGTAGACTATGCTGAAACAGGGTAAAGGTGGGTCAGATTAATCTTTTCCTTTTCCACACACAGGATTAACTGCAGGTATGATGTACAGGATGAGCTAAATTCAGGACAGCTACACGCTCGTTATTGTAAGTGTAATGATAACTAGAACTGCAAGCAGTTATGACGGGGTCCAAGTCTCCGATGCAACTCGTCCCCGACGCCCCGAGGAGCATGCGAAAGCGGAACCCAAAGCCCAACGGCGTGGAGGCAAACATTGGTAAATATCGAGAGGCGTGAGCCGCAAGGTCTGCGGTACGTTGCGATGCAAATATCCCATCAAGGTCAATGGAGCAAAGGGCCCGGTCTGGTTTAAGTTGACTTTAGCGCCCCCTAATGACCGATCTTTACCAAATTGGGTTTGGAGCCTCAGGGCGGCATTCCGACGACGGCCCCCCAAGTTTCACGTTGATAGCCTGTAATGTGGCCGAGATACTGCAATTGAAATTTTCCCATTTAAATGCATTGAGTTGTTTGCTAAAAAACTTAAACGTTTATTATAGCGCCCCCTAATGGCCGATCTTCCCCAAATTTGGTAGAGAGCATCAGAGTGCTATGTTGGACAGTATTCTTGAGCGGTTTGCTTATATATTTAAAATTGGCCGAGATATGATTAAGTTTGTGCTTGGTAGCTTGCTAGGAAAATTTGTTTGGTCATCAATGCGCATACTTTAACGTAGCAAAATTTAAAAACGTAGCAAAAAGCAAGTATACATCTTGATAACATGCAAATAATATACAAATTGGCGTTTCGTATATATGCACTTTCAGAAATTCAGTATGCATAATAAAAAGATACACTGCACTACTCAATGGAAATAGTGGCCATTAGAGCTGGACAATTCAGTGAAAAATATGAATCACGATTTTGTTTTGCTTAAAATTGATATCACGATTCCTTGACACGATTTTTTTTCTCAACAAGTGTAATGTTTATTGCACACATGAACCATGGCAAAACAAAACAAATTGTCAGTACCAAACTGATTTTTTGGGCATGTATAGCACATTGCACATCACCACACGCCTGCAAACATAAGGGGTTCTCCCACTATGGGCATAGTCATGCCCACTGCCAACCCGGAACTTGTGGCGTGCCGTCTAATTAAGACCGTTGCAGCACTTGCCATCACTCCCTTACCAGTCCCTGTGGTCACTTGGCCAATGAATGCAAATGGAAAAACGGTTTGTTTTAGTTTGTGTTTCTCTGTTATGTACCTTTTTTCTGTATGAGTTCAGTTTGAGACTGGGTGGTTGGCTGATTTTTGTCACTAGTGCCTGGGCTCACTCGACGAGTGAAACACATGACTAAAAAGCAGGGTGAATCAAGATCGCGATTTTATAATGATTAATCTTGTGGTCATGCAAAATACTGAACACTTCTTGTGTTGGGCTGGGATGGGGGTTAGAGGGTTACTGCATGGAAGTTAGGAGGAGGGGAAGGGGACGGGATGAAGAGGAGGGAGTGGCAAACTAGCTTCCATATTAAGGGACAACACTTTGAACATCAAAAATAAGCTACATCACACAACATCTCTTAGAGCACCTTTAACATTGATTGACTAAAATGGTCAAAACACATCTACATTGACAATAGCGTCCGCTAATGGCCAATCTTCGCCAAATGTGATACAAAGGCTCAGAACAGCATGCCGAACAAGCATCACGTTTCATGTTGATAGCATTAACTGTCGCAGCAACACGTTTTTTTCTGCTTTATTGCCACCTCGTGGTGGAAATAGGTGAATTGTTGCGCCTGAGGTCCTTGCAGGGTTCTGGACCAGTCCTGGAAATGGCACCCGCCCACCATGTGGGCGCACAAGGGCAAAAACAGGTCCACGTTGAATGTAGCACCCCCTAAAGGCCTATGTTTACGAAATTCGGTACAGGGCCTCAAAATGACATTCCGTAAAAGCAGCCCAAGTTTCGCGTTGATAGCATGTACTGTGGCCGAGATATTGTAATTGAAATCTTCCCATTTAAATGCATTGAGTTATTTGCTGAAAAACGTAAACGTTTATTATAGCGCCCCCTAATGGCTGATCTTCCCTAAATTTGGTACAGAGCATTGGAGTGCTATGTAGCAGAAGGATGTCAAGTGGTTTGCTTATAGCTTTAAAATCGGCCGACATATGATTAAGTTTGTGGTTGGTAGCTAGCTAGGATAATTTGTTTGGTCGTAAAATGCGCATACTTTAACGTAGCAAAATTCTTTGGATATTTTTTGTTCAAGTGTGTCTAGAGGTGCTAGCTACCAGGTTTCGTGCATATCGGTTGCACGGCCTTGGACGAGTTCGAAAAAGTTGGTTTTGCACATTGCGCAATATTGCGAAAAGAGTTCTCAGCAGAAATGGGCGTGGCCTACATCGTGAGATTCAGATGGACTCAAAGAACACATGGCCATATGGATTTCTAATGTGCAATATGTAGTGTGGGAGTTAAAGGCAAAAAAACACTATAGCGCCACCTAGTGGTCTACATGTGTAATTTTTGGTTACTGCAGTCCATGGCCCAGTCTACATCTACCATGTAAATTTCAAGTGGCTCACATCAGGGTAAGGGGGGAATCTAGACGTGAGTCTCATAGGCCACGCCCACTTTGACCAATCCGTACCCCACGGTAGGGGTGGTCTCATGAGTGACCCTAGATAGTACCCACCATATTTGGTAAAAATCAAATGAGCCATTCATGAGATATAAACATTTTGTACTTGTAGCGCCCCCTACTGGTCAATTTTTGTAGCATGTATTGGGCCCCTCCAGAAGGTCATGGGAAACAAGAATCTGAAGTTGCGCATTGATAACATTTATTTTGACCAAGATATGGCAAAGTTCGTGTTTTCATAGTTAGCTACACAAATTTGGTTGTGCGTAATATGCGCAATTTATATCCTATAAAAATTCCTTTTATAATTTTTTGTCAAGTCGGTCTGTAGGTGCTACCTGCCAAGTTTCATGCGAATCGGTTGGACGGTCTAGGAGGAGTTCGAAAAAGTAGGTTTTGGATAAATTACGATTTTTCACGCATAAAAGTCTAGGCGGAAATGGGCGTGGCCTATATCACGAGATTCAGTAGCATCCAGTGAACGCGTGGATATGTGTATCTTTAATGTGTGTTGTACGGTTTGGAAGTTATAGGGTCAAACACGTTTTTTCTGCTATAGCGCCACCTAGTGGTGGAAGTGGGGAAATTCTTGCGCCTGAGGTCGTTGCCGGGTTCTGGACCAGTCCTGAAAAGGGCACCCGCCCACCATGTACGGTTTAGGCTGCAGCGGGACTTTTACGCGGGGAAGAATAATAATGAATAATAATGAATAATAATCAGTACAAAAACAATAGGGTTCCACAGTCCTACTGTGCGAACGGCGTAGCTATTGCTACCGCCGCTTCTTCCAGACTCGGACTTGGACCCCTAATTAAAGTCCAATAAGAACTTTTCAAACATAAAACATTTTTCATTTTCATTTTTCATTTTCAAACATAAACAAAGGTCAATGAACGCCAAACAGTATAGAAAAACAATAAAAAGCAAGTATACATCTTGATAACACGCAAATAATATACAAATTGGCGTTTCGTATACCGTAAAACTTCAAATAATAGCCCGGGCTTCTATTTACCCAAATCGCCGAAATGGACCGGCTTGTATTTGAGACAGGCGTCTATAAGAGACAGGCCTTTAATTGACAATAGGAGGTTACCACATTATATTATTTTTTTTAATTCGTATTATGTAAGGGATAATGTAGAGCGAGGCGGTTGTTATAGCGAATACAACCCCGACAGGGTGATCAGGACCCCGACGTGAAGCGGAGGTGTCTTGAATCAGCCTGAAGTCCATATGCGTCCATAGCAACGTAAACTCTGTATCTGTTAAGCTAATGCAACCCTTCATCTATTACTCTCCACCACCTTACGGGCTGTGGTAGTAGCCGTATACATTATGGTGTGCTGCTGTGGTGGACAAATGACCCAGCTGCTGTTTTAATCACTGCAGGAATTGACGTGACATTAGCTGACGCGTTGTAGTAAGCTAGCGGGCTATCAGCTGCTCATATTCACATTAAACTGAACATTTCTGTTGACGGTGAAGTGAGACGAGGTAAATGGCTTCATGTCCTCATTCATCTCGTTTCCTTTTTACACAGCCGTTGCATGTTGACACACCTAAACGTGCAATGTAAGCTAACTAATTAGCGTTGTTGTCCCTGCGTAGCGATCATAGACCGTATATAAAGATGTAGTGATGGCGCTCACCAGATCTGCTGTCATTGCTTGAATTGGAGGACAGAAGTTGCTCGACGGCGTTTCTCCACTTTTTGCCACAGCTGATAAATTATCCGACTTCTTTCAGCGGATTGATTGATAGCTGGCCTCCAGAGTGAACAGAACTGCATCCATAGCAACGCTCTTCTTTTGCATGGCAACGGTGTGTTATGCATGTCTCGCCGCTGCTTCTCACGAATTTTGTTCGGCAAATTTGACAACTGTCAGCTTAAATGTCAAATCATACTTTTTTCTTTTTGTCTCCATGGTGGTATTGAGAGAATTAAGAAAAACTGTAGACTAAAAGAAAGTTTGTTAACCTGTTGTTATGTTGCCATAGTGATGAGTCGTTTATGAACGGTTGCGTCTGTCACGTGAAATCAAATCAAAACATAGAACAAACGATCCAACGGGTTTTAAAAGATCAAATACAACCCGACACGAAGAAAAAAAAAAAAACAACAAAAAACAGACCAGGCCTCTATTTGAGACCGGCTTTTATTTACCCAAATCTGTTGTCACACCAGGCGTTTAAAAGAGACAGGCGTCTATTTGGGACTCGGCTATTATTTGAAGTTTTACGGTATATGCACTTTCAGAAATTCAGTATGCATAATAAAAAGATACACTGCAATACTCAATGGAAATAGTGGCCATTAGAGCTGCACAATTCAGGGAAAAATATGAATCACGATTTTGTTTTACTTAAAATTGATATCACAATTCTTTGCCACGATTTGTTTTAGAGAGGAGGGAGTGGCAAACTAGCTTCCATATTAAGGGACAACATTTTGAACATCAACAATAAGCTACATCACCCAACATCACTTAGAGCACCTTTAACATTGATTGCCTAAAATGCTCAAAACACATCTACATTGACTATAGCGCCCGCTAATGGCCAATCTTCGCCAAATTTGATACAGAGCCTCAGAACAGCATGCCGCAGAACAGCATGCCGAACCAGCATCACGTTACATGTTGATAGCATTTACTGTCGCACAACACATTTTTTCTGCTATAGCGCCACCTAGTAGTGGAAGTGGGTCAATTGTTGTGCCTGAGGTCCCTGCAGAGTTCCGGACCAATCCTGAAAATTGCACCTCCCCATCCGTTGCAGTTTAGGCTGTAGCTAGAGTTTTACACAGTCTATGTTGACTATAGCGCCCCCTAATGGCCAATCTTTACCAAATGTGGTATAGAGTGTCAGGGCGGCGTGCCGACAAAGCACCCCAAGTTTCGCGTTGATAGCATGTACGGTGGCCGAGATATTGTAATTGAAATCTTCCCATTTAAATGCATTGAGTTATTTGCTGAAAAACTTAAACGTTTATTATAGCGCCCCCTAATGGCCGATCTTCCCTAAATTTGGTACAGAGCATTGGAGTGCTATGTAGCACAAGGTTGCCAAGTGGTTTGCTTATAGCTTTAAAATCGGCCGACATATGATTAAGTTTGTGGTTGGTAGCTAGCTAGGATAATTTGTTTGGTCGTAAAATGCGCATACTTTAACGTAGCAAAATTCTTTGGATAATTTTTGTTCACGTGTGTCTAGAGGTGCTAGGTACCAGGTTTCGTGCATATCTGTTGCACGGCCTTGGACGAGTTCGAAAAAGTTGGTTTTGCACATTGCGCAATATTGCGAAAAGAATTCTCAGCAGAAATGGGCGTGGCCTACATCATGAGATTCAGATGGACTCAAGGAACACGGGGACATATGGATTTCTAATGTGCGATATTTAGTGTGGGAGTTAAAGGCAAAAAAATACTATAGCGCCACCTAGTGGTCTACATAAGTACTTTTTGGTTACTGCAGTGCATGGCCCATTCTACATCTACCATGTAAATTTCAATTGGCTCACATCAGGGTAAGGGGTGAATCTAGATGTGAGTCTCATAGGCCACGCCCACTTTGACCAAACCATACCCCACAATAGGGGTGGTCTCATGAGTGAACCTAGATAGTACCCACCAAATTTGGTAAAAATCGAATGAGCCGTTCATGAGATATAAACATTTTGTACTTGTAGCGCCCCCTACTGGTCAATTTTTGTAACATGTATTGGGCCCCTACAGAGGGTCATGGGAAACAAGAATCTGAAGTTGTGCATTGATAACATTTATTTTGACCGAGATATGGCAAAGTTCGTGTTTTCATAGTTAGCTACACAAATTTGGTTGTGTGTAATATATGCAATTTGTGTCCTATAACAATTCTGTTTAGAATTTTTTGTCAAGTTGGTCTGAAGGTGCTACGTGCCAAGTTTCGTGCGAATCGGTCACACGGTCTAGGAGGAGTTCGAAAAAGTAGGTTTTTGATAAATTGCGATTTTTCACGCATAAAACTATAGGCGGAAATGGGCGTGGCCTATATCGTGAGATTTCCTAGAATCCAATGAACGCGTGGATATGTGTATTTTGAATGTGCGACATACGGTTTGGAAGTTATAGGGTCAAACGCGTTTTTTCTGCTATAGCGCCACCTAGTGGTGGAAGTGGGGACATTCTTGTGCCTGAGGTCGTTGCCGGGTTCTGGACCAGTCCTGAAAAGGGCACCCGCCCACCATGTACGGTTTAGGCTGCAGCGGGACTTTTACGCGGAGAAGAAGAATAATAAGACTAGAACTGCAAGCAGTTATGACGGGGTCCAAGTCTCCGATGCAACTCGTCCCCGACGCCCCGAGGAGCGTGCGAAAGTGGAACCCAAAGCCCGACTGAGTGGAGGCAAACGTTGGTAAATATCGAGAGGCGTGAACCGCAAGGTCTGCGGTACGTTGCGATGCAAATATCCCATCAAGGTCAATGGAGCAAAAGGGCCCGGTCTGATTTAAGTTGACTTTAGCGCCCCCTAATGACCGATCTTTACCAAATTGGGTTTGGAGCCTCAGGGCGGCATGCCAACGACGACCCCCCAAGTTTCACGTTGATAGCCTGTAATCTTGCCGAGATGCTGCAATTGATCTTCCCCAAATTTGGTAGAGAGCATCAGAGTGCTATGTTGGACAGTATTCTTGAGTGGTTTGCTTATATATTTAAAATTGGCCGAGATATGATTAAGTTTGTGCTTGGTAGCTTGCTAGGAAAATTTGTTTGGTCATCAATGCGCATACTTTAACGTAGCAAAATTCAAAAACGTAGCAAAAAGCAAGTATACATCTTGATAACATGCAAATAATATACAAATTGGCGTTTCGTATATATGCACTTTCAGAAATTCAGTATGCATAATAAAAAGATACACTGCACTACTCAATGGAAATAGTGGCCATTAGAGCTGGACAATTCAGTGAAAAATATGAATCACGATTTTGTTTTGCTTAAAATTGATATCACCATTCCTTGACACGATTTTTTTTCTCAACAAGTGTAATGTTTATTGCACACATGAACCATGGCAAAACAAAACAAATTGTCAGTACCAAACTGATTTTTTGGGCATGTATAGCACATTGCACATCACCACACGCCTGCAAACATAAGGGGTTCTCCCACCATGGGCATAGTCATGCCCACTGCCAACCCGGAACTTGTGGCGTGCCGTCTAATTAAGACCGTTGCAGCACTTGTCATCACTCCCTTACCAGTCCCTGTGGTCACTTGGCCAATGAATGCAAATGGAAAAAAGGTTTGTTTTTGTTTGTGTTTCTCTGTTATGTACCTTTTTTCTGTATGAGTTCAGTTTGAGACTGAGTGGTTGGCTGATTTTTGTCACTAGTGCCTGGGCTCACTCGACGAGTGAAACACATGACTAAAAAGCAGGGTGAATCAAGATCGCGATTTTATAATGATTAATCTTGTGGTCATGCAAAATACTGAACACTTCTTGTGTTGGGCTGGGATGGGGGTTAGAGGGTTACTGCATGGAAGTTAGGAGGAGGGAAAGGGGACGGGATGAAGAGCAGGGAGTGGCAAACTAGCTTCCATATTAAGGGACAACACTTTGAACATCAAAAATAAGCTACATCACCCAACATCTCTTAGAGCACCTTTAACATTGATTGATTAAAATGGTCAAAACACATCTACATTGACAATAGCGTCTGCTAATGGCCAATCTTCGCCAAATGTGATACAAAGGCTCAGAACAGCATGCCGAACAAGCATCACGTTTCATGTTGATAGCATTAACTGTCACAGCAACACGTTTTTTTCTGCTTTATTGCCACCTCGTGGTGGAAATAGGTGAATTGTTGCGCCTGAGGTCCTTGCAGGGTTCTGGACCAGTCCTGGAAATGGCACCCGCCCACCATGTGGGCGCACAAGGGCAAAAACAGGTCCACGTTGAATATAGCACCCCCTAAAGGCCTATGTTTACGAAATGCAGTACAGGGCCTCAAAATGACATTCCGTAAAAGCAGCCCAAGTTTCGCGTTGATAGCATGTACTGTGGCCGAGATATTGTAATTGAAATCTTCCCATTTAAATGCATTGAGTTATTTTTTTAACTGAATTTATTTCAAACAACTCTTCACACAAACAATTTTGTATGCATGTTTTGTCCGAGTCAAGGTTATTGTAGTTGTACATTTGTCATGGGACAAGGTTCAAAAAGCTCAGAAAAAGTATTGTGTAAAAATAACTCAACAAAAACATCATACAATGTTAGAAATATGTATTCACAATCTATTCAACAATAACACTAGTAGATAAAATGTACATATGTTTATAAATATGTAAAGAGTCTACACAAGACGCCAAATGTGTAAGTGACGTGTTCCAGGACAAAATCTAAATAGCCAATAGACTAAAGATGTCTAAAACGATGTTTTGAACGTTACTGTACTTACTGTACCGGGGTTACAGGGCATGGATAGCATGGATGTATGTATGTACAGGGCATGTATGTATGTATGTATGTATGGATCTCTGTCGCAAAGATATTGAAAATCACAATGAAATCAGTACAAAAACAATAGGGTTCCACAGTCCTACTGTGCGAACGGCGTAGCTATTGCTACCGCCGTTTCTTCCAGACTCGGACACAAAGTCCCCATTTAAATGCATTGACTTATTGGCCAACGCAAATAAACGTTGATTATAGCACCCCCTAATGGCTGATCTTTACCAAATTTGGTGTAGAGCCTCAGGTTGGCATGCCGACAAAGCCCCCCAAGTTTCGCGTTGATAGCATGTACGGTGGCCGAGATATTGTAATTGAAATCTTCCCATTTAAATGCATTGAGTTATTTGCTGAAAAACTTAAACGTTTATTATAGCGCCCCGTAATGGCCGATCTTCCCAAAATTTGGTACACAGCATTGGAGTGCTATGTAGCACAAGGTTGTCAAATGGTTTGCTTATAGCTTTAAAATCGGCCGACATATGATTAAGTTTGTGCTTGGTAGCTAGCTAGGATAATTTGTTTGGTCGTAAAATGCGCATACTTTAACGTAGAAAGATTCTTTGGATAATTTTTGTTCAAGTGTGTCTAGAGGTGCTAGGTACCAGGTTTCGTGCATATCGGTTGGACGGCCTTGGAAGAGTTCGAAAAAGTTGGTTTTGCACATTGCGCGATATTGCGAAAACAATTCTCAGCAGAAATGGGCGTGGCCTACATCATGAGATTCAGATGAACTCAAGGAACACGGGGACATATGGATTTCTAATGTGCGATACGTAGTGTGGGAGTTAAAAGCAAAAACCCACTATAGCGCCACCTAGTGGTCTACATGTGTAATTCTTTGTAACTGCAGTCCATGCCCCATTCTACATCTACCATGTAAATTTCAATTGGCTCACATCAGGGTAAAGGGTGAATCTAGACGTGAGTCTCATAGGCCACGCCCACTTTGACCAAACCGTACCTTACGGTAGGGGTGGTCTCATGAGTGACTCTAGATAGTACCCTCCAAATTTGGTAAAAATCGAATGAGCCGTTCATGAGATATAAACATTTTGTACTTGTAGCGCCCCCTACTGGTCAATTTTTGTAATATGTATTGGGCCCCTCCAGGGGGACATGGGAAACAAGAATCTGAAGTTGTGCATTGATAACATTTATTTTGACCGAGATATGGCAAAGTTCGTGTTTTCATTGTTAGCTACACAAATTTGGTTGTGCGTAATATATGCAATTTGTGTCCTATAACAATTCTGTTTATAAAAATTTGTCTGGTTGGTCTGAAGGTGCTACGTGCCAAGTTTCGTGCGAATCGGTCACACGGTCTAGGAGGAGTTCGAAAAAGTAGGTTTTTGATAAATTGCGATTTTTCACGCATAAAACTATAGGCGGAAATGGGCGTGGCCTATATCGTGAGATTTCCTAGAATCCAGTGAACGCGTGGATATGTGTATTTTTAATGTGCGACATACGGTTTGGAAGTTATAGGGTCAAACGCGTTTTTTCTGCTATAGCGCCACCTAGTGGTGGAAGTGGGGAAATTCTTGCGCCTGAGGTCGTTGCCGGGTTCTGGACCAGTCCTGAAAAGGGCACCCGCCCACCATGTACGGTTTAGGCTGCAGCGGGACTTTTACGCGGAGAAGAATAATAATGAATAATAATAATGAATAATAATAATGAATAATAATCAGTACAAAAACAATAGGGTTCCACAGTCCTACTGTGCGAACGGCGTAGCTATTGCTACCGCCGTTTCTTCCAGACTCGGACTTGGACCCCTAAATATGGAAGAAAAAAATCATGAGAAAAACAATAGGGTTCCACAGTCCTACTGTGCGAACGGCGTAGCTATTGCTACCGCCGCTTCTTCCAGACTCGGACTTGGACCCCTAAAAAAGTAAAATCAGTACAAAAACAATAGGGTTCCACAGTCCTACTGTGCGAACGGCGTAGCTATTGCTACCGCCGCTTCTTCCAGACTCGGACTTGGACCCCTAATAAGAACCGAGCGATTTCAAAAGGGTTCCACAGCCCTGCTGTGCGAACGGCGTAGCTTCGCTACCGCCGATTCTCGCAGCCTCGGGCTTGGACCCCTAATAATAATCAGTACAAAAACAATAGGGTTCCACAGTCTTACTGTGCGAACGGCGTAGCAATAGTGGAATTTTGTATAATTATATAATATACTATTGTTAAGTTCAATTCCACTTTTACCAGTAGAAACAAGTTAAAGTACTATTGTCATAACCTTCAAATCATAACGTCGTAATCATATTGCTATCATCCTGAAATACATTAATATTGAATTAAAGTTAACAAAACGGTTAAAAAGATTAAACCTAATTACTTTCTGTAATACAGACATGCTGTAGCATAATATTATGAACTAGTGGCCATACCAAATACTGAACACTTCTTGTGTTTGGGTGGGGTGGGGGTTAGAGGGTTACTGTGTGGAAGTTAGGAGGTGGGGAAGGGGACAAAATGAGGGGGAGGGAGGGGCAAACTAGTTTTCATATTGATGGACAATACTTTGAACATCAACAATAAGTGACATCACCCAACATCACTTAGAGCATCTTTAACATTGATTGCCTAAAATGGTCAAAACACATCTACGTTGACTATAGCGCCCTCTAATGGCCAAATTTCGCCAAATTTGATACAAAGCCTCAGAACAGCATGCCGAACCAGCATCACGTTACATGTTGATAGCATTTACTGTCGCACAACACATTTTTTCTGCTATAGCGCCACCTAGTAGTGGAAGTGGGTCAATTGTTGCGCCTGAGGTCCCTGAAAAGTCCTGAAAATTGCACCTCCCCATCCGTTGCAGTTTAGGCTGTAGCTAGAGTTTTACACAGTCTATGTTGACTATAGCGCCCCCTAATGGCCGATCTTTACCAAATTTGGTATAGAGCGTCAGGGCGGCGTGCCGACAAAGCAACCCAAGTTTCGCGTTGATAGCGTACTGTGGCTGAGATATTGTAATTGAAATCTTCCCATTTAAATGAATTGAGTTGTTTGCTGATAAACTTAAACGTTTATTATAGTGCCCCCTAATGGCCAATCTTCCCCAAATTTGGTAGAGAGCATCAGAGTGCTATGATGGACAATATTCGTGAGTGGTTTGCTTATATATTTAAAATTGGCCGAGATATGATTAAGTTTGTGTCACACAGGCAGGCAGACAGACAGGCTGACAGACAGGCAGACGCAGGCAGACAGACAGGCAGGCTGACAGACAGGCTGGCATACAGGCAGGCTGGTGCAGACAGACAGGCTGACAGGCAGGCTGACAGTCAGGCAGACGCAGGCAGGCAGGCAGGCAGACAGGCTGACAGACAGACAGGTAGACAGACAGGCAGGCAGGCATGCTGACAGACGCAGACAGACAGGTAGACGCAGACAGGCAGACACAGGCAGACAGGCAGGCAGGCTGACAGACAGACAGGCAGACGCAGAAAGACTGACGCAGGCAGGCAGACAGACAGGCAGAGGCAGGCAGGCAGACAGACAGACAGACAGGCAGGCAGGCATGCTGACAGACGCAGACAGACAGGCAGACGCAGAAAGACAGACAGGTAGACGCAGACACAGGCAGACACAGGCAGACAGGCAGGGAGACAGGCAGGGAGACAGACAGACAGGCTGGCAGACAGGCAGGCTGGTGCACACACACAGAGACAGACAGACAGGCAGGCAGGTGCCGACAGACAGGCAGGCAGGCTGACAGACGCAGACAGACAGGCAGGCAGACAGACGCAGGCAGGCAGGCAGGCTGACAGAGACAGACAGGCAGACAGACAGGCAGACAGACAGACAGACAGGCTCGACAGACGCATACAGGCAGGCAGGCAGGCAAACTGTGTAGTGTGTGAAAGTAATTTGGCTGTTTTCACTGCTCTAACATAGTTTAACTTTGTAATTGTTGCTAGGTTACCAGGCAATGCGAGTGTGTGAACGGCAAAGTCAAGATGTGGAGGTGCTGGTGTCGACCAATGATGTCAGCACACTTAATAGGAGAGAGCGACTTCTTGCTGAAGCCTGAGCACTGGGCTCCGTGGGTCGTGTCTTCCACCTGTCAATGGTAACATACCAACACACACACAGACAGACAGGCAGGGACAGACACAGACAAAGGCAGGCAGGCTGACAGGCAGACAGACAGGTAGACAGACAAGCAGGCAGGCACAGACAGACAGGCAGGCTGACAGCCAGATAGACAGACAGGCAGGCAGGCTGACAGACAGACAGGCAGGCTGACAGGCAGGCTGACAGGCAGACAGACAGATAGACAGACAAGCAGGCAGGCACAGACAGGCAGGCTGACAGACAGGTAGACGCAGACAGGCAGGCAGGCTGACAGCCAGACAGACAGACAGGTAGACAGACAAGCAGGCAGGCAGACAGACAGACAGACGCAGACAGACAGGCTGACAGATGCAGACAGGCAGACGCAGGCAGGCAAGCTGACAGACAGGTAGACGCAGACAGGCAGACAGACAGGCTGGCAGACAGGCAGGCTGGTGCAGACACACAGGCAGGCAGACAGACAGACAGGCTGACAGACAGGCAGACGCAGGCAGACAGGCAGGCAGGCAGACAGACGCAGACAGACAACGGGCAGGCTGACAGACGCAGACAGACAGACAGACAGGCTGACAGACAGACAGGCAGGCTGACATGCAGGCTGACAGACAAGCAGACGCAGGCAGACAGGCATGCAGACAGACAGACAGGCTGGCAGACAGGCAGGCTGGTGCACACACACAGGCAGGCAGACAGACAGACAGCCTGACAGGCAGGCTGACAGACAAGTAGACGCAGACAGGCAGACAGGTAGACGCAGACAGGCTGACAGGCAGGCTGACAGTCAGGCAGACGCAGGCAGGCAGACAGGCAGGCAGACAGACAGACAGGCTGACAGACAGACAGGCCGACAGACAGGTAGACAGACAGGCAGGCAGGCATGCTGACAGACGCAAACAGACAGGTAGACGCAGACAGGCAGACACAGGCAGACAGGCAGGCAGGCTGACAGACAGACAGGCAGACGCAGAAAGACTGACGCAGGCAGGCTGACAGAGACAGACAGGCAGACGAACAGGCAGACAGGCAGGCAGGTGCAGACAGACAGACAGAGAGACAGACAGGCAGACAGACAGACAGGCTGACAGACGCAGACAGACAGGCAGGCTGACAGATGCAGGCAGGCAAACTGTGTAGTGTGTGAAAGTAATTTGGCTGTTTTCACTGCTCTAACATAGTTTAACTTTGTAATTGTTGCTAGGTTACCAGGCAATGCGAGTGTGTGAACGGCAAAGTCAAGATGTGGAGGTGCTGGTGTCGACCAATGATGTCAGCACACTTAATAGGAGAGAGCGACTTCTTGCTGAAGCCTGAGCACTGGGCTCCGTGGGTCGTGTCTTCCACCTGTCAATGGTAACATACCAACACACACACAGACAGACAGGCAGGGACAGACACAGACAAAGGCAGGCAGGTAGACAGACAAGCAGGCAGGCACAGACAGATAGGCAGGCTGACAGCCAGATAGACAGACAGGCAGGCTGACAGGCAGGCTGACAGGCAGACAGACAGATAGACAGACAAGCAGGCAGGCTGACAGACAGGCAGACGCAGGCAGGCAGACAGGCATTCAAGCTGACAGACAGGTAGACGCAGACAGGCAGGCAGGCTGACCGCCAGATAAACAGACAGGCAGGCTGACAAACAGACAGACAGACAGGTAGACAGACAAGCAGGCAGGCAGACAGACAGACAGACGCAGACAGACAGGCTGACAGATGCAGACAGGCAGACGCAGGCAGGCAAGCTGACAGACAGGTAGACGCAGACAGGCAGACAGGTAGACGCAGACAGGCAGACAGACAGGCTGGCAGACAGGCAGGCTGGTGCAGACACACAGGCAGGCAGACAGACAGACA
This sequence comes from Gymnocephalus cernua, assembly GCA_023631565.1. Lineage (NCBI taxonomy): Eukaryota > Metazoa > Chordata > Actinopteri > Perciformes > Percidae > Gymnocephalus > Gymnocephalus cernua. Next base: position 25,271,205 of record CM042440.1, on the reverse strand, counting down.
GGCTGACAGACAGGCAGACGCAGGCAGGCAGGCAGGCAGACAGACGCAGACAGACAACGGGCAGGCTGACAGACGCAGACAGACAGACAGACAGGCTGACAGACAGACAGGCAGGCTGACATGCAGGCTGACAGACAAGCAGACGCAGGCAGGCAGACAGGCATGCAGACAGACAGACAGACAGGCTGGCAGACAGGCAGGCTGGTGCACACACACAGGCAGGCAGACAGACAGACAGCCTGACAGGCAAGCTGACAGACAAGTAGATGCAGACAGGCAGACAGGTAGACGCAGACAGGCTGACAGGCAGGCTGACAGTCAGGCAGACGCAGGCAGGCAGACAGGCAGGCTGACAGACAGACAGGCTGACAGACAGATAGGCAGGCAGGCAGGCAGGCAGACAGACAGACATACAGGCTGACAGACAGGCTGGCATACAGGCAGGCTGGTGCAGACAGACAGGCTGACAGGCAGGCTGACAGTCAGGCAGACGCAGGCAGGCAGACAGGCAGACAGACAGACAGGCTGACAGACAGACAGACAGGTAGACAGGCAGGCAGGCATGCTGACAGACGCAGACAGACAGGCAGACCCAGAAAGACAGACAGACGCAGGCAGGCAAGCTGACAGGCAAGCTGACAGGCAGGCAGGCAGACAGACAGGCAGACGCAGGCAGGCAGACGCAGGCAGGCAGACGCAGGCAGGCAGACGCAGGCAGGCTGACAGAGACAGACAGGCAGACATACAGACAGGCAGGCAGGCTGACAGACGCAGACAGACAGACAGACAGACAGGCAGGCAGACAGACAGGCTGGTGCAGACACGCAGGCAGGCAGACAGACAGGCTGACAGACAGGCAGACGCAGGCAGGCAGACAGACAGACAGGCAGGCTGACAGACAGGCTGGCATACAGGCAGGCTGGTGCAGACAGACAGGCTGACAGGCAGGCTCACAGTCAGGCAGACGCAGGCAGGCAGGCAGGCTGACAGACAGGCAGACAGACAGGTAGACAGACAGGCAGACACAGGCAGGCAGACAGACAGACAGACAGACAGGCAGGCTGACAGACAGGCTGGCATACAGGCAGGCTGGTACAGGCTGACAGGCAGGCTGACAGTCAGGCAGACGCAGACAGACAGGCAGACACAGACAGGCAGGCAGGCTGACAGACAGGCTGACAGGCAGACAGACAGGTAGACAGACAAGCAGGCAGGCACAGACAGGCAGGCTGGCAGGCAGGCAGACAGGCATTCAAGCTGACAGACAGGTAGACGCAGACAGGCAGGCAGGCTGACAGCCAGATAAACAGACAGGCAGGCTGACAAACAGACAGACAGACAGGTAGACAGACAAGCAGGCAGGCAGGCAGACAGACGCAGACAGACAGGCTGACAGATGCAGACAGGCAGACGCAGGCAGGCAAGCTGACAGACAGGTAGACGCAGACAGGTAGACGCAGACAGGCAGACAGACAGGCTGGCAGACAGGCAGGCTGGTGCAGACACACAGGCAGGCAGACAGACAGACAGGCTGACAGACAGGCAGACGCAGGCAGACAGGCAGGCAGGCAGACAGACGCAGACAGACAACGGGCAGGCTGACAGACGCAGACAGACAGACAGACAGGCTGACAGACAGACAGGCAGGCTGACATGCAGGCTGACAGACAAGCAGACGCAGGCAGGCAGACAGGCATGCAGACAGACAGACAGACAGACAGGCTGGCAGACAGGCAGGCTGGTCCACACACACAGGCAGGCAGACAGACAGACAGCCTGACAGGCAGGCTGACAGACAAGTAGACGCAGACAGGCAGACAGGTAGACGCAGACAGGCTGACAGGCAGGCTGACAGTCAGGCAGACGCAAGCAGGCAGACAGGCAGGCAGACAGACAGACAGGCTGACAGACAGACAGGCAGACAGACAGACAGGCTGGCAGGCTGACAGACGCAGGCAGGCTGACATAGGCAGACAGGCAGGCAGACAGACAGACATACAGGCTGACAGACAGGCTGGCATACAGGCAGGCTGGTGCAGACAGACAGGCTGACAGGCAGGCTGACAGTCAGGCAGACGCAGGCAGGCAGACAGACAGACAGGCTGACAGACAGACAGGCAGACAGACAGGTAGACAGGCAGGCAGGCATGCTGACAGACGCAGACAGACAGGCAGACGCAGAAAGACAGACAGACGCAGGCAGGCAAGCTGACAGGCAAGCTGACAGGCAGGCAGGCAGACAGACAGGCAGACGCAGGCAGACAGACGCAGGCAGGCTGACAGAGACAGACAGGCAGACAGGCAGACAGACAGGCAGGCTGACAGACAGGCTGGTGCAGACACGCAGGCAGGCAGACAGACAGGCTGACAGACAGGCAGACGCAGGCAGGCAGGTAGACAGACAGACAGGCAGGCTGACAGACAGGCTGGCATACAGGCAGGCTGGTGCAGACAGACAGGCTGACAGGCAGGCTGACAGTCAGGCAGACGCAGGCAGGCAGGCAGGCTGACAGACAGGCTGACAGACAGGCTGACAGACAGGCTGACAGACAGGCTGACAGACAGGCTGACAGACAGGCTGACAGACAGGCTGACAGACAGACAGACAGGCAGGCTGACAGACAGGCTGGCATACAGGCAGGCTGGTGCAGACAGACAGGCTGACAGGCAGGCTGACAGTCAGGCAGACACAGACAGACAGGCAGACACAGACAGGCAGGCAGGCTGACAGACGCAGACAGACAGGCAGACGCAGAAAGACAGACGCAGGCAGACAGACAGGCTGGCAGACAGGCTGGCAGGCTGGTGCAGACACACAGGCAGGCAGACAGACAGGCTGACAGACAGGCAGACGCAGGCAGACAGACAGACAGGCAGGCTGACAGACAGGCTGGCATACAGGCAGGCTGGTGCAGACAGACAGGCTGACAGGCAGGCTGACAGTCAGGCAGACGCAGGCAGGCAGACAGGCAGGCAGACAGACAGACAGGCTGACAGACAGACAGGCCGACAGACAGGTAGACAGACAGGTAGGCAGGCATGCTGACAGACGCAAACAGACAGGTAGACGCAGACAGGCAGACACAGGCAGACAGGCAGGCAGGCTGACAGACAGACAGGCAGACGCAGAAAGACTGACGCAGGCAGGCTGACAGAGACAGACAGGCAGACGAACAGGCAGACAGGCAGGCAGGTGCAGACAGACAGACAGACAGAGAGACAGACAGGCAGACAGACAGACAGGCTGACAGACGCAGACAGGCAGGCAGGCAAACTGTGTAGTGTGTGAAAGTAATTTGGCTGTTTTCACTGCTCTAACATAGTTTAACTTTGTAATTGTTGCTAGGTTACCAGGCAATGCGAGTGTGTGAACGGCAAAGTCAAGATGTGGAGGTGCTGGTGTCGACCAATGATGTCAGCACACTTAATAGGAGAGAGCGACTTCTTGCTGAAGCCTGAGCACTGGGCTCCGTGGGTCGTGTCTTCCACCTGTCAATGGTAACATACCAACACACACACAGACAGACAGGCAGGGACAGACACAGACAAAGGCAGGCAGGCTGACAGGCAGACAGACAGGTAGACAGACAAGCAGGCAGGCACAGACAGACAGGCAGGCTGACAGACAGACAGGCAGGCTGACAGGCAGGCTGACAGGCAGACAGACAGATAGACAGACAAGCAGGCAGGCACAGACAGGCAGGCTGACAGACAGGTAGACGCAGACAGGCAGGCAGGCTGACAGCCAGACAGACAGACAGGTAGACAGACAAGCAGGCAGGCAGACAGACAAGCAGGCAGGCAGACAGACAGACAGGCTGACAGATGCAGACAGGCAGACGCAGGCAGGCAAGCTGACAGACAGGTAGACGCAGACAGGTAGACGCAGACAGGCAGACAGACAGGCTGGCAGACAGGCAGGCTGGTGCAGACACACAGGCAGGCAGACAGACAGACAGGCTGACAGACAGGCAGACGCAGGCAGACAGGCAGGCAGGCAGACAGACGCAGACAGACAACGGGCAGGCTGACAGACGCAGACAGACAGACAGACAGGCTGACAGACAGACAGGCAGGCTGACATGCAGGCTGACAGACAAGCAGACGCAGGCAGACAGGCATGCAGACAGACAGACAGGCTGGCAGACAGGCAGGCTGGTGCACACACACAGGCAGGCAGACAGACAGACAGCCTGACAGGCAGGCTGACAGACAAGTAGACGCAGACAGGCAGACAGGTAGACGCAGACAGGCTGACAGGCAGGCTGACAGTCAGGCAGACGCAGGCAGGCAGACAGGCAGGCAGACAGACAGACAGGCTGACAGACAGACAGGCCGACAGACAGGTAGACAGACAGGCAGGCAGGCATGCTGACAGAAGCAAACAGACAGGTAGACGCAGACAGGCAGACACAGGCAGACAGGCAGGCAGGCTGACAGACAGACAGGCAGACGCAGAAAGACTGACGCAGGCAGGCTGACAGAGACAGACAGGCAGACGAACAGGCAGACAGGCAGGCAGGTGCAGACAGACAGACAGAGAGACAGACAGGCAGACAGACAGACAGGCTGACAGACGCAGACAGACAGGCAGGCTGACAGATGCAGGCAGGCAAACTGTGTAGTGTGTGAAAGTAATTTGGCTGTTTTCACTGCTCTAACATAGTTTAACTTTGTAATTGTTGCTAGGTTACCAGGCAATGCGAGTGTGTGAACGGCAAAGTCAAGATGTGGAGGTGCTGGTGTCGACCAATGATGTCAGCACACTTAATAGGAGAGAGCGACTTCTTGCTGAAGCCTGAGCACTGGGCTCCGTGGGTCGTGTCTTCCACCTGTCAATGGTAACATACCAACACACACACAGACAGACAGGCAGGGACAGACACAGACAAAGGCAGGCAGGTAGACAGACAAGCAGGCAGGCACAGACAGATAGGCAGGCTGACAGCCAGATAGACAGACAGGCAGGCTGACAGGCAGGCTGACAGGCAGACAGACAGATAGACAGACAAGCAGGCAGGCTGACAGACAGGCAGACGCAGGCAGGCAGACAGGCATTCAAGCTGACAGACAGGTAGACGCAGACAGGCAGGCAGGCTGACCGCCAGATAAACAGACAGGCAGGCTGACAAACAGACAGACAGACAGGTAGACAGACAAGCAGGCAGGCAGACAGACAGACAGACGCAGACAGACAGGCTGACAGATGCAGACAGGCAGACGCAGGCAGGCAAGCTGACAGACAGGTAGACGCAGACAGGCAGACAGGTAGACGCAGACAGGCAGACAGACAGGCTGGCAGACAGGCAGGCTGGTGCAGACACACAGGCAGGCAGACAGACAGACAGGCTGACAGACAGGCAGACGCAGGCAGGCAGGCAGGCAGACAGACGCAGACAGACAACGGGCAGGCTGACAGACGCAGACAGACAGACAGACAGGCTGACAGACAGACAGGCAGGCTGACATGCAGGCTGACAGACAAGCAGACGCAGGCAGGCAGACAGGCATGCAGACAGACAGACAGACAGGCTGGCAGACAGGCAGGCTGGTGCACACACACAGGCAGGCAGACAGACAGACAGCCTGACAGGCAAGCTGACAGACAAGTAGATGCAGACAGGCAGACAGGTAGACGCAGACAGGCTGACAGGCAGGCTGACAGTCAGGCAGACGCAGGCAGGCAGACAGGCAGGCTGACAGACAGACAGGCTGACAGACAGATAGGCAGGCAGGCAGGCAGGCAGACAGACAGACATACAGGCTGACAGACAGGCTGGCATACAGGCAGGCTGGTGCAGACAGACAGGCTGACAGGCAGGCTGACAGTCAGGCAGACGCAGGCAGGCAGACAGGCAGACAGACAGACAGGCTGACAGACAGACAGACAGGTAGACAGGCAGGCAGGCATGCTGACAGACGCAGACAGACAGGCAGACCCAGAAAGACAGACAGACGCAGGCAGGCAAGCTGACAGGCAAGCTGACAGGCAGGCAGGCAGACAGACAGGCAGACGCAGGCAGGCAGACGCAGGCAGGCAGACGCAGGCAGGCAGACGCAGGCAGGCTGACAGAGACAGACAGGCAGACATACAGACAGGCAGGCAGGCTGACAGACGCAGACAGACAGACAGACAGACAGGCAGGCAGACAGACAGGCTGGTGCAGACACGCAGGCAGGCAGACAGACAGGCTGACAGACAGGCAGACGCAGGCAGGCAGACAGACAGACAGGCAGGCTGACAGACAGGCTGGCATACAGGCAGGCTGGTGCAGACAGACAGGCTGACAGGCAGGCTCACAGTCAGGCAGACGCAGGCAGGCAGGCAGGCTGACAGACAGGCAGACAGACAGGTAGACAGACAGGCAGACACAGGCAGGCAGACAGACAGACAGACAGACAGGCAGGCTGACAGACAGGCTGGCATACAGGCAGGCTGGTACAGGCTGACAGGCAGGCTGACAGTCAGGCAGACGCAGACAGACAGGCAGACACAGACAGGCAGGCAGGCTGACAGACAGGCTGACAGGCAGACAGACAGGTAGACAGACAAGCAGGCAGGCACAGACAGGCAGGCTGGCAGGCAGGCAGACAGGCATTCAAGCTGACAGACAGGTAGACGCAGACAGGCAGGCAGGCTGACAGCCAGATAAACAGACAGGCAGGCTGACAAACAGACAGACAGACAGGTAGACAGACAAGCAGGCAGGCAGGCAGACAGACGCAGACAGACAGGCTGACAGATGCAGACAGGCAGACGCAGGCAGGCAAGCTGACAGACAGGTAGACGCAGACAGGTAGACGCAGACAGGCAGACAGACAGGCTGGCAGACAGGCAGGCTGGTGCAGACACACAGGCAGGCAGACAGACAGACAGGCTGGCAGACGCAGGCAGACAGGCAGGCAGGCAGACAGACGCAGACAGACAACGGGCAGGCTGACAGACGCAGACAGACAGACAGACAGGCTGACAGACAGACAGGCAGGCTGACATGCAGGCTGACAGACAAGCAGACGCAGGCAGGCAGACAGGCATGCAGACAGACAGACAGACAGACAGGCTGGCAGACAGGCAGGCTGGTCCACACACACAGGCAGGCAGACAGACAGACAGCCTGACAGGCAGGCTGACAGACAAGTAGACGCAGACAGGCAGACAGGTAGACGCAGACAGGCTGACAGGCAGGCTGACAGTCAGGCAGACGCAAGCAGGCAGACAGGCAGGCAGACAGACAGACAGGCTGACAGACAGACAGGCAGACAGACAGACAGGCTGGCAGGCTGACAGACGCAGGCAGGCTGACATAGGCAGACAGGCAGGCAGACAGACAGACATACAGGCTGACAGACAGGCTGGCATACAGGCAGGCTGGTGCAGACAGACAGGCTGACAGGCAGGCTGACAGTCAGGCAGACGCAGGCAGGCAGACAGACAGACAGGCTGACAGACAGACAGGCAGACAGACAGGTAGACAGGCAGGCAGGCATGCTGACAGACGCAGACAGACAGGCAGACGCAGAAAGACAGACAGACGCAGGCAGGCAAGCTGACAGGCAAGCTGACAGGCAGGCAGGCAGACAGACAGGCAGACGCAGGCAGACAGACGCAGGCAGGCTGACAGAGACAGACAGGCAGACAGGCAGACAGACAGGCAGGCTGACAGACAGGCTGGTGCAGACACGCAGGCAGGCAGACAGACAGGCTGACAGACAGGCAGACGCAGGCAGGCAGGTAGACAGACAGACAGGCAGGCTGACAGACAGGCTGGCATACAGGCAGGCTGGTGCAGACAGACAGGCTGACAGGCAGGCTGACAGTCAGGCAGACGCAGGCAGGCAGGCAGGCTGACAGACAGGCTGACAGACAGGCTGACAGACAGGCTGACAGACAGGCTGACAGACAGGCTGACAGACAGGCTGACAGACAGACAGACAGGCAGGCTGACAGACAGGCTGGCATACAGGCAGGCTGGTGCAGACAGACAGGCTGACAGGCAGGCTGACAGTCAGGCAGACACAGACAGACAGGCAGACACAGACAGGCAGGCAGGCTGACAGACGCAGACAGACAGGCAGACGCAGAAAGACAGACGCAGGCAGACAGACAGGCTGGCAGACAGGCTGGCAGGCTGGTGCAGACACACAGGCAGGCAGACAGACAGGCTGACAGACAGGCAGACGCAGGCAGACAGACAGACAGGCAGGCTGACAGACAGGCTGGCATACAGGCAGGCTGGTGCAGACAGACAGGCTGACAGGCAGGCTGACAGTCAGGCAGACGCAGGCAGGCAGACAGGCAGGCAGACAGACAGACAGGCTGACAGACAGACAGGCCGACAGACAGGTAGACAGACAGGTAGGCAGGCATGCTGACAGACGCAAACAGACAGGTAGACGCAGACAGGCAGACACAGGCAGACAGGCAGGCAGGCTGACAGACAGACAGGCAGACGCAGAAAGACTGACGCAGGCAGGCTGACAGAGACAGACAGGCAGACGAACAGGCAGACAGGCAGGCAGGTGCAGACAGACAGACAGACAGAGAGACAGACAGGCAGACAGACAGACAGGCTGACAGACGCAGACAGGCAGGCAGGCAAACTGTGTAGTGTGTGAAAGTAATTTGGCTGTTTTCACTGCTCTAACATAGTTTAACTTTGTAATTGTTGCTAGGTTACCAGGCAATGCGAGTGTGTGAACGGCAAAGTCAAGATGTGGAGGTGCTGGTGTCGACCAATGATGTCAGCACACTTAATAGGAGAGAGCGACTTCTTGCTGAAGCCTGAGCACTGGGCTCCGTGGGTCGTGTCTTCCACCTGTCAATGGTAACATACCAACACACACACAGACAGACAGGCAGGGACAGACACAGACAAAGGCAGGCAGGCTGACAGGCAGACAGACAGGTAGACAGACAAGCAGGCAGGCACAGACAGACAGGCAGGCTGACAGACAGACAGGCAGGCTGACAGGCAGGCTGACAGGCAGACAGACAGATAGACAGACAAGCAGGCAGGCACAGACAGGCAGGCTGACAGACAGGTAGACGCAGACAGGCAGGCAGGCTGACAGCCAGACAGACAGACAGGTAGACAGACAAGCAGGCAGGCAGACAGACAAGCAGGCAGGCAGACAGACAGACAGGCTGACAGATGCAGACAGGCAGACGCAGGCAGGCAAGCTGACAGACAGGTAGACGCAGACAGGTAGACGCAGACAGGCAGACAGACAGGCTGGCAGACAGGCAGGCTGGTGCAGACACACAGGCAGGCAGACAGACAGACAGGCTGACAGACAGGCAGACGCAGGCAGACAGGCAGGCAGGCAGACAGACGCAGACAGACAACGGGCAGGCTGACAGACGCAGACAGACAGACAGACAGGCTGACAGACAGACAGGCAGGCTGACATGCAGGCTGACAGACAAGCAGACGCAGGCAGACAGGCATGCAGACAGACAGACAGGCTGGCAGACAGGCAGGCTGGTGCACACACACAGGCAGGCAGACAGACAGACAGCCTGACAGGCAGGCTGACAGACAAGTAGACGCAGACAGGCAGACAGGTAGACGCAGACAGGCTGACAGGCAGGCTGACAGTCAGGCAGACGCAGGCAGGCAGACAGGCAGGCAGACAGACAGACAGGCTGACAGACAGACAGGCCGACAGACAGGTAGACAGACAGGCAGGCAGGCATGCTGACAGACGCAAACAGACAGGTAGACGCAGACAGGCAGACACAGGCAGGCAGGCAGGCAGGCTGACAGACAGACAGGCAGACGCAGAAAGACTGACGCAGGCAGGCTGACAGAGACAGACAGGCAGACGAACAGGCAGACAGGCAGGCAGGTGCAGACAGACAGACAGAGAGACAGACAGGCAGACAGACAGACAGGCTGACAGACGCAGACAGACAGGCAGGCTGACAGATGCAGACAGACAGGCAGGCAGGCAAACTGTGTAGTGTGTGAAAGTAATTTGGCTGTTTTCACTGCTCTAACATAGTTTAACTTTGTAATTGTTGCTAGGTTACCAGGCAATGCGAGTGTGTGAACGGCAAAGTCAAGATGTGGAGGTGCTGGTGTCGACCAATGATGTCAGCACACTTAATAGGAGAGAGCGACTTCTTGCTGAAGCCTGAGCACTGGGCTCCGTGGGTCGTGTCTTCCACCTGTCAATGGTAACATACCAACACACACACACACAGACAGACAGGCAGGGACAGACACAGACAAAGGCAGGCAGGCTGACAGGCAGACAGACAGGTAGACAGACAAGCAGGCAGGCACAGACAGACAGGCAGGCTGACAGCCAGATAGACAGACAGGCAGGCAGGCTGACAGACAGACAGGCAGGCTGACAGGCAGGCTGACAGGCAGGCTGACAGGCAGGCTGACAGGCAGACAGACAGATAGACAGACAAGCAGGCAGGCACAGACAGGCAGGCTGACAGACAGGTAGACGCAGACAGGCAGGCAGGCTGACAGCCAGACAGACAGACAGGTAGACAGACAAGCAGGCAGGCAGACAGACAGACAGACGCAGACAGACAGGCTGACAGATGCAGACAGGCAGACGCAGGCAGGCAAGCTGACAGACAGGTAGACGCAGACAGGTAGACGCAGACAGGCAGACAGACAGGCTGGCAGACAGGCAGGCTGGTGCAGACACACAGGCAGGCAGACAGACAGACAGGCTGACAGACAGGCAGACGCAGGCAGACAGGCAGGCAGGCAGACAGACGCAGACAGACAACAGGCAGGCTGACAGACGCAGACAGACAGACAGACAGGCTGACAGACAGACAGGCAGGCTGACATGCAGGCTGACAGACAAGCAGACGCAGGCAGACAGGCATGCAGACAGACAGACAGGCTGGCAGACAGGCAGGCTGGTGCACACACACAGGCAGGCAGACAGACAGACAGCCTGACAGGCAGGCTGACAGACAAGTAGACGCAGACAGGCAGACAGGTAGACGCAGACAGGCTGACAGGCAGGCTGACAGTCAGGCAGACGCAGGCAGGCAGACAGGCAGGCAGACAGACAGACAGGCTGACAGACAGACAGGCAGACAGACAGACAGGCTGGCAGGCTGACAGACGCAGGCAGGCTGACATAGGCAGACAGGCAGGCAGACAGACAGACATACAGGCTGACAGACAGGCTGGCATACAGGCAGGCTGGTGCAGACAGACAGGCTGACAGGCAGGCTGACAGTCAGGCAGACGCAGGCAGGCAGACAGACAGACAGACAGACAGGCTGACAGACAGACAGACAGGTAGACAGGCAGGCAGGCATGCTGACAGACGCAGACAGACAGGCAGACGCAGAAAGACAGACAGACGCAGGCAGGCAAGCTGACAGGCAAGCTGACAGGCAGGCAGACAGACAGGCAGACGCAGGCAGGCAGACGCAGGCAGACAGACGCAGGCAGGCTGACAGAGACAGACAGGCAGACATACAGACAGGCAGGCAGGCTGACAGACGCAGACAGACAGACAGGCAGGCAGGCAGGCAGGCAGACAGGGTGGTGCAGACACGCAGGCAGGCAGACAGACAGGCTGAAAGACAGGCAGACGCAGGCAGGCAGGCAGGCAGACAGACAGACAGACAGGCAGGCTGACAGACAGGCTGGCATACAGGCAGGCTGGTGCAGACAGACAGGCTGACAGGCAGGCTGACAGGCAGGCTGACGCAGGCAGGCAGGCAGGCTGACAGACAGGCTGACAGACAGGCTGACAGACAGGTAGACAGACAGGCAGACACAGGCAGGCAGACAGACAGACAGACAGGCAGGCTGACAGACAGGCTGGCATACAGGCAGGCTGGTGCAGACAGACAGGCTGACAGGCAGGCTGACAGTCAGGCAGACGCAGACAGACAGGCAGGCAGACAGGTAGACAGACAGGCAGGCAGACAGGCAGACAGGCAGGCAGGCTGACAGACGCAGACAGACAGGCAGACGCAGAAAGACAGACGCAGGCAGACAGACAGGCTGGCAGACAGGCTGGCAGGCTGGTGCAGACACACAGGCAGGCAGACAGACAGGCTGACAGACAGGCAGACAGACAGACAGGCAGGCTGACAGACAGGCTGGCATACAGGCAGGCTGGTGCAGACAGACAGGCTGACAGGCAGGCTGACAGTCAGGCAGACGCAGGCAGGCAGACAGGCAGGCAGACAGACAGACAGGCAGACAGACAGGCCGACAGACAGGTAGACAGACAGGCAGGCAGGCATGCTGACAGACGCAGACAGACAGGTAGACGCAGACAGGCAGACACAGGCAGACAGGCAGGCAGGCTGACAGACAGACAGGCAGACGCAGAACGACTGACGCAGGCAGGCAGACAGGCAGGTGCAGGCAGACAGACAGACAGGTGCAGGCAGACAGACAGACGCAGGCAGGCAGACAGACAGGCAGACGCAGGCAGACAGACAGACAGACAGACAGGCTGACAGACAGACAGGCAGACAGACAGGTAGACAGGCAGGCAGGCATGCTGACAGACGCAGACAGACAGGTAGACGCAGACACAGGCAGGCAGGCAGGCTGACAGACGCAGACAGACAGGCAGACGCAGAAAGACAGACAGGTAGACGCAGACAGGAAGACACAGGCAGACAGGCAGGGAGACAGGCAGGCTGGTGCACACACACAGGCAGAGACAGACACAGACAGACAGACAGACAGGCAGGCAGGTGCCGACAGACAGGCAGGCTGACAGACGCAGACAGACAGGCAGGCAGACAGACGCAGGCTGACAGGCAGACAGACAGGTAGACAGACAAGCAGGCAGGCACAGACAGACAGGCAGGCTGACAGCCAGATAGACAGGCAGGCAGGCAGGCTGACAGACAGACAGGCAGGCTGACAGGCAGGCTGACAGACAGGCAGACGCAGACAGGCATTCAAGCTGACAGACAGGTAGACGCAGACAGGCAGACACAGGCAGACACAGGCAGACAGACAGACAGACAGTCAGTCAGACAGGCTGGCAGACAGGCAGGCTGGTGCAGACACACAGGCAGACAGACAGACAGGCTGGCAGGCTGACAGACGCAGGCAGGCTGACATAGGCAGACAGGCAGGCAGACAGACAGACATACAGGCTGACAGACAGGCTGGCATACAGGCAGGCTGGTGCAGACAGACAGGCTGACAGGCAGGCTGGCATACAGGCAGGCTGGTGCAGACAGACAGGCTGACAGGCAGGCTGACAGTCAGGCAGACGCAGGCAGGCAGACAGGCAGGCAGACAGACAGACAGACAGGCTGACAGACAGACAGGCCGACAGACAGGTAGACAGACAGGCAGGCAGGCATGCTGACAGACGCAGACAGACAGGTAGACGCAGACAGGCAGACACAGGCAGGCAGGCAGGCAGGCTGACAGACAGACAGGCAGACGCAGAAAGACTGACGCAGGCAGGCAGACAGGCAGGTGCAGACAGACAGACAGAGAGACAGACAGACAGACAGGCTGACAGACGCAGACAGACAGGCAGGCTGACAGACGCAGACAGGCAGGCAGGCAGGCTGACATACAGGCTGACAGACAGACAGACAGACAGGCAGGTGCAGGCAGACGCAGACAGACAGGTAGACAGACAAGCAGGCAGGCTGGCAGACAGGCAGGCTTGTGCCGACAGACAGGCAGGCAGGCTGACAGACGCAGACAGACAGGCAGGCAGGCAGGCTGACAGACGCAGACAGACAGACAGACAGACAGACAGGCTGGCAGACAGGCTGGCAGGCTGGTGCAGACACACAGGCAGGCAGACAGACAGGCAGACGCAGGCAGGCAGGCAGACAGACAGACAGACAGACAGACAGGCAGGCTGACAGACAGGCTGGCATACAGGCAGGCTGGTGCAGACAGACAGGCTGACAGGCAGGCTGACAGTCAGGCAGACGCAGGCAGGCAGACAGGCAGGCAGACAGGCAGACAGACAGGTAGACAGACAGGCAGGCAGGCATGCTGACAGACGCATACAGACAGGTAGACGCAGACAGGCAGACACAGGCAGACAGGCAGGTAGGCTTACAGACGCAGACAGACAGGCAGACGCAGAAAGACAGACGCAGGCAGGCAGACAGACAGGCAAGCTGACAGGCAGGCAGACAAACAGGCAGACGCAGGCTGGCAGACGCAGGCAGACAGACGCAGGCAGGCTGACAGGCTGACAGGCAGACAGACAGGTAGACAGACAAGCAGGCAGGCACAGACAGACAGGCAGGCTGACAGCCAGATAGACAGACAGGCAGGCAGGCTGACAGACAGACAGGCAGGCTGACAGGCAGGCTGACAGGCAGACAGACAGATAGACAGACAAGCAGGCAGGCACAGACAGGCAGGCTGACAGACAGGTAGACGCAGACAGGCAGGCAGGCTGACAGCCAGATAAACAGACAGGCAGGCTGACAAACAGACAGACAGACAGGTAGACAGACAAGCAGGCAGGCAGACAGACAGACGCAGACAGACAGGCTGACAGATGCAGACAGGCAGACGCAGGCAGGCAAGCTGACAGACAGGTAGACGCAGACAGGCAGACAGGTAGACGCAGACAGGCAGACAGACAGGCTGGCAGACAGGCAGGCTGGTGCAGACACACAGGCAGGCAGACAGACAGACAGGCTGACAGACAGGCAGACGCAGGCAGACAGGCAGGCAGGCAGACAGACGCAGACAGACAACGGGCAGGCTGACAGACGCAGACAGACAGACAGACAGGCTGACAGACAGACAGGCAGGCTGACATGCAGGCTGACAGACAAGCAGACGCAGGCAGGCAGACAGGCATGCAGACAGACAGACAGACAGGCTGGCAGACAGGCAGGCTGGTGCACACACACAGGCAGGCAGACAGACAGACAGCCTGACAGGCAGGCTGACAGACAAGTAGACGCAGACAGGCAGACAGGTAGACGCAGACAGGCTGACAGGCAGGCTGACAGTCAGGCAGACGCAGGCAGGCAGACAGGCAGGCAGACAGACAGACAGGCTGACAGACAGACAGACAGGCTGGCAGGCTGACAGACGCAGGCAGGCTGACATAGGCAGACAGGCAGGCAGACAGACAGACATACAGGCTGACAGACAGGCTGGCATACAGGCAGGCTGGTGCAGACAGACAGGCTGACAGGCAGGCTGACAGTCAGGCAGACGCAGGCAGGCAGACAGGCAGACAGACAGACAGGCTGACAGACAGACAGGCAGACAGACAGGTAGACAGGCAGGCAGGCATGCTGACAGACGCAGACAGGCAGACGCAGAAAGACAGACGCAGGCAGGCAAGCTGACAGGCAAGCTGACAGGCAGGCAGGCAGACAGACAGGCAGACGCAGGCAGGCAGACGCAGGCAGACAGACGCAGGCAGGCTGACAGAGACAGACAGGCAGACATACAGACAGGCAGGCAGGCTGACAGACGCAGACAGACAGACAGACAGACAGGCAGGCAGGCAGACAGGCAGATAGACAGGCAGGCTGACAGACAGGCTGGTGCAGACACGCAGGCAGGCAGACAGACAGGCTGACAGACAGGCAGACGCAGGCAGGCAGGTAGACAGACAGACAGGCAGGCTGACAGACAGGCTGGCATACAGGCAGGCTGGTGCAGACAGACAGGCTGACAGGCAGGCTGACAGTCAGGCAGACGCAGGCAGGCAGGCAGGCTGACAGACAGGCTGACAGACAGGCTAACAGACAGGCAGACAGACAGGTAGACAGACAGGCAGACACAGGCAGGCAGGCAGACAGACAGACAGACAGACAGGCAGGCTGACACAGACAGGCAGGCAGGCTGACAGACGCAGACAGACAGGCAGACGCAGAAAGACAGACGCAGGCAGACAGACAGGCTGGCAGACAGGCTGGCAGGCTGGTGCAGACACACAGGCAGGCAGACAGACAGGCTGACAGACAGGCACACGCAGGCAGACAGACAGACAGGCAGGCTGACAGACAGGCTGGCATACAGGCAGGCTGGTGCAGACAGACAGGCTGACAGGCAGGCTGACAGTCAGGCAGACGCAGGCAGGCAGACAGACAGGCAGGCAGACAGACAGACAGGCTGACAGACAGACAGGCCGACAGACAGGTAGACAGACAGGCAGGCAGGCATGCTGACAGACGCAAACAGACAGGTAGACGCAGACAGGCAGACACAGGCAGACAGGCAGGCAGGCTGACAGACAGACAGGCAGACGCAGAAAGACTGACGCAGGCAGGCTGACAGAGACAGACAGGCAGACGAACAGGCAGACAGGCAGGCAGGTGCAGACAGACAGACAGAGAGACAGACAGGCAGACAGACAGACAGGCTGACAGACGCAGACAGACAGGCAGGCTGACAGATGCAGACAGACAGGCAGGCAGGCAAACTGTGTAGTGTGTGAAAGTAATTTGGCTGTTTTCACTGCTCTAACATAGTTTAACTTTGTAATTGTTGCTAGGTTACCAGGCAATGCGAGTGTGTGAACGGCAAAGTCAAGATGTGGAGGTGCTGGTGTCGACCAATGATGTCAGCACACTTAATAGGAGAGAGCGACTTCTTGCTGAAGCCTGAGCACTGGGCTCCGTGGGTCGTGTCTTCCCCCTGTCAATGGTAACATACCAACACACACACAGACAGACAGGCAGGGACAGACACAGACAAAGGCAGGCAGGCAGGCAGCCAGACAGACAGACAGACAGGTAGACAGACAGACAGACAGGCTGGCAGGCTGACAGACGCAGGCAGGCTGACATAGGCAGACAGGCAGGCATACAGGCTGACAGACAGGCTGGCATACAGGCAGGCTGGTGCAGACAGACAGGCTGACAGGCAGGCTGACAGTCAGGCAGACGCAGGCAGGCAGACAGGCAGACAGACAGACAGGCTGACAGACAGACAGACAAGTAGACAGGCAGGCAGGCATGCTGACAGACGCAGACAGACAGGCAGACGCAGAAAGACAGACAGACGCAGGCAGGCAAGCTGACAGGCAAGCTGACAGGCAGGCAGGCAGACAGGCAGACTCAGGCAGGCAGACGCAGGCAGACAGACGCAGGCAGGCTGACAGAGACAGACAGGCAGACATACAGACAGGCAGGCAGGCTGACAGACGCAGACAGACAGACAGACAGACAGGCAGGCAGGCAGACAGGCAGATAGACAGGCAGGCTGACAGACAGGCTGGTGCAGACACGCAGGCAGGCAGACAGACAGGCTGACAGACAGGCAGACGCAGGCAGGCAGGCAGACAGACAGACAGGCAGGCTGACAGACAGGCTGGCATACAGGCAGGCTGGTGCAGACAGACAGGCTGACAGGCAGGCTGACAGTCAGGCAGACGCAGGCAGGCAGGCAGGCTGACAGACAGGCTGACAGACAGGCTGACAGACAGGCAGACAGACAGGTAGACAGACAGGCAGACACAGGCAGGCAGGCAGACAGACAGACAGACAGGCAGGCTGACAGACAGGCTGGCATACAGGCAGGCTGGTGCAGACAGACAGGCTGACAGGCAGGCTGACAGTCAGGCAGACGCAGACAGACAGGCAGGCAGACAGACAGGTAGACAGACAGGCAGGCAGACACAGACAGGCAGGCAGGCTGACAGACAGGCAGACAGACAGAGACAGACAAGCAGGCAGGCACAGACAGGCAGGCTGACAGACAGGCAGACGCAGGCAGGCAGACAGGCATTCAAGCTGACAGACAGGTAGACGCAGACAGGCAGGCAGGCTGACAGCCAGATAAACAGACAGGCAGGCTGACAAACATACAGACAGACAGGTAGACAGACAAGCAGGCAGGCAGGCAGACAGACGCAGACAGACAGGCTGACAGATGCAGACAGGCAGACGCAGGCAGGCAAGCTGACAGACAGGTAGACGCAGACAGGCAGACAGGTAGACGCAGACAGACAGGCTGGCAGACAGGCAGGCTGGTGCAGACACACAGGCAGGCAGACAGACAGACAGGCTGACAGACAGGCAGACGCAGGCAGACAACGGGCAGGCTGACAGACGCAGACAGACAGACAGACAGGCTGACAGACAGACAGGCAGGCTGACATGCAGGCTGACAGACAAGCAGACGCAGGCAGGCAGACAGGCATGCAGACAGACAGACAGACAGACAGGCTGGCAGACAGGCAGGCTGGTGCACACACACAGGCAGGCAGACAGACAGACAGCCTGACAGGCAGGCTGACAGACAAGTAGACGCAGACAGGCAGACAGGTAGACGCAGACAGGCTGACAGGCAGGCTGACAGTCAGGCAGACGCAGGCAGGCAGACAGGCAGGCAGACAGACAGACAGACAGGCTGACAGACAGACAGGCAGGCTGGCAGGCTGACAGACGCAGGCAGGCTGACATAGGCAGACAGGCAGGCAGACAGACAGACATACAGGCTGACAGACAGGCTGGCATACAGGCAGGCTGGTGCAGACAGACAGGCTGACAGGCAGGCTGACAGTCAGGCAGACGCAGGCAGGCAGACAGACAGACAGACAGACAGGCTGACAGACAGACAGGCAGACAGACAGGTAGACAGGCAGGCAGGCATGCTGACAGACGCAGACAGACAGGCAGACGCAGAAAGACAGACAGACGCAGGCAGGCAAGCTGACAGGCAAGCTGACAGGCAGGCAGGCAGACAGACAGGCAGACGCAGGCAGACAGACGCAGGCAGGCTGACATAGACAGACAGGCAGACATACAGACAGGCTGGCAGGCTGACAGACGCAGACAGACAGACAGACAGGCAGGCAGGCAGACAGGCAGATAGACAGGCAGGCTGACAGACAGGCTGGTGCAGACACGCAGGCAGGCAGACAGACAGGCTGACAGACAGGCAGACGCAGGCAGGCAGGCAGACAGACAGACAGGCAGGCTGACAGACAGGCTGGCATACAGGCAGGCTGGTGCTGACAGGCAGGCTGACAGGCAGGCTGACAGTCAGGCAGACGCAGGCAGGCAGGCAAGCTGACGGACAGGCTGACAGACAGGCAGACAGACAGGTAGACAGACATGCAGACACAGGCAGGCAGGCAGACAGACAGACAGGCAGGCTGACAGACAGGCTGGCATACAGGCAGGCTGGTGCAGACAGACAGGCTGACAGGCAGGCTGACAGTCAGGCAGACGCAGACAGACAGGCAGGCAGACACAGACAGGCAGACAGGTAGACAGGCAGGCAGACACAGACAGGCAGGCAGGCTGACAGACGCAGACAGACAGGCAGACGCAGAAAGACAGACGCAGGCAGACAGACAGGCTGGCAGACAGGCTGGCAGGCTGGTGCAGACACACAGGCAGGCAGACAGACGCAGACAGACAGGCAGGCAGTCAAACTGTGTAGTGTGTGAAAGTAATTTGGCTGTTTTCACTGCTCTAACATAGTTTAACTTTGTAATTGTTGCTAGGTTACCAGGCAATGCGAGTGTGTGAACGGCAAAGTCAAGATGTGGAGGTGCTGGTGTCGACCAATGATGTCAGCACACTTAATAGGAGAGAGCGACTTCTTGCTGAAGCCTGAGCACTGGGCTCCGTGGGTCGTGTCTTCCACCTGTCAATGGTAACATACCAACACACACAGACAGACAGGCAGGGACAGACACAGACAAAGGACAAAGGCAGGCAGCCAGACAGACAGACAGACAGACACACGCAGACAGGCAGGCAGACAGGCAGGCTGACAGACAGACAGGCAGGCTGACAGGCAGACAGACAGGTAGACAGACAAGCAGGCAGGCACAGACAGACAGGCAGGCTGACAGACAGGCAGACGCAGGCAGGCAGGCAGACAGGCATTCAAGCTGACAGACAGGTAGACGCAGACAGGCAGACACAGGCAGACACAGGCAGACAGGCAGACGCAGAAAGACAGACGTAGACAGGCTGACAGACAGGCTGGCATACAGGCAGGCTGGTGCAGGCAGGCAGGCAGGCAGGCAGGCAGGCACTGACAGGCAGGCACTGAAAGGCAGGCTGACAGTCAGGCAGACGCAGGCAGGCAGACAGGCAGGCAGACAGACAGACAGGCTGACAGACAGACATGCAGACAGACAGACAGGCTGACAGACGCAGACAGACAGGCAGACGCAGAAAGACAGACAGGTAGACGCAGACAGGCTGGCTGGCAGACAGACAGGCAGACAGACAGGTAGACAGGCAGGCAGGCATGCTGACAGACGCAGACAGACAGGTAGACGCAGACACAGGCAGGCAGGCAGGCAGACGCAGAAAGACAGACAGGTAGACGCAGACAGGCTGGCAGACAGGCAGGCTGGTGCACACACACAGGCAGAGACAGACAGACAGACAGACAGACAGACAGGCAGGCAGGTGCCGACAGACAGACAGACAGACAGGCAGGCAGGCAGGCTGACAGACGCAGACAGACAGGCAGGCAGACAGACGCAGGCAGACAGGCAGACATCCTGGCAGGTGCAGACAGACAGACAGGCAGACAGACGCAGACAGGCAGGCAGGCTGACAGACAGACAGGCAGGCTGACAGGCAGGCTGACAGGCAGACAGACAGGTAGACAGACAAGCAGGCAGGCACAGACAGGCAGGCTGACAGACAGGCAGACGCAGGCAGGCAGACAGGCATTCAAGCTGACAGACAGGTAGACGCAGACAGGCAGACACAGGCAGACACAGGCAGACAGACAGACAGACAGTCAGACAGGCTGGCAGACAGGCAGGCTGGTGCAGACACACAGGCAGGCAGACAGACAGACAGGCTGGCAGGCTGACAGACGCAGGCAGGCTTACATAGGCAGGCAGGCAGGCAGACAGACAGACATACAGGCTAACAGACAGGCTGGCATACAGGCAGGCTGGTGCAGACAGACAGACAGACAGACAGGCTGACAGACAGACAGGCAGACGCAGGCAGGCAGGCAGGCAGGCAGGCAGGCAGACAGACAGACAGGCTGACAGACAGACAGACAGGCAGACAGACAGGTAGACAGACAGGCAGGCAGGCATGCTGACAGACGCAGACAGACAGGCAGACGCAGAAAGACAGACAGACGCAGGCAGGCAAGCTGACAGGCAAGCTGACAGGCAGGCAGGCAGACAGACAGGCAGACGCAGGCAGACAGACGCAGGCAGGCTGACAGAGACAGACAGGCAGACATACAGACAGGCAGGCAGGCAGACGGACGCAGACAGGCAGGCAGACAGACAGGCAGGCAGGCAGGCTGACAGACGCAGACAGACAGACAGACAGGCAGGCAGGCAGACAGGCAGATAGACAGACAGGCTGGCAGACAGGCTGGTGCAGACACGCAGGCAGGCAGACAGACAGGCTGACAGACAGGCAGACGCAGGCAGGCAGACAGACAGACAGACAGGCAGGCTGACGCAGACAGACAGGCAGGCAGACAGACAGGCAGGCAGACAGACAGACAGGCAGACAGACAGGTAGACAGACACAGGCAAGCAGGCAGGCAGACAGACAGACAGGCAGGCTGACAGACAGGCTGGCATACAGGCAGGCTGGTGCAGACAGACAGGCAGGCAGACGCAGACAGGCAGGCAGACAGACAGACAGGCAGACAGACAGGTAGACAGACAGGCAGGCAGACACAGGCAGACAGGCAGGCAGGCTGACAGACGCAGACAGACAGGCAGACGCAGAAAGACAGACGCAGGCAGGCAGACAGACAGGCTGACAGACAGGCAGACGCAGGCAGACAGACAGACAGACAGGCAGGCTGACAGACAGGCTGGCCTACAGGCAGGCTGGTGCAGACAGACAGGCTGACAGGCAGGCTGACAGTCAGGCAGACGCAGGCAGGCAGACAGGCAGGCAGACAGACAGGCTGACAAACAGACAGACAGGTAGACAGGCAGGCAGGCATGCTGACAGACGCAGACAGGCAGACACAGGCAGACAGGCAGGCAGGCTGACAGACAGACAGGCAGACGCAGAAAGACTGACGCAGGCAGGCAGACAGACAGGCAGGTGCAGGCAGACAGGCAGACAGACGCAGACAGACAGGCAGACGCAGAAAGACAGACAGACAGACGCAGGCAGGCAGACAGACAGGCAGACGCAGGCAGGCAGGCAAACTGTGTAGTGTGTGAAAGTAATTTGGCTGTTTTCACTGCTCTAACATAGTTTAACTTTGTAATTGTTGCTAGGTTACCAGGCAATGCGAGTGTGTGAACGGCAAAGTCAAGATGTGGAGGTGCTGGTGTCGACCAATGATGTCAGCACACTTAATAGGAGAGAGCGACTTCTTGCTGAAGCCTGAGCACTGGGCTCCGTGGGTCGTGTCTTCCACCTGTCAATGGTAACATACCAACACACACAGACAGACAGGCAGGGACAGACACAGACAAAGGACGCAGGCAGGCAGCCAGACAGACAGACAGACAGACACACGCAGACAGGCAGGCAGACAGGCAGGCTGACAGGCAGACAGACAGGTAGACAGACAAGCAGGCAGGCACAGACAGACAGGCAGGCTGACAGCCAGATAGACAGGCAGGCAGGCTGACAGACAGACAGGCAGGCTGACAGGCAGGCTGACAGGCAGGCTGACAGGTAGACAGACAAGCAGGCAGGCACAGACAGACAGGCAGGCTGACAGACAGGCAGACGCAGGCAGGCAGGCAGACAGGCATTCAAGCTGACAGACAGGTAGACGCAGACAGGCAGACACTGGCAGACAGGCAGACGCAGAAAGACAGACGCAGGCAGGCTGACAGACAGGCTGGCATACAGGCAGGCTGGTGCAGACAGGCAGGCAGGCAGGCAGGCAGGCACTGACAGGCAGGCACTGACAGGCAGGCTGACAGTCAGGCAGACGCAGGCAGGCAGACAGGCAGGCAGACAGACAGACAGGCTGACAGACAGACAGGCAGACAGACAGGCTGACAGACGCAGACAGACAGGCAGACGCAGAAAGACAGACAGGTAGACGCAGACAGGCTGGCAGACAGGCAGGCTGGTGCACACACACAGGCAGAGACAGACAGACAGACAGACAGACAGACAGGCAGGCAGGTGCCGACAGACAGACAGACAGACAGACAGACAGGCAGGCAGGCTGACAGACGCAGGCAGACAGGCAGGCTGACAGAAAGGCAGACATCCTGGCAGGTGCAGACAGGCAGGCAGACAGACGCAGGCAGACAGACAGGCTGACAGACAGACAGGCAGGCTGACAGGCAGGCTGACAGGCAGACAGACAGGTAGACAGACAAGCAGGCAGGCACAGACAGACAGGCAGGCTGACAGCCAGATAAACAGGCAGGCAGGCAGGCTGACAGATAGACAGACAGGTAGACAGACAAGCAGGCAGGCACAGACAGACAGGCAGGCAGGCAGATAGACGCAGACAGGCAGGCAGGCAGGCTGACAGGCAGGCTGACAGACAGGCAGACATCCAGGCAGGTGCAGACAGACAGACAGACAGGCAGGCATACAGACGCAGACAGACAGACAGACAGACAGGCAGGCAGGCAGACAGACAGGCAGACAGACAGGCAGACGCAGGCAGGCAGGCAGACAGACAGACAGACAGACAGGCTGACAGACAGACAGGCAGACAGACAGGTAGACAGGCAGGCAGGCATGCTGACAGACGCAGACAGACAGGTAGACGCAGACACAGGCAGACAGGCAGGCAGACGCAGAAAGACAGACAGGTAGACGCAGACAGGCTGGCTGGCAGACAGACAGACAGGCAGACAGACAGGTAGACAGGCAGGCAGGCATGCTGACAGACGCAGACAGACAGGTAGACGCAGACACAGGCAGACAGGCAGGCAGACAGGCAGGCAGACGCAGAAAGACAGGTAGACGCAGACAGACAGGCAGACGCAGAAAGACAGACAGGTAGACGCAGACAGGCTGGCAGACAGGCAGGCTGGTGCACACACACAGGCAGAGACAGACAGACAGACAGACAGACAGGCAGGCAGGTGCCGACAGACAGACAGACAGGCAGGCAGGCAGGCTGACAGACGCAGACAGACAGGCAGGCAGACAGACGCAGGCAGACAGGCAGGCTGACAGACAGGCAGACATCCTGGCAGGTGCAGACAGACAGACAGGCAGGCAGGCAGACAGACGCAGGCAGACAGACAGGCTGACAGACAGACAGGCAGGCTGACAGGCAGGCTGACAGGCAGACAGACAGGTAGACAGACAAGCAGGCAGGCACAGACAGACAGGCAGGCTGACAGCCAGATAGACAGACAGGCAGGCAGGCTGACAGGCAGGCTGACAGGCAGGCTGACAGGCAGGCTGACAGGCAGACAGACAGGTAGACAGACAAGCAGGCAGGCACAGACAGGCAGGCTGACAGACAGGCAGACGCAGGCAGGCAGACAGGCATTCAAGCTGACAGACAGGTAGACGCAGACAGGCAGACACAGGCAGACACAGGCAGACAGACAGACAGACAGACAGTCAGACAGGCTGGCAGACAGGCAGGCTGGTGCAGACACACAGGCAGGCAGACAGACAGACAGGCTGGCAGGCTGACAGACGCAGGCAGGCTTACATAGGCAGACAGGCAGGCAGACAGACAGACATACAGGCTGACAGACAGGCTGGCATACAGGCAGGCTGGTGCAGACAGACAGGCTGACAGGCAGGCTGACAGTCAGGCAGACGCAGGCAGGCAGGCAGACAGGCAGGCAGACAGACAGACAGACAGGCAGACAGACAGGTAGACAGACAGGCAGGCAGGCATGCTGACAGACGCAGACAGACAGGCAGACGCAGAAAGACAGACAGACGCAGGCAGGCAAGCTGACAGGCAAGCTGACAGGCAGGCAGGCAGACAGACAGGCAGACGCAGGCAGGCAGATGCAGGCAGACAGACGCAGGCAGGCTGACAGAGACAGACAGGCAGACATACAGACAGGCAGGCAGGCAGACGGACGCAGACAGGCAGGTAGACAGACAGGCAGGCAGGCAGGCTGACAGACGCAGACAGACAGACAGACAGACAGACAGGCAGGCAGGCAGGCAGACAGGCAGATAGACAGACAGGCTGGCAGACAGGCTGGTGCAGACACCAGGCAGGCAGACAGACAGGCTGACAGACAGGCAGACGCAGGCAGGCAGGCAGACAGACAGGCAGGCTGACAGACAGGCTGGCATACAGGCAGGCTGGTGCAGACAGACAGGCTGACAGGCAGGCTGACAGTCAGGCAGACGCAGGCAGGCAGGCAGACAGACAGGCAGACAGACAGGCAGACACAGGCAGGCAGGCAGGCAGGCAGACAGACAGGCAGGCTGACAGGCAGGCTGACAGGCAGACAGACAGGTAGACAGACAAGCAGGCAGGCACAGACAGGCAGGCTGACAGACAGGCAGACGCAGGCAGGCAGACAGGCATTCAAGCTGACAGACAGGTAGACGCAGACAGGCAGACACAGGCAGACACAGGCAGACAGACAGACAGACAGTCAGACAGGCTGGCAGACAGGCAGGCTGGTGCAGACACACAGGCAGGCAGACAGACAGACAGGCTGGCAGGCTGACAGACGCAGGCAGGCTTACATAGGCAGGCAGGCAGGCAGACAGACAGACATACAGGCTAACAGACAGGCTGGCATACAGGCAGGCTGGTGCAGACAGACAGACAGACAGACAGGCTGACAGACAGACAGGCAGACGCAGGCAGGCAGGCAGGCAGGCAGGCAGGCAGACAGACAGACAGGCTGACAGACAGACAGACAGGCAGACAGACAGGTAGACAGACAGGCAGGCAGGCATGCTGACAGACGCAGACAGACAGGCAGACGCAGAAAGACAGACAGACGCAGGCAGGCAAGCTGACAGGCAAGCTGACAGGCAGGCAGGCAGACAGACAGGCAGACGCAGGCAGACAGACGCAGGCAGGCTGACAGAGACAGACAGGCAGACATACAGACAGGCAGGCAGGCAGACGGACGCAGACAGGCAGGCAGACAGACAGGCAGGCAGGCAGGCTGACAGACGCAGACAGACAGACAGACAGGCAGGCAGGCAGACAGGCAGATAGACAGACAGGCTGGCAGACAGGCTGGTGCAGACACGCAGGCAGGCAGACAGACAGGCTGACAGACAGGCAGACGCAGGCAGGCAGACAGACAGACAGACAGGCAGGCTGACGCAGACAGACAGGCAGGCAGACAGACAGGCAGGCAGACAGACAGACAGGCAGACAGACAGGTAGACAGACACAGGCAAGCAGGCAGGCAGACAGACAGACAGGCAGGCTGACAGACAGGCTGGCATACAGGCAGGCTGGTGCAGACAGACAGGCAGGCAGACGCAGACAGGCAGGCAGACAGACAGACAGGCAGACAGACAGGTAGACAGACAGGCAGGCAGACACAGGCAGACAGGCAGGCAGGCTGACAGACGCAGACAGACAGGCAGACGCAGAAAGACAGACGCAGGCAGGCAGACAGACAGGCTGACAGACAGGCAGACGCAGGCAGACAGACAGACAGACAGGCAGGCTGACAGACAGGCTGGCCTACAGGCAGGCTGGTGCAGACAGACAGGCTGACAGGCAGGCTGACAGTCAGGCAGACGCAGGCAGGCAGACAGGCAGGCAGACAGACAGGCTGACAAACAGACAGACAGGTAGACAGGCAGGCAGGCATGCTGACAGACGCAGACAGGCAGACACAGGCAGACAGGCAGGCAGGCTGACAGACAGACAGGCAGACGCAGAAAGACTGACGCAGGCAGGCAGACAGACAGGCAGGTGCAGGCAGACAGGCAGACAGACGCAGACAGACAGGCAGACGCAGAAAGACAGACAGACAGACGCAGGCAGGCAGACAGACAGGCAGACGCAGGCAGGCAGGCAAACTGTGTAGTGTGTGAAAGTAATTTGGCTGTTTTCACTGCTCTAACATAGTTTAACTTTGTAATTGTTGCTAGGTTACCAGGCAATGCGAGTGTGTGAACGGCAAAGTCAAGATGTGGAGGTGCTGGTGTCGACCAATGATGTCAGCACACTTAATAGGAGAGAGCGACTTCTTGCTGAAGCCTGAGCACTGGGCTCCGTGGGTCGTGTCTTCCACCTGTCAATGGTAACATACCAACACACACAGACAGACAGGCAGGGACAGACACAGACAAAGGACGCAGGCAGGCAGCCAGACAGACAGACAGACAGACACACGCAGACAGGCAGGCAGACAGGCAGGCTGACAGGCAGACAGACAGGTAGACAGACAAGCAGGCAGGCACAGACAGACAGGCAGGCTGACAGCCAGATAGACAGGCAGGCAGGCTGACAGACAGACAGGCAGGCTGACAGGCAGGCTGACAGGCAGGCTGACAGGTAGACAGACAAGCAGGCAGGCACAGACAGACAGGCAGGCTGACAGACAGGCAGACGCAGGCAGGCAGGCAGACAGGCATTCAAGCTGACAGACAGGTAGACGCAGACAGGCAGACACTGGCAGACAGGCAGACGCAGAAAGACAGACGCAGGCAGGCTGACAGACAGGCTGGCATACAGGCAGGCTGGTGCAGACAGGCAGGCAGGCAGGCAGGCAGGCACTGACAGGCAGGCACTGACAGGCAGGCTGACAGTCAGGCAGACGCAGGCAGGCAGACAGGCAGGCAGACAGACAGACAGGCTGACAGACAGACAGGCAGACAGACAGGCTGACAGACGCAGACAGACAGGCAGACGCAGAAAGACAGACAGGTAGACGCAGACAGGCTGGCAGACAGGCAGGCTGGTGCACACACACAGGCAGAGACAGACAGACAGACAGACAGACAGACAGGCAGGCAGGTGCCGACAGACAGACAGACAGACAGACAGACAGGCAGGCAGGCTGACAGACGCAGGCAGACAGGCAGGCTGACAGAAAGGCAGACATCCTGGCAGGTGCAGACAGGCAGGCAGACAGACGCAGGCAGACAGACAGGCTGACAGACAGACAGGCAGGCTGACAGGCAGGCTGACAGGCAGACAGACAGGTAGACAGACAAGCAGGCAGGCACAGACAGACAGGCAGGCTGACAGCCAGATAAACAGGCAGGCAGGCAGGCTGACAGATAGACAGACAGGTAGACAGACAAGCAGGCAGGCACAGACAGACAGGCAGGCAGGCAGATAGACGCAGACAGGCAGGCAGGCAGGCTGACAGGCAGGCTGACAGACAGGCAGACATCCAGGCAGGTGCAGACAGACAGACAGACAGGCAGGCATACAGACGCAGACAGACAGACAGACAGACAGGCAGGCAGGCAGACAGACAGGCAGACAGACAGGCAGACGCAGGCAGGCAGGCAGACAGACAGACAGACAGACAGGCTGACAGACAGACAGGCAGACAGACAGGTAGACAGGCAGGCAGGCATGCTGACAGACGCAGACAGACAGGTAGACGCAGACACAGGCAGACAGGCAGGCAGACGCAGAAAGACAGACAGGTAGACGCAGACAGGCTGGCTGGCAGACAGACAGACAGGCAGACAGACAGGTAGACAGGCAGGCAGGCATGCTGACAGACGCAGACAGACAGGTAGACGCAGACACAGGCAGACAGGCAGGCAGACAGGCAGGCAGACGCAGAAAGACAGGTAGACGCAGACAGACAGGCAGACGCAGAAAGACAGACAGGTAGACGCAGACAGGCTGGCAGACAGGCAGGCTGGTGCACACACACAGGCAGAGACAGACAGACAGACAGACAGACAGGCAGGCAGGTGCCGACAGACAGACAGACAGGCAGGCAGGCAGGCTGACAGACGCAGACAGACAGGCAGGCAGACAGACGCAGGCAGACAGGCAGGCTGACAGACAGGCAGACATCCTGGCAGGTGCAGACAGACAGACAGGCAGGCAGGCAGACAGACGCAGGCAGACAGACAGGCTGACAGACAGACAGGCAGGCTGACAGGCAGGCTGACAGGCAGACAGACAGGTAGACAGACAAGCAGGCAGGCACAGACAGACAGGCAGGCTGACAGCCAGATAGACAGACAGGCAGGCAGGCTGACAGGCAGGCTGACAGGCAGGCTGACAGGCAGGCTGACAGGCAGACAGACAGGTAGACAGACAAGCAGGCAGGCACAGACAGGCAGGCTGACAGACAGGCAGACGCAGGCAGGCAGACAGGCATTCAAGCTGACAGACAGGTAGACGCAGACAGGCAGACACAGGCAGACACAGGCAGACAGACAGACAGACAGACAGTCAGACAGGCTGGCAGACAGGCAGGCTGGTGCAGACACACAGGCAGGCAGACAGACAGACAGGCTGGCAGGCTGACAGACGCAGGCAGGCTTACATAGGCAGACAGGCAGGCAGACAGACAGACATACAGGCTGACAGACAGGCTGGCATACAGGCAGGCTGGTGCAGACAGACAGGCTGACAGGCAGGCTGACAGTCAGGCAGACGCAGGCAGGCAGGCAGACAGGCAGGCAGACAGACAGACAGACAGGCAGACAGACAGGTAGACAGACAGGCAGGCAGGCATGCTGACAGACGCAGACAGACAGGCAGACGCAGAAAGACAGACAGACGCAGGCAGGCAAGCTGACAGGCAAGCTGACAGGCAGGCAGGCAGACAGACAGGCAGACGCAGGCAGGCAGATGCAGGCAGACAGACGCAGGCAGGCTGACAGAGACAGACAGGCAGACATACAGACAGGCAGGCAGGCAGACGGACGCAGA
Organism: Gymnocephalus cernua; assembly: GCA_023631565.1. Classification (NCBI taxonomy): domain Eukaryota; kingdom Metazoa; phylum Chordata; class Actinopteri; order Perciformes; family Percidae; genus Gymnocephalus; species Gymnocephalus cernua. The sequence goes on along the minus strand of CM042440.1, from coordinate 25,241,530 downwards.
CAGGCAGGTAGACAGACAGGCAGGCAGGCAGGCTGACAGACGCAGACAGACAGACAGACAGACAGACAGGCAGGCAGGCAGGCAGACAGGCAGATAGACAGACAGGCTGGCAGACAGGCTGGTGCAGACACCAGGCAGGCAGACAGACAGGCTGACAGACAGGCAGACGCAGGCAGGCAGGCAGACAGACAGGCAGGCTGACAGACAGGCTGGCATACAGGCAGGCTGGTGCAGACAGACAGGCTGACAGGCAGGCTGACAGTCAGGCAGACGCAGGCAGGCAGGCAGACAGACAGGCAGACAGACAGGCAGACACAGGCAGGCAGGCAGGCAGGCAGACAGACAGACAGGCAGGCTGACAGACAGGCTGGCATACAGGCAGGCTGGTGCAGACAGACAGGCTGACAGGCAGGCTGACAGTCAGGCAGACGCAGACAGGCAGGCAGACAGACAGACAGGCAGACAGACAGGTAGACAGACAGGCAGACACAGGCAGACAGGCAGGCAGGCTGACAGACGCAGACAGACAGGCAGACGCAGAAAGACAGACGCAGGCAGGCAGACAGACAGGCTGACAGACAGGCAGACGCAGGCAGACAGACAGACAGACAGACAGACAGACAGGCAGGCTGACAGACAGGCTGGCATACAGGCAGGCTGGTGCAGACAGACAGGCTGACAGGCAGGCTGACAGTCAGGCAGACGCAGGCAGGCAGGCAGACAGGCAGGCAGACAGACAGACAGGCTGACAGACAGACAGGCAGACAGACAGGTAGACAGGCAGGCAGGCATGCTGACAGACAGGCAGACGCAGACAGGCAGACACAGGCAGACAGGCAGGCAGGCTGACAGACAGACAGGCAGACGCAGAAAGACTGACGCAGGCAGGCAGACAGACAGACAGGCAGGTGCAGGCAGACAGGCAGACAGACACAGACAGACAGGCAGACGCAGAAAGACAGACAGACAGACAGACAGACAGACGCAGGCAGGCAGACAGACAGGCAGGCAGGCAGGCAGACAGGCAGATAGACAGACAGGCTGCCAGACAGGCTGGTGCAGACACGCAGGCAGGCAGACAGACAGGCTGACAGACAGGCAGACGCAGGCAGGCAGGCAGTCAGACAGACAGACAGGCAGGCTGACAGACAGGCTGGCATACAGGCAGGCTGGTGCAGACAGACAGGCTGACAGGCAGGCTGACAGTCAGGCAGACGCAGGCAGACAGACAGACAGACAGACAGGCAGACAGGCAGACAGACAGGTAGACAGACAGGCAGACACAGGCAAGCAGGCAGGCAGACAGACAGACAGGCAGGCTGACAGACAGGCTGGCATACAGGCAGGCTGGTGCAGACAGACAGGCTGACAGTCAGGCAGACGCAGACAGGCAGGCAGACAGACAGGTAGGCAGACAGACAGACAGACAGACAGGCAGACAGACAGGTAGACAGACAGGCAGGCAGACACAGGCAGACAGGCAGGCAGGCTGACAGACGCAGACAGACAGGCAGACGCAGAAAGACAGACGCAGGCAGGCAGACAGACAGGCTGACAGACAGGCAGACGCAGGCAGACAGACAGACAGACAGACAGGCAGGCTGACAGACAGGCTGGCATACAGGCAGGCTGGTGCAGACAGGCTGACAGGCAGGCTGACAGTCAGGCAGACGCAGGCAGACAGGCAGGCAGACAGACAGACAGGCTGACAGACAGACAGACAGGTAGACAGGCAGGCAGGCATGCTGACAGACGCAGACAGGCAGACACAGGCAGACAGGCAGGCAGGCTGACAGACAGACAGGCAGACGCAGAAAGACTGACGCAGGCAGGCAGACAGACAGGCAGGTGCAGGCAGACAGGCAGACAGACGCAGACAGACAGGCAGACGCAGAAAGACAGACAGACAGACGCAGGCAGGCAGACAGACAGGCAGACGCAGGCAGGCAGGCAAACTGTGTAGTGTGTGAAAGTAATTTGGCTGTTTTCACTGCTCTAACATAGTTTAACTTTGTAATTGTTGCTAGGTTACCAGGCAATGCGAGTGTGTGAACGGCAAAGTCAAGATGTGGAGGTGCTGGTGTCGACCAATGATGTCAGCACACTTAATAGGAGAGAGCGACTTCTTGCTGAAGCCTGAGCACTGGGCTCCGTGGGTCGTGTCTTCCACCTGTCAATGGTAACATACCAACACACACAGACAGACAGGCAGGGACAGACACAGACAAAGGACAAAGGCAGGCAGGCAGCCAGACAGACAGACAGACAGACACACGCAGACAGGCAGGCAGACAGGCAGGCTGACAGGCAGACAGACAGGTAGACAGACAAGCAGGCAGGCACAGACAGACAGGCAGGCTGACAGCCAGATAGACAGGCAGGCAGGCTGACAGACAGACAGGCAGGCTGACAGGCAGGCTGACAGGCAGACAGACAGGTAGACAGACAAGCAGGCAGGCACAGACAGACAGGCAGGCTGACAGACAGGCAGACGCAGGCAGGCAGGCAGACAGGCATTCAAGCTGACAGACAGGTAGACGCAGACAGGCAGACACAGGCAGACACAGGCAGACAGGCAGACGCAGAAAGACAGACGCAGGCAGGCTGACAGACAGGCTGGCATACAGGCAGGCTGGTGCAGACAGGCAGGCAGGCAGGCAGGCAGGCAGGCACTGACAGGCAGGCACTGACAGGCAGGCTGACAGTCAGGCAGACGCAGGCAGGCAGACAGGCAGGCAGACAGACAGACAGGCTGACAGACAGACAGGCAGACAGACAGACAGACAGGCTGACAGACGCAGACAGACAGGCAGACGCAGAAAGACAGACAGGTAGACGCAGACAGGCTGGCAGACAGGCAGGCTGGTGCACACACACAGGCAGAGACAGACAGACAGACAGACAGGCAGGCAGGTGCCGACAGACAGACAGACAGACAGGCAGGCAGGCTGACAGACGCAGACAGACAGGCAGGCAGACAGACGCAGGCAGACAGGCAGGCTGACAGACAGGCAGACATCCTGGCAGGTGCAGACAGACAGGCAGGCAGACAGACAGACAGGCTGACAGACAGACAGGCAGACAGACAGACAGGCTGACAGACGCAGACAGACAGGCAGACGCAGAAAGACAGACAGGTAGACGCAGACAGGCTGGCAGACAGGCAGGCTGGTGCACACACACAGGCAGAGACAGACAGACAGACAGACAGACAGGCAGGCAGGTGCCGACAGACAGACAGACAGACAGACAGGCAGGCAGGCTGACAGACGCAGACAGACAGGCAGGCAGACAGACGCAGGCAGACAGTCAGGCTGACAGACAGGCAGACATCCTGGCAGGTGCAGACAGACAGGCAGGCAGACAGATGCAGGCAGACAGACAGGCTGACAGACAGACAGGCAGGCTGACAGGCAGGCTGACAGGCAGACAGACAGGTAGACAGACAAGCAGGCAGGCACAGACAGACAGGCAGGCTGACAGCCAGATAAACAGACAGGCAGGCAGGCTGACAGACAGACAGACAGGTAGACAGACAAGCAGGCAGGCACAGACAGACAGACAGGCAGGCAGACAGACAGACAGACAGGCAGGCAGGCAGGCAGACAGACAGACAGGCTGACAGACAGACAGGCAGACAGACAGGTAGACAGGCAGGCAGGCATGCTGACAGACGCAGACAGACAGGTAGACGCATACAGGCAGACACAGGCAGACAGACAGACAGACAGACAGTCAGACAGGCTGGCAGACAGGCAGGCTGGTGCAGACACACAGACAGGCAGGCAGACAGACAGACATACAGGCTGACAGACAGGCTGGCATACAGGCAGGCTGGTGCAGACAGACAGGCTGACAGGCAGGCTGACAGTCAGGCAGACGCAGGCAGGCAGGCAGACAGGCAGGCAGACAGACAGACAGACAGGCAGACAGACAGACAGGTAGACAGACAGGCAGGCAGGCATGCTGACAGACGCAGACAGACAGGCAGACGCAGAAAGACAGACAGACGCAGGCAGGCAAGCTGACAGGCAAGCTGACAGGCATGCAGGCAGACAGACAGGCAGACGCAGGCAGGCAGACGCAGGCAGACAGACGCAGGCAGGCTGACAGAGACAGACAGGCAGACATACAGACAGGCAGGCAGGCAGACGGACGCAGACAGGCAGGTAGACAGACAGGCAGGCAGGCAGGCTGACAGACGCAGACAGACAGACAGACAGACAGACAGACAGGCAGGCAGGCAGGCAGACAGGCAGGCTGACAGACAGGCTGGCATACAGGCAGGCTGGTGCAGACAGACAGGCTGACAGGCAGGCTGACAGTCAGGCAGACGCAGGCAGGCAGGCAGACAGACAGGCAGACAGACAGGTAGACAGACAGGCAGACACAGGCAGGCAGGCAGACAGACAGACAGGCAGGCTGACAGACAGGCTGGCATACAGGCAGGCTGGTGCAGACAGACAGGCTGACAGGCAGGCTGACAGTCAGGCAGACGCAGACAGGCAGGCAGACAGACAGGCAGGCAGACAGACAGACAGGCAGACAGACAGGTAGACAGACAGGCAGACACAGGCAGACAGGCAGGCAGGCTGACAGACGCAGACAGACAGGCAGACGCAGAAAGACAGACGCAGGCAGGCAGACAGACAGGCTGACAGACAGGCAGACGCAGGCAGACAGACAGACAGACAGGCAGGCTGACAGACAGGCTGGCATACAGGCAGGCTGGTGCAGACAGACAGGCTGACAGGCAGGCTGACAGTCAGGCAGACGCAGGCAGGCAGACAGGCAGGCAGACAGACAGACAGACAGGTAGACAGGCAGGCAGGCATGCTGACAGACGCAGACAGACAGGTAGACGCAGACAGGCAGACACAGGCAGACAGGCAGGCAGGCTGACAGACAGACAGGCAGACGCAGAAAGACTGATGCAGGCAGGCAGACAGACAGGCAGGTGCAGGCAGACAGGCAGACAGACACAGACAGACAGGCAGACGCAGAAAGACAGACAGACAGACAGACAGACGCAGGCAGGCAGACAGACAGGCAGGCAGGCAGACAGGCAGATAGACAGACAGGCTGCCAGACAGGCTGGTGCAGACACGCAGGCAGGCAGACAGACAGGCTGACAGACAGGCAGACGCAGGCAGGCAGTCAGACAGACAGACAGGCAGGCTGACAGACAGGCTGGCATACAGGCAGGCTGGTGCAGACAGACAGGCTGACAGGCAGGCTGACAGTCAGGCAGACGCAGGCAGGCAGGCAGACAGACAGGCAGACAGACAGGCAGACACAGGCAGGCAGGCAGGCAGGCAGACAGACAGACAGGCAGGCTGACAGACAGGCTGGCATACAGGCAGGCTGGTGCAGACAGACAGGCTGACAGGCAGGCTGACAGTCAGGCAGACGCAGACAGGCAGGCAGACAGACAGACAGACAGGCAGACAGACAGGTAGACAGACAGGCAGACACAGGCAGACAGGCAGGCAGGCTGACAGACGCAGACAGACAGGCAGACGCAGAAAGACAGACGCAGGCAGGCAGACAGACAGGCTGACAGACAGGCAGACGCAGGCAGACAGACAGACAGACAGACAGACAGACAGGCAGGCTGACAGACAGGCTGGCATACAGGCAGGCTGGTGCAGACAGACAGGCTGACAGGCAGGCTGACAGTCAGGCAGACGCAGGCAGGCAGGCAGACAGGCAGGCAGACAGACAGACAGGCTGACAGACAGACAGGCAGACAGACAGGTAGACAGGCAGGCAGGCATGCTGACAGACAGGCAGACGCAGACAGGCAGACACAGGCAGACAGGCAGGCAGGCTGACAGACAGACAGGCAGACGCAGAAAGACTGACGCAGGCAGGCAGACAGACAGACAGGCAGGTGCAGGCAGACAGGCAGACAGACACAGACAGACAGGCAGACGCAGAAAGACAGACAGACAGACAGACAGACAGACAGACGCAGGCAGGCAGACAGACAGGCAGGCAGGCAGGCAGACAGGCAGATAGACAGACAGGCTGCCAGACAGGCTGGTGCAGAAACGCAGGCAGGCAGACAGACAGGCTGACAGACAGGCAGACGCAGGCAGGCAGGCAGTCAGACAGACAGACAGGCAGGCTGACAGACAGGCTGGCATACAGGCAGGCTGGTGCAGACAGACAGGCTGACAGGCAGGCTGACAGTCAGGCAGACGCAGGCAGACAGACAGACAGACAGACAGGCAGACAGGCAGACAGACAGGTAGACAGACAGGCAGACACAGGCAAGCAGGCAGGCAGACAGACAGACAGGCAGGCTGACAGACAGGCTGGCATACAGGCAGGCTGGTGCAGACAGACAGGCTGACAGTCAGGCAGACGCAGACAGGCAGGCAGACAGACAGGTAGGCAGACAGACAGACAGACAGACAGGCAGACAGACAGGTAGACAGACAGGCAGGCAGACACAGGCAGACAGGCAGGCAGGCTGACAGACGCAGACAGACAGGCAGACGCAGAAAGACAGACGCAGGCAGGCAGACAGACAGGCTGACAGACAGGCAGACGCAGGCAGACAGACAGACAGACAGACAGGCAGGCTGACAGACAGGCTGGCATACAGGCAGGCTGGTGCAGACAGACAGGCTGACAGGCAGGCTGACAGTCAGGCAGACGCAGGCAGACAGGCAGGCAGACAGACAGACAGGCTGACAGACAGACAGACAGGTAGACAGGCAGGCAGGCATGCTGACAGACGCAGACAGGCAGACACAGGCAGACAGGCAGGCAGGCTGACAGACAGACAGGCAGACGCAGAAAGACTGACGCAGGCAGGCAGACAGACAGGCAGGTGCAGGCAGACAGGCAGACAGACGCAGACAGACAGGCAGACGCAGAAAGACAGACAGACAGACGCAGGCAGGCAGACAGACAGGCAGACGCAGGCAGGCAGGCAAACTGTGTAGTGTGTGAAAGTAATTTGGCTGTTTTCACTGCTCTAACATAGTTTAACTTTGTAATTGTTGCTAGGTTACCAGGCAATGCGAGTGTGTGAACGGCAAAGTCAAGATGTGGAGGTGCTGGTGTCGACCAATGATGTCAGCACACTTAATAGGAGAGAGCGACTTCTTGCTGAAGCCTGAGCACTGGGCTCCGTGGGTCGTGTCTTCCACCTGTCAATGGTAACATACCAACACACACAGACAGACAGGCAGGGACAGACACAGACAAAGGACAAAGGCAGGCAGGCAGCCAGACAGACAGACAGACAGACACACGCAGACAGGCAGGCAGACAGGCAGGCTGACAGGCAGACAGACAGGTAGACAGACAAGCAGGCAGGCACAGACAGACAGGCAGGCTGACAGCCAGATAGACAGGCAGGCAGGCTGACAGACAGACAGGCAGGCTGACAGGCAGGCTGACAGGCAGACAGACAGGTAGACAGACAAGCAGGCAGGCACAGACAGACAGGCAGGCTGACAGACAGGCAGACGCAGGCAGGCAGGCAGACAGGCATTCAAGCTGACAGACAGGTAGACGCAGACAGGCAGACACAGGCAGACACAGGCAGACAGGCAGACGCAGAAAGACAGACGCAGGCAGGCTGACAGACAGGCTGGCATACAGGCAGGCTGGTGCAGACAGGCAGGCAGGCAGGCAGGCAGGCAGGCACTGACAGGCAGGCACTGACAGGCAGGCTGACAGTCAGGCAGACGCAGGCAGGCAGACAGGCAGGCAGACAGACAGACAGGCTGACAGACAGACAGGCAGACAGACAGACAGACAGGCTGACAGACGCAGACAGACAGGCAGACGCAGAAAGACAGACAGGTAGACGCAGACAGGCTGGCAGACAGGCAGGCTGGTGCACACACACAGGCAGAGACAGACAGACAGACAGACAGGCAGGCAGGTGCCGACAGACAGACAGACAGACAGGCAGGCAGGCTGACAGACGCAGACAGACAGGCAGGCAGACAGACGCAGGCAGACAGGCAGGCTGACAGACAGGCAGACATCCTGGCAGGTGCAGACAGACAGGCAGGCAGACAGACAGACAGGCTGACAGACAGACAGGCAGACAGACAGACAGGCTGACAGACGCAGACAGACAGGCAGACGCAGAAAGACAGACAGGTAGACGCAGACAGGCTGGCAGACAGGCAGGCTGGTGCACACACACAGGCAGAGACAGACAGACAGACAGACAGACAGACAGGCAGGCAGGTGCCGACAGACAGACAGACAGACAGACAGGCAGGCAGGCTGACAGACGCAGACAGACAGGCAGGCAGACAGACGCAGGCAGACAGTCAGGCTGACAGACAGGCAGACATCCTGGCAGGTGCAGACAGACAGGCAGGCAGACAGATGCAGGCAGACAGACAGGCTGACAGACAGACAGGCAGGCTGACAGGCAGGCTGACAGGCAGACAGACAGGTAGACAGACAAGCAGGCAGGCACAGACAGACAGGCAGGCTGACAGCCAGATAAACAGACAGGCAGGCAGGCTGACAGACAGACAGACAGGTAGACAGACAAGCAGGCAGGCACAGACAGACAGACAGGCAGGCAGACAGACAGACAGGCAGGCAGGCAGGCAGGCAGACAGACAGACAGGCTGACAGACAGACAGGCAGACAGACAGGTAGACAGGCAGGCAGGCATGCTGACAGACGCAGACAGACAGGTAGACGCATACAGGCAGACACAGGCAGACAGACAGACAGACAGACAGTCAGACAGGCTGGCAGACAGGCAGGCTGGTGCAGACACACAGACAGGCAGGCAGACAGACAGACATACAGGCTGACAGACAGGCTGGCATACAGGCAGGCTGGTGCAGACAGACAGGCTGACAGGCAGGCTGACAGTCAGGCAGACGCAGGCAGGCAGGCAGACAGGCAGGCAGACAGACAGACAGACAGGCAGACAGACAGACAGGTAGACAGACAGGCAGGCAGGCATGCTGACAGACGCAGACAGACAGGCAGACGCAGAAAGACAGACAGACGCAGGCAGGCAAGCTGACAGGCAAGCTGACAGGCATGCAGGCAGACAGACAGGCAGACGCAGGCAGGCAGACGCAGGCAGACAGACGCAGGCAGGCTGACAGAGACAGACAGGCAGACATACAGACAGGCAGGCAGGCAGACGGACGCAGACAGGCAGGTAGACAGACAGGCAGGCAGGCAGGCTGACAGACGCAGACAGACAGACAGACAGACAGACAGACAGACAGGCAGGCAGGCAGGCAGACAGGCAGGCTGACAGACAGGCTGGCATACAGGCAGGCTGGTGCAGACAGACAGGCTGACAGGCAGGCTGACAGTCAGGCAGACGCAGGCAGGCAGGCAGACAGACAGGCAGACAGACAGGTAGACAGACAGGCAGACACAGGCAGGCAGGCAGACAGACAGACAGGCAGGCTGACAGACAGGCTGGCATACAGGCAGGCTGGTGCAGACAGACAGGCTGACAGGCAGGCTGACAGTCAGGCAGACGCAGGCAGGCAGACAGGCAGACAGGCAGGCAGACAGACAGACAGGCAGACAGACAGGTAGACAGACAGGCAGACACAGGCAGACAGGCAGGCAGGCTGACAGACGCAGACAGACAGGCAGACGCAGAAAGACAGACGCAGGCAGGCAGACAGACAGGCTGACAGACAGGCAGACGCAGGCAGACAGACAGACAGACAGGCAGGCTGACAGACAGGCTGGCATACAGGCAGGCTGGTGCAGACAGACAGGCTGACAGGCAGGCTGACAGTCAGGCAGACGCAGGCAGGCAGACAGGCAGGCAGACAGACAGACAGACAGGTAGACAGGCAGGCAGGCATGCTGACAGACGCAGACAGACAGGTAGACGCAGACAGGCAGACACAGGCAGACAGGCAGGCAGGCTGACAGACAGACAGGCAGACGCAGAAAGACTGATGCAGGCAGGCAGACAGACAGGCAGGTGCAGGCAGACAGGCAGACAGACACAGACAGACAGGCAGACGCAGAAAGACAGACAGACAGACAGACAGACGCAGGCAGGCAGACAGACAGGCAGGCAGGCAGACAGGCAGATAGACAGACAGGCTGCCAGACAGGCTGGTGCAGACACGCAGGCAGGCAGACAGACAGGCTGACAGACAGGCAGACGCAGGCAGGCAGTCAGACAGACAGACAGGCAGGCTGACAGACAGGCTGGCATACAGGCAGGCTGGTGCAGACAGACAGGCTGACAGGCAGGCTGACAGTCAGGCAGACGCAGGCAGACAGACAGACAGGCAGACAGGCAGACAGACAGGTAGACAGACAGGCAGACACAGGCAAGCAGGCAGGCAGACAGACAGACAGGCAGGCTGACAGACAGGCTGGCATACAGGCAGGCTGGTGCAGACAGACAGGCTGACAGTCAGGCAGGCAGACAGGCAGGCAGACAGACAGGTAGGCAGACAGACAGACAGGCAGACAGGTAGACAGACAGGCAGGCAGACACAGGCAGGCAGGCTGATAGACGCAGACAGACAGGCAGACGCAGAAAGACAGACAGACAGACAGGCAGGCTGACAGACAGGCTGGCATACAGGCAGGCTGGTGCAGACAGACAGGCTGACAGGCAGGCTGACAGTCAGGCAGACGCAGGCAGACAGGCAGGCAGACAGACAGACAGGCTGACAGACAGACAGACAGGTAGACAGGCAGGCAGGCAGGCAGGCATGCTGACAGACGCAGACAGGCAGACACAGGCAGACAGGCAGGCAGGCTGACAGACAGACAGGCAGACGCAGAAAGACTGACGCAGGCAGGCAGACAGGCAGGTGCAGGCAGACAGGCAGACAGACGCAGACAGACAGGCAGACGCAGAAAGACAGACAGACAGACGCAGGCAGGCAGACAGACAGGCAGACGCAGGCAGGCAGGCAAACTGTGTAGTGTGTGAAAGTAATTTGGCTGTTTTCACTGCTCTAACATAGTTTAACTTTGTAATTGTTGCTAGGTTACCAGGCAATGCGAGTGTGTGAACGGCAAAGTCAAGATGTGGAGGTGCTGGTGTCGACCAATGATGTCAGCACACTTAATAGGAGAGAGCGACTTCTTGCTGAAGCCTGAGCACTGGGCTCCGTGGGTCGTGTCTTCCACCTGTCAATGGTAACATACCAACACACACAGACAGACAGGCAGGGACAGACACAGACAAAGGACAAAGGCAGGCAGGCAGCCAGACAGACAGACAGACAGACACACGCAGACAGGCAGGCAGACAGGCAGGCAGACAGGCAGGCTGACAGGCAGACAGACAAGCAGGCAGGCACAGACAGACAGGCAGGCTGACAGCCAGATAGACAGGCAGGCAGGCTGACAGACAGACAGGCAGGCTGACAGGCAGACAGACAGGTAGACAGACAAGCAGGCAGGCACAGACAGACAGGCAGGCTGACAGACAGGCAGACGCAGGCAGGCAGGCAGACAGGCATTCAAGCTGACAGACAGGTAGACGCAGACAGGCAGACACAGGCAGACACAGGCAGACAGGCAGACGCAGAAAGACAGACGCAGGCAGGCTGACAGACAGGCTGGCATACAGGCAGGCAGGCAGGCTGACAGACAGACAGACAGACAGACAGACAGGCAGACAGACAGACAGGCTGACAGACGCAGACAGACAGGCAGACGCAGAAAGACAGACAGGTAGACGCAGACAGGCTGGCAGACAGGCAGGCTGGTGCACACACACAGGCAGAGACAGACAGACAGACAGACAGACAGGCAGGCAGGTGCCGACAGACAGACAGACAGACAGGCAGGCAGGCTGACAGACGCAGACAGAAAGGCAGGCAGACAGACGCAGGCAGACAGGCAGGCTGACAGACAGGCAGACATCCTGGCAGGTGCAGACAGACAGACAGGCAGGCAGACAGACGCAGCCAGACAGACAGGCTGACAGACAGACAGGCAGGCTGACAGGCAGACGGACAGGTAGACAGACAAGCAGGCAGGCACAGACAGACAGGCAGGCTGACAGCAAGATAAACAGACAGGCAGGCAGGCTGACAGACAGACAGACAGGTAGACAGACAAGCAGGCAGGCACAGACAGGCAGGCAGGCAGATAGACGCAGACAGGCAGGCAGGCAGGCTGACAGGCAGGCTGACAGGCAGGCTGACAGACAGGCAGACATCCAGGCAGGTGCAGACAGACAGACAGACAGACAGGCAGGCATACAGACGCAGGCAGACAGACAGACAGACAGACAGGCAGGCAGACAGACGCAGCCAGACAGACAGGCTGACAGACAGACAGGCAGGCTGACAGGCAGACGGACAGGTAGACAGACAAGCAGGCAGGCACAGACAGACAGGCAGGCTGACAGCAAGATAAACAGACAGGCAGGCAGGCTGACAGACAGACAGACAGGTAGACAGACAAGCAGGCAGGCACAGACAGGCAGGCAGGCAGATAGACGCAGACAGGCAGGCAGGCAGGCTGACAGGCAGGCTGACAGGCAGGCTGACAGACAGGCAGACATCCAGGCAGGTGCAGACAGACAGACAGACAGACAGGCAGGCATACAGACGCAGGCAGACAGACAGACAGACAGGCAGGCAGACAGACAGACAGGCTGACAGACAGACAGGCAGACAGACAGGTAGACAGGCAGGCAGGCATGCTGACAGACGCAGACACAGGTAGACGCAGACAGGCAGACACAGGCAGACAGGCAGGCAGGCTGACAGACAGACAGGCAGACGCGGAAAGACTGACGCAGGCAGGCAGACAGACAGGCAGGTGCAGGCAGACAGGCAGACAGACGCAGACAGACAGGCAGACGCAGAAAGACAGACAGACAGACGCAGGCAGGCAGACAGACAGGCAGGCAGGCACAGACAGACAGACAGGCAGGCTGACAGCCAGATAAACAGACAGGCAGGCAGGCTGACAGACAGACAGGTAGACAGACAAGCAGGCAGGCACAGACAGACAGGCAGGCAGGCTGACAGGCAGGCTGACAGACAGGCAGACATCCAGGCAGGTGCAGACAGACAGACAGACAGGCAGGCATACAGACGCAGGCAGACAGACAGACAGGCTGACAGACAGACAGGCAGGCAGACAGGCATTCAAGCTGACAGACAGGTGGACGCAGACAGACAGGCAGACAGACAGGCTGACATACAGGCTGACAGACAGACAGACAGGCTGGCATACAGGCAGGCTGGTGCAGACAGACAGACAGGCAGACAGACAGGCAGACACAGGCAGGCAGGCAGGCAGGCAGACAGACAGACAGGCAGGCTGACAGACAGGCTGGCATACAGGCAGGCTGGTGCAGACAGACAGGCTGACAGGCAGGCTGACAGTCAGGCAGACGCAGACAGGCAGGCAGACAGACAGGCAGGCAGACAGACAGGCAGACAGACAGGTAGACAGACAGGCAGACACAGGCAGACAGGCAGGCAGGCTGACAGACGCAGACAGACAGGCAGACGCAGAAAGACAGACGCAGGCAGGCAGACAGACAGGCTGACAGACAGGCAGACGCAGGCAGACAGACAGACAGACAGACAGACAGACAGGCAGGCTGACAGACAGGCTGGCATACAGGCAGGCTGGTGCAGACAGACAGGCTGACAGGCAGGCTGACAGTCAGGCAGACGCAGGCAGGCAGGCAGACAGGCAGGCAGACAGACAGACAGGCTGACAGACAGACAGGCAGACAGACAGGTAGACAGGCAGGCAGGCATGCTGACAGACGCAGACAGACAGGTAGACGCAGACAGGCAGACACAGGCAGACAGGCAGGCAGGCTGACAGACAGACAGGCAGACGCAGAAAGACTGACGCAGGCAGGCAGACAGACAGACAGGCAGGTGCAGGCAGACAGGCAGACAGACACAGACAGACAGGCAGACGCAGAAAGACAGACAGACAGACAGACAGACAGACGCAGGCAGGCAGACAGACAGACAGGCAGGCAGGCAGACAGGCAGATAGACAGACAGGCTGCCAGACAGGCTGGTGCAGACACGCAGGCAGGCAGACAGACAGGCTGGCATACAGGCAGGCTGGTGCAGACAGACAGGCTGACAGGCAGGCTGACAGTCAGGCAGACGCAGGCAGACAGACAGACAGACAGACAGACAGGCAGACAGGCAGACAGACAGGTAGACAGACAGGCAGACACAGGCAAGCAGGCAGGCAGACAGACAGACAGGCAGGCTGACAGACAGGCTGGCATACAGGCAGGCTGGTGCAGACAGACAGGCTGACAGTCAGGCAGACGCAGACAGGCAGGCAGACAGACAGGTAGGCAGACAGACAGACAGACAGGCAGACAGACAGGTAGACAGACAGGCAGGCAGACACAGGCAGACAGGCAGGCAGGCTGACAGACGCAGACAGACAGGCAGACGCAGAAAGACAGACGCAGGCAGGCAGACAGACAGGCTGACAGACAGGCAGACGCAGGCAGACAGACAGACAGACAGACAGGCAGGCTGACAGACAGGCTGGCATACAGGCAGGCTGGTGCAGACAGACAGGCTGACAGGCAGGCTGACAGTCAGGCAGACGCAGGCAGACAGGCAGGCAGACAGACAGACAGGCTGACAGACAGACAGACAGGTAGACAGGCAGGCAGGCATGCTGACAGACGCAGACAGGCAGACACAGGCAGACAGGCAGGCAGGCTGACAGACAGACAGGCAGACGCAGAAAGACTGACGCAGGCAGGCAGACAGACAGGCAGGTGCAGGCAGACAGGCAGACAGACGCAGACAGACAGGCAGACGCAGAAAGACAGACAGACAGACGCAGGCAGGCAGACAGACAGGCAGACGCAGGCAGGCAGGCAAACTGTGTAGTGTGTGAAAGTAATTTGGCTGTTTTCACTGCTCTAACATAGTTTAACTTTGTAATTGTTGCTAGGTTACCAGGCAATGCGAGTGTGTGAACGGCAAAGTCAAGATGTGGAGGTGCTGGTGTCGACCAATGATGTCAGCACACTTAATAGGAGAGAGCGACTTCTTGCTGAAGCCTGAGCACTGGGCTCCGTGGGTCGTGTCTTCCACCTGTCAATGGTAACATACCAACACACACAGACAGACAGGCAGGGACAGACACAGACAAAGGACAAAGGCAGGCAGGCAGCCAGACAGACAGACAGACAGACACACGCAGACAGGCAGGCAGACAGGCAGGCTGACAGGCAGACAGACAGGTAGACAGACAAGCAGGCAGGCACAGACAGACAGGCAGGCTGACAGCCAGATAGACAGGCAGGCAGGCTGACAGACAGACAGGCAGGCTGACAGGCAGGCTGACAGGCAGACAGACAGGTAGACAGACAAGCAGGCAGGCACAGACAGACAGGCAGGCTGACAGACAGGCAGACGCAGGCAGGCAGGCAGACAGGCATTCAAGCTGACAGACAGGTAGACGCAGACAGGCAGACACAGGCAGACACAGGCAGACAGGCAGACGCAGAAAGACAGACGCAGGCAGGCTGACAGACAGGCTGGCATACAGGCAGGCTGGTGCAGACAGGCAGGCAGGCAGGCAGGCAGGCAGGCACTGACAGGCAGGCACTGACAGGCAGGCTGACAGTCAGGCAGACGCAGGCAGGCAGACAGGCAGGCAGACAGACAGACAGGCTGACAGACAGACAGGCAGACAGACAGACAGACAGGCTGACAGACGCAGACAGACAGGCAGACGCAGAAAGACAGACAGGTAGACGCAGACAGGCTGGCAGACAGGCAGGCTGGTGCACACACACAGGCAGAGACAGACAGACAGACAGACAGGCAGGCAGGTGCCGACAGACAGACAGACAGACAGGCAGGCAGGCTGACAGACGCAGACAGACAGGCAGGCAGACAGACGCAGGCAGACAGGCAGGCTGACAGACAGGCAGACATCCTGGCAGGTGCAGACAGACAGGCAGGCAGACAGACAGACAGGCTGACAGACAGACAGGCAGACAGACAGACAGGCTGACAGACGCAGACAGACAGGCAGACGCAGAAAGACAGACAGGTAGACGCAGACAGGCTGGCAGACAGGCAGGCTGGTGCACACACACAGGCAGAGACAGACAGACAGACAGACAGACAGACAGGCAGGCAGGTGCCGACAGACAGACAGACAGACAGACAGGCAGGCAGGCTGACAGACGCAGACAGACAGGCAGGCAGACAGACGCAGGCAGACAGTCAGGCTGACAGACAGGCAGACATCCTGGCAGGTGCAGACAGACAGGCAGGCAGACAGATGCAGGCAGACAGACAGGCTGACAGACAGACAGGCAGGCTGACAGGCAGGCTGACAGGCAGACAGACAGGTAGACAGACAAGCAGGCAGGCACAGACAGACAGGCAGGCTGACAGCCAGATAAACAGACAGGCAGGCAGGCTGACAGACAGACAGACAGGTAGACAGACAAGCAGGCAGGCACAGACAGACAGACAGGCAGGCAGACAGACAGACAGACAGGCAGGCAGGCAGACAGACAGACAGGCTGACAGACAGACAGGCAGACAGACAGGTAGACAGGCAGGCAGGCATGCTGACAGACGCAGACAGACAGGTAGACGCATACAGGCAGACACAGGCAGACAGACAGACAGACAGACAGTCAGACAGGCTGGCAGACAGGCAGGCTGGTGCAGACACACAGACAGGCAGGCAGACAGACAGACATACAGGCTGACAGACAGGCTGGCATACAGGCAGGCTGGTGCAGACAGACAGGCTGACAGGCAGGCTGACAGTCAGGCAGACGCAGGCAGGCAGGCAGACAGGCAGGCAGACAGACAGACAGACAGGCAGACAGACAGACAGGTAGACAGACAGGCAGGCAGGCATGCTGACAGACGCAGACAGACAGGCAGACGCAGAAAGACAGACAGACGCAGGCAGGCAAGCTGACAGGCAAGCTGACAGGCATGCAGGCAGACAGACAGGCAGACGCAGGCAGGCAGACGCAGGCAGACAGACGCAGGCAGGCTGACAGAGACAGACAGGCAGACATACAGACAGGCAGGCAGGCAGACGGACGCAGACAGGCAGGTAGACAGACAGGCAGGCAGGCAGGCTGACAGACGCAGACAGACAGACAGACAGACAGACAGACAGACAGGCAGGCAGGCAGGCAGACAGGCAGGCTGACAGACAGGCTGGCATACAGGCAGGCTGGTGCAGACAGACAGGCTGACAGGCAGGCTGACAGTCAGGCAGACGCAGGCAGGCAGGCAGACAGACAGGCAGACAGACAGGTAGACAGACAGGCAGACACAGGCAGGCAGGCAGACAGACAGACAGGCAGGCTGACAGACAGGCTGGCATACAGGCAGGCTGGTGCAGACAGACAGGCTGACAGGCAGGCTGACAGTCAGGCAGACGCAGACAGGCAGGCAGACAGACAGGCAGGCAGACAGACAGACAGGCAGACAGACAGGTAGACAGACAGGCAGACACAGGCAGACAGGCAGGCAGGCTGACAGACGCAGACAGACAGGCAGACGCAGAAAGACAGACGCAGGCAGGCAGACAGACAGGCTGACAGACAGGCAGACGCAGGCAGACAGACAGACAGACAGGCAGGCTGACAGACAGGCTGGCATACAGGCAGGCTGGTGCAGACAGACAGGCTGACAGGCAGGCTGACAGTCAGGCAGACGCAGGCAGGCAGACAGGCAGGCAGACAGACAGACAGACAGGTAGACAGGCAGGCAGGCATGCTGACAGACGCAGACAGACAGGTAGACGCAGACAGGCAGACACAGGCAGACAGGCAGGCAGGCTGACAGACAGACAGGCAGACGCAGAAAGACTGATGCAGGCAGGCAGACAGACAGGCAGGTGCAGGCAGACAGGCAGACAGACACAGACAGACAGGCAGACGCAGAAAGACAGACAGACAGACAGACAGACGCAGGCAGGCAGACAGACAGGCAGGCAGACAGGCAGATAGACAGACAGGCTGCCAGACAGGCTGGTGCAGACACGCAGGCAGGCAGACAGACAGGCTGACAGACAGGCAGACGCAGGCAGGCAGTCAGACAGACAGACAGGCAGGCTGACAGACAGGCTGGCATACAGGCAGGCTGGTGCAGACAGACAGGCTGACAGGCAGGCTGACAGTCAGGCAGACGCAGGCAGACAGACAGACAGGCAGACAGGCAGACAGACAGGTAGACAGACAGGCAGACACAGGCAAGCAGGCAGGCAGACAGACAGACAGGCAGGCTGACAGACAGGCTGGCATACAGGCAGGCTGGTGCAGACAGACAGGCTGACAGTCAGGCAGGCAGACAGGCAGGCAGACAGACAGGTAGGCAGACAGACAGACAGGCAGACAGGTAGACAGACAGGCAGGCAGACACAGGCAGACACAGGCAGGCAGGCTGATAGACGCAGACAGACAGGCAGACGCAGAAAGACAGACGCAGGCAGGCAGACAGACAGGCTGACAGACAGGCAGACGCAGGCAGACAGACAGACAGACAGACAGGCAGGCTGACAGACAGGCTGGCATACAGGCAGGCTGGTGCAGACAGACAGGCTGACAGGCAGGCTGACAGTCAGGCAGACGCAGGCAGACAGGCAGGCAGACAGACAGACAGGCTGACAGACAGACAGACAGGTAGACAGGCAGGCAGGCAGGCAGGCATGCTGACAGACGCAGACAGGCAGACACAGGCAGACAGGCAGGCAGGCTGACAGACAGACAGGCAGACGCAGAAAGACTGACGCAGGCAGGCAGACAGGCAGGTGCAGGCAGACAGGCAGACAGACGCAGACAGACAGGCAGACGCAGAAAGACAGACAGACAGACGCAGGCAGGCAGACAGACAGGCAGACGCAGGCAGGCAGGCAAACTGTGTAGTGTGTGAAAGTAATTTGGCTGTTTTCACTGCTCTAACATAGTTTAACTTTGTAATTGTTGCTAGGTTACCAGGCAATGCGAGTGTGTGAACGGCAAAGTCAAGATGTGGAGGTGCTGGTGTCGACCAATGATGTCAGCACACTTAATAGGAGAGAGCGACTTCTTGCTGAAGCCTGAGCACTGGGCTCCGTGGGTCGTGTCTTCCACCTGTCAATGGTAACATACCAACACACACAGACAGACAGGCAGGGACAGACACAGACAAAGGACAAAGGCAGGCAGGCAGCCAGACAGACAGACAGACAGACACACGCAGACAGGCAGGCAGACAGGCAGGCAGACAGGCAGGCTGACAGGCAGACAGACAAGCAGGCAGGCACAGACAGACAGGCAGGCTGACAGCCAGATAGACAGGCAGGCAGGCTGACAGACAGACAGGCAGGCTGACAGGCAGACAGACAGGTAGACAGACAAGCAGGCAGGCACAGACAGACAGGCAGGCTGACAGACAGGCAGACGCAGGCAGGCAGGCAGACAGGCATTCAAGCTGACAGACAGGTAGACGCAGACAGGCAGACACAGGCAGACACAGGCAGACAGGCAGACGCAGAAAGACAGACGCAGGCAGGCTGACAGACAGGCTGGCATACAGGCAGGCAGGCAGGCTGACAGACAGACAGACAGACAGACAGACAGGCAGACAGACAGACAGGCTGACAGACGCAGACAGACAGGCAGACGCAGAAAGACAGACAGGTAGACGCAGACAGGCTGGCAGACAGGCAGGCTGGTGCACACACACAGGCAGAGACAGACAGACAGACAGACAGACAGGCAGGCAGGTGCCGACAGACAGACAGACAGACAGGCAGGCAGGCTGACAGACGCAGACAGAAAGGCAGGCAGACAGACGCAGGCAGACAGGCAGGCTGACAGACAGGCAGACATCCTGGCAGGTGCAGACAGACAGACAGGCAGGCAGACAGACGCAGCCAGACAGACAGGCTGACAGACAGACAGGCAGGCTGACAGGCAGACGGACAGGTAGACAGACAAGCAGGCAGGCACAGACAGACAGGCAGGCTGACAGCAAGATAAACAGACAGGCAGGCAGGCTGACAGACAGACAGACAGGTAGACAGACAAGCAGGCAGGCACAGACAGGCAGGCAGGCAGATAGACGCAGACAGGCAGGCAGGCAGGCTGACAGGCAGGCTGACAGGCAGGCTGACAGACAGGCAGACATCCAGGCAGGTGCAGACAGACAGACAGACAGACAGGCAGGCATACAGACGCAGGCAGACAGACAGACAGACAGGCAGGCAGACAGACAGACAGGCTGACAGACAGACAGGCAGACAGACAGGTAGACAGGCAGGCAGGCATGCTGACAGACGCAGACACAGGTAGACGCAGACAGGCAGACACAGGCAGACAGGCAGGCAGGCTGACAGACAGACAGGCAGACGCGGAAAGACTGACGCAGGCAGGCAGACAGACAGGCAGGTGCAGGCAGACAGGCAGACAGACGCAGACAGACAGGCAGACGCAGAAAGACAGACAGACAGACGCAGGCAGGCAGACAGACAGGCAGGCAGGCACAGACAGACAGACAGGCAGGCTGACAGCCAGATAAACAGACAGGCAGGCAGGCTGACAGACAGACAGGTAGACAGACAAGCAGGCAGGCACAGACAGACAGGCAGGCAGGCTGACAGGCAGGCTGACAGACAGGCAGACATCCAGGCAGGTGCAGACAGACAGACAGACAGGCAGGCATACAGACGCAGGCAGACAGACAGACAGGCTGACAGACAGACAGGCAGGCAGACAGGCATTCAAGCTGACAGACAGGTGGACGCAGACAGACAGGCAGACAGACAGGCTGACATACAGGCTGACAGACAGACAGACAGGCTGGCATACAGGCAGGCTGGTGCAGACAGGCAGGCAGGCAGGCAGGCAGGCACTGACAGGCAGGCACTGACAGGCAGGCACTGACAGGCAGGCTGACAGTCAGGCAGACGCAGGCAGGCAGGCAGGCAGGCTGACAGACAGACAGACAGACAGACAGGCAGACAGACAGACAGGCTGACAGACGCAGACAGACAGGCAGACGCAGAAAGACAGACAGGTAGACGCAGACAGGCTGGCAGACAGGCAGGCTGGTGCACACACACAGGCAGAGACAGACAGACAGACAGACAGACAGGCAGGCAGGTGCCGACAGACAGACAGACAGACAGGCAGGCAGGCTGACAGACGCAGACAGACAGGCAGGCAGACAGACGCAGGCAGACAGGCAGGCTGACAGACAGGCAGACATCCTGGCAGGTGCAGACAGACAGACAGGCAGGCAGACAGACGCAGTCAGACAGACAGGCTGACAGACAGACAGGCAGGCTGACAGGCAGGCTGACAGGCAGACAGACAGGTAGACAGACAAGCAGGCAGGCACAGACAGACAGGCAGGCTGACAGCCAGATAAACAGACAGGCAGGCAGGCTGACAGACAGACAGACAGGTAGACAGACAAGCAGGCAGGCACAGACAGGCAGGCAGGCAGATAGACGCAGACAGGCAGGCAAGCAGGCTGACAGGCAGGCTGACAGACAGGCAGACATCCAGGCAGGTGCAGACAGACAGACAGACAGGCAGGCATACAGACGCAGGCAGACAGACAGACAGACAGGCAGGCAGACAGACAGACAGACAGGCTGACAGACAGACAGGCAGACAGACAGGTAGACAGGCAGGCAGGCATGCTGACAGACGCAGACAGACAGGTAGACGCAGACAGGCAGACACAGGCAGACAGGCAGGCAGGCTGACAGACAGACAGGCAGACGCGGAAAGACTGACGCAGGCAGGCAGACAGACAGGCAGGTGCAGGCAGACAGGCAGACAGACGCAGACAGACAGGCAGACGCAGAAAGACAGACAGACAGACAGACGCAGGCAGGCAGACAGACAGGCAGACGCAGGCAGGCAGGCAGGCAGACAGACAGACAGACAGACAGGCTGACAGACAGACAGGCAGACAGACAGGTAGACAGGCAGGCAGGCATGCTGACAGACGCAGACAGACAGGTAGACGCAGACACAGGCAGACAGGCAGGCAGGCTGACAGACGCAGACAGACAGGCAGACGCAGAAAGACAGACAGGTAGACGCAGACAGGCTGGCAGACAGGCAGGCTGGTGCACACACACAGGCAGAGACAGACAGACAGACAGACAGACAGACAGGCAGGCAGGTGCCGACAGACAGACAGGCAGGCAGGCTGACAGACGCAGACAGACAGGCAGGCAGACAGACGCAGGCAGACAGGCAGGCTGACAGACAGGCAGACATCCTGGCAGGTGCAGACAGACAGACAGGCAGGCAGACAGACGCAGGCAGACAGACAGGCTGACAGACAGGCAGGCTGACAGGCAGGCTGACAGGCAGACAGACAGGTAGACAGACAAGCAGGCAGGCACAGACAGACAGACAGGCAGGCTGACAGGCAGGCTGACAGACAGGCAGACATCCAGGCAGGTGCAGACAGACAGACAGACAGGCAGGCATACAGACGCAGGCAGACAGACAGGCTGACAGACAGACAGGCAGGCAGACAGGCATTCAAGCTGACAGACAGGTGGACGCAGACAGGCAGACAGGCAGACTGAAAGGCAGACAGGCAGACAGACAGGCTGACATACAGGCTGACAGACAGACAGACAGGCAGGCAGGTACAGGCAGACAGGCAGGCAGACGCAGACAGACAGACAGGCAGGCAGGCAGGCTGACATACAGGCAGACAGACAGACAGGCAGGCAGACAGACAGACGCAGGCAGGCAGACGCAGGCAGACAGACGCAGGCAGGCTGAAAGAGACAGACAGGCAGACGAACAGGCTGGCATACAGGCAGGCTGGTGCAGACAGACAGGCTGACAGGCAGGCTGACAGTCAGGCAGACGCAGGCAGGCTGACAGGCAGGCAGACAGGTAGACAGGCAGGCAGGCATGCTGACAGACGCAGACAGACAGGTAGACGCAGACACAGGCAGACAGGCAGGCAGGCTGACAGACGCAGACAGACAGGCAGACGCAGAAAGACAGACGCAGGCAGGCAGACAGACAGGCAAGCTGACAGGCAAGCAGACTGACAGGCAGACGCAGGCAGGCAGACGCAGGCAGACAGACGCAGGCAGGCTGACAGAGACAGACAGGCAGACGAACAGGCAGGCAGACAGACAGGCAGGCACGTGCAGACAGGCAGGCAGGTGCAGACAGACAGACAGGCTGACAGACGCAGACAGGCAGGCAGGCTGACAGACGCAGGCAGGCAGGCAAACTGTGTAGTGTGTGAAAGTAATTTGGCTGTTTTCACTGCTCTAACATAGTTTAACTTTGTAATTGTTGCTAGGTTACCAGGCAATGCGAGTGTGTGAACGGCAAAGTCAAGATGTGGAGGTGCTGGTGTCGACCAATGATGTCAGCACACTTAATAGGAGAGAGCGACTTCTTGCTGAAGCCTGAGCACTGGGCTCCGTGGGTCGTGTCTTCCACCTGTCAATGGTAACATACCAACACACACAGACAGACAGGCAGGGACAGACACAGACAAAGGACAAAGGCAGGCAGGCAGCCAGACAGACAGACAGACAGAAACACGCAGACAGGCAGGCAGACAGGCAGGCTGACAGACAGACAGACAGGCAGGCTGACAGGCAGACAGACAGGTAGACAGACAAGCAGGCAGGCACAGACAGACAGGCAGGCTGACAGACAGGCAGACGCAGGCAGGCAGGCAGACAGGCATTCAAGCTGACAGACAGGTAGACGCAGACAGGCAGACACAGGCAGACACAGGCAGACAGGCAGACGCAGAAAGACAGACGCAGGCAGGCTGACAGACAGGCTGGCATACAGGCAGGCTGGTGCAGACAGGCAGGCAGGCAGGCAGGCAGGCAGGCAGGCACTGACAGGCAGGCACTGACAGGCAGGCAGGCAGGCAGGCTGACAGACAGACAGACAGACAGACAGACAGGCAGACAGACAGACAGGCTGACAGACGCAGACAGACAGGCAGACGCAGAAAGACAGACAGGTAGACGCAGACAGGCTGGCATACAGGCAGGCTGGTGCAGACAGACAGGCTGACAGGCAGGCAGACGCAGACAGGCAGGCAGACAGACAGACAGGCAGACAGACAGGTAGACAGACAGGCAGGCAGACACAGGCAGACAGGCAGGCAGGCTGACAGACGCAGACAGACAGGCAGACGCAGAAAGACAGACGCAGGCAGGCAGACAGACAGGCTGACAGACAGGCAGACGCAGGCAGACAGACAGACAGACAGGCAGGCTGACAGACAGGCTGGCCTACAGGCAGGCTGGTGCAGACAGACAGGCTGACAGGCAGGCTGACAGTCAGGCAGACGCAGGCAGGCAGACAGGCAGGCAGACAGACAGGCTGACAAACAGACAGACAGGTAGACAGGCAGGCAGGCATGCTGACAGACGCAGACAGGCAGACACAGGCAGACAGGCAGGCAGGCTGACAGACAGACAGGCAGACGCAGAAAGACTGACGCAGGCAGGCAGACAGACAGGCAGGTGCAGGCAGACAGGCAGACAGACGCAGACAGACAGGCAGACGCAGAAAGACAGACAGACAGACGCAGGCAGGCAGACAGACAGGCAGACGCAGGCAGGCAGGCAAACTGTGTAGTGTGTGAAAGTAATTTGGCTGTTTTCACTGCTCTAACATAGTTTAACTTTGTAATTGTTGCTAGGTTACCAGGCAATGCGAGTGTGTGAACGGCAAAGTCAAGATGTGGAGGTGCTGGTGTCGACCAATGATGTCAGCACACTTAATAGGAGAGAGCGACTTCTTGCTGAAGCCTGAGCACTGGGCTCCGTGGGTCGTGTCTTCCACCTGTCAATGGTAACATACCAACACACACAGACAGACAGGCAGGGACAGACACAGACAAAGGACGCAGGCAGGCAGCCAGACAGACAGACAGACAGACACACGCAGACAGGCAGGCAGACAGGCAGGCTGACAGGCAGACAGACAGGTAGACAGACAAGCAGGCAGGCACAGACAGACAGGCAGGCTGACAGCCAGATAGACAGGCAGGCAGGCTGACAGACAGACAGGCAGGCTGACAGGCAGGCTGACAGGCAGGCTGACAGGTAGACAGACAAGCAGGCAGGCACAGACAGACAGGCAGGCTGACAGACAGGCAGACGCAGGCAGGCAGGCAGGCAGGCAGGCACTGACAGGCAGGCACTGACAGGCAGGCTGACAGTCAGGCAGACGCAGGCAGGCAGACAGGCAGGCAGACAGACAGACAGGCTGACAGACAGACAGGCAGACAGACAGGCTGACAGACGCAGACAGACAGGCAGACGCAGAAAGACAGACAGGTAGACGCAGACAGGCTGGCAGACAGGCAGGCTGGTGCACACACACAGGCAGAGACAGATAGACAGACAGACAGACAGACAGGCAGGCAGGTGCCGACAGACAGACAGACAGACAGACAGACAGGCAGGCAGGCTGACAGACGCAGGCAGACAGGCAGGCTGACAGAAAGGCAGACATCCTGGCAGGTGCAGACAGGCAGGCAGACAGACGCAGGCAGACAGACAGGCTGACAGACAGACAGGCAGGCTGACAGGCAGGCTGACAGGCAGACAGACAGGTAGACAGACAAGCAGGCAGGCACAGACAGACAGGCAGGCTGACAGCCAGATAAACAGGCAGGCAGGCAGGCTGACAGACAGACAGACAGGTAGACAGACAAGCAGGCAGGCACAGACAGACAGGCAGGCAGGCAGATAGACGCAGACAGGCAGGCAGGCAGGCTGACAGGCAGGCTGACAGACAGGCAGACATCCAGGCAGGTGCAGACAGACAGACAGACAGGCAGGCATACAGACGCAGACAGACAGACAGACAGACAGGCAGGCAGGCAGACAGACAGGCAGACAGACAGGCAGACGCAGGCAGGCAGGCAGACAGACAGACAGACAGACAGGCTGACAGACAGACAGGCAGACAGACAGGTAGACAGGCAGGCAGGCATGCTGACAGACGCAGACAGACAGGTAGACGCAGACACAGGCAGACAGGCAGGCAGACGCAGAAAGACAGACAGGTAGACGCAGACAGGCTGGCTGGCAGACAGACAGACAGGCAGACAGACAGGTAGACAGGCAGGCAGGCATGCTGACAGGCAGACAGACAGGTAGACAGACAAGCAGGCAGGCACAGACAGACAGGCAGGCTGACAGCCAGATAGACAGACAGGCAGGCAGGCTGACAGACAGACAGGCAGGCTGACAGGCAGGCTGACAGGCAGACAGACAGGTAGACAGACAAGCAGGCAGGCACAGACAGGCAGGCTGACAGACAGGCAGACGCAGGCAGGCAGACAGGCATTCAAGCTGACAGACAGGTAGACGCAGACAGGCAGACACAGGCAGACACAGGCAGACACAGGCAGACACAGGCAGACAGACAGACAGACAGACAGTCAGACAGGCTGGCAGACAGGCAGGCTGGTGCAGACACACAGGCAGGCAGACAGACAGACAGGCTGGCAGGCTGACAGACGCAGGCAGGCTTACATAGGCAGACAGGCAGGCAGACAGACAGACATACAGGCTGACAGACAGGCTGGCATACAGGCAGGCTGGTGCAGACAGACAGGCTGACAGGCAGGCTGACAGTCAGGCAGACGCAGGCAGGCAGGCAGACAGGCAGGCAGACAGACAGGTAGACAGACAGGCAGGCAGGCATGCTGACAGACGCAGACAGACAGGCAGACGCAGAAAGACAGACAGACGCAGGCAGGCAAGCTGACAGGCAAGCTGACAGGCAGGCAGGCAGACAGACAGGCAGACGCAGGCAGGCAGATGCAGGCAGACAGACGCAGGCAGGCTGACAGAGACAGACAGGCAGACATACAGACAGGCAGGCAGGCAGACGGACGCAGACAGGCAGGTAGACAGACAGGCTGGCAGGCAGGCTGACAGACGCAGACAGACAGACAGACAGACAGACAGGCAGGCAGGCAGACAGGCAGATAGACAGACAGGCTGGCAGACAGGCTGGTGCAGACACCAGGCAGGCAGACAGACAGGCTGACAGACAGGCAGACGCAGGCAGGCAGGCAGACAGACAGGCAGGCTGACAGACAGGCTGGCATACAGGCAGGCTGGTGCAGACAGACAGGCTGACAGGCAGGCTGACAGTCAGGCAGACGCAGGCAGGCAGGCAGACAGACAGGCAGACAGACAGGCAGACACAGGCAGGCAGGCAGGCAGGCAGACAGACAGACAGGCAGGCTGACAGACAGGCTGGCATACAGGCAGGCTGGTGCAGACAGACAGGCTGACAGGCAGGCTGACAGTCAGGCAGACGCAGACAGGCAGGCAGACAGACAGGCAGGCAGACAGACAGACAGGCAGACAGACAGGTAGACAGACAGGCAGACACAGGCAGACAGGCAGGCAGGCTGACAGACGCAGACAGACAGGCAGACGCAGAAAGACAGACGCAGGCAGGCAGACAGACAGGCTGACAGACAGGCAGACGCAGGCAGACAGACAGACAGACAGACAGACAGACAGGCAGGCTGACAGACAGGCTGGCATACAGGCAGGCTGGTGCAGACAGACAGGCTGACAGGCAGGCTGACAGTCAGGCAGACGCAGGCAGGCAGGCAGACAGGCAGGCAGACAGACAGACAGGCTGACAGACAGACAGGCAGACAGACAGGTAGACAGGCAGGCAGGCATGCTGACAGACGCAGACAGACAGGTAGACGCAGACAGGCAGACACAGGCAGACAGGCAGGCAGGCTGACAGACAGACAGGCAGACGCAGAAAGACTGACGCAGGCAGGCAGACAGACAGACAGGCAGGTGCAGGCAGACAGGCAGACAGACACAGACAGACAGGCAGACGCAGAAAGACAGACAGACAGACAGACAGACAGACGCAGGCAGGCAGACAGACAGACAGGCAGGCAGGCAGACAGGCAGATAGACAGACAGGCTGCCAGACAGGCTGGTGCAGACACGCAGGCAGGCAGACAGACAGGCTGGCATACAGGCAGGCTGGTGCAGACAGACAGGCTGACAGGCAGGCTGACAGTCAGGCAGACGCAGGCAGACAGACAGACAGGCAGACAGGCAGACAGACAGGTAGACAGACAGGCAGACACAGGCAAGCAGGCAGGCAGACAGACAGACAGGCAGGCTGACAGACAGGCTGGCATACAGGCAGGCTGGTGCAGACAGACAGGCTGACAGTCAGGCAGACGCAGACAGGCAGGCAGACAGACAGGTAGGCAGACAGACAGACAGACAGGCAGACAGACAGGTAGACAGACAGGCAGGCAGACACAGGCAGACAGGCAGGCAGGCTGACAGACAGACAGGCAGACGCAGAAAGACTGACGCAGGCAGGCAGACAGACAGACAGGCAGGTGCAGGCAGACAGGCAGACAGACACAGACAGACAGGCAGACGCAGAAAGACAGACAGACAGACAGACAGACAGACGCAGGCAGGCAGACAGACAGACAGGCAGGCAGGCAGACAGGCAGATAGACAGACAGGCTGCCAGACAGGCTGGTGCAGACACGCAGGCAGGCAGACAGACAGGCTGGCATACAGGCAGGCTGGTGCAGACAGACAGGCTGACAGGCAGGCTGACAGTCAGGCAGACGCAGGCAGACAGACAGACAGACAGACAGACAGGCAGACAGGCAGACAGACAGGTAGACAGACAGGCAGACACAGGCAAGCAGGCAGGCAGACAGACAGACAGGCAGGCTGACAGACAGGCTGGCATACAGGCAGGCTGGTGCAGACAGACAGGCTGACAGTCAGGCAGACGCAGACAGGCAGGCAGACAGACAGGTAGGCAGACAGACAGACAGACAGGCAGACAGACAGGTAGACAGACAGGCAGGCAGACACAGGCAGACAGGCAGGCAGGCTGACAGACGCAGACAGACAGGCAGACGCAGAAAGACAGACGCAGGCAGGCAGACAGACAGGCTGACAGACAGGCAGACGCAGGCAGACAGACAGACAGACAGACAGGCAGGCTGACAGACAGGCTGGCATACAGGCAGGCTGGTGCAGACAGACAGGCTGACAGGCAGGCTGACAGTCAGGCAGACGCAGGCAGACAGGCAGGCAGACAGACAGACAGGCTGACAGACAGACAGACAGGTAGACAGGCAGGCAGGCATGCTGACAGACGCAGACAGGCAGACACAGGCAGACAGGCAGGCAGGCTGACAGACAGACAGGCAGACGCAGAAAGACTGACGCAGGCAGGCAGACAGACAGGCAGGTGCAGGCAGACAGGCAGACAGACGCAGACAGACAGGCAGACGCAGAAAGACAGACAGACAGACGCAGGCAGGCAGACAGACAGGCAGACGCAGGCAGGCAGGCAAACTGTGTAGTGTGTGAAAGTAATTTGGCTGTTTTCACTGCTCTAACATAGTTTAACTTTGTAATTGTTGCTAGGTTACCAGGCAATGCGAGTGTGTGAACGGCAAAGTCAAGATGTGGAGGTGCTGGTGTCGACCAATGATGTCAGCACACTTAATAGGAGAGAGCGACTTCTTGCTGAAGCCTGAGCACTGGGCTCCGTGGGTCGTGTCTTCCACCTGTCAATGGTAACATACCAACACACACAGACAGACAGGCAGGGACAGACACAGACAAAGGCAGGCAGGCAGCCAGACAGACAGACAGACACACGCAGACAGGCAGGCAGACAGGCAGGCTGACAGGCAGACAGACAGGTAGACAGACAAGCAGGCAGGCACAGACAGACAGGCAGGCTGACAGCCAGATAGACAGGCAGGCAGGCTGACAGACAGACAGGCAGGCTGACAGGCAGGCTGACAGGCAGACAGACAGGTAGACAGACAAGCAGGCAGGCACAGACAGACAGGCAGGCTGACAGACAGGCAGACGCAGGCAGGCAGGCAGACAGGCATTCAAGCTGACAGACAGGTAGACGCAGACAGGCAGACACAGGCAGACACAGGCAGACAGGCAGACGCAGAAAGACAGACGCAGGCAGGCTGACAGACAGGCTGGCATACAGGCAGGCTGGTGCAGACAGGCAGGCAGGCAGGCAGGCAGGCAGGCACTGACAGGCAGGCACTGACAGGCAGGCTGACAGTCAGGCAGACGCAGGCAGGCAGACAGGCAGGCAGACAGACAGACAGGCTGACAGACAGACAGGCAGACAGACAGACAGGCTGACAGACGCAGACAGACAGGCAGACGCAGAAAGACAGACAGGTAGACGCAGACAGGCTGGCAGACAGGCAGGCTGGTGCACACACACAGGCAGAGACAGACAGACAGACAGACAGGCAGGCAGGTGCCGACAGACAGACAGACAGACAGACAGGCAGGCAGGCTGACAGACGCAGACAGACAGGAAGGCAGACAGACGCAGGCAGACAGGCAGGCTGACAGACAGGCAGACATCCTGGCAGGTGCAGACAGACAGGCAGGCAGACAGACAGACAGGCTGACAGACAGACAGGCAGACAGACAGACAGGCTGACAGACGCAGACAGACAGGCAGACGCAGAAAGACAGACAGGTAGACGCAGACAGGCTGGCAGACAGGCAGGCTGGTGCACACACACAGGCAGAGACAGACAGACAGACAGACAGACAGACAGGCAGGCAGGTGCCGACAGACAGACAGACAGACAGACAGGCAGGCAGGCTGACAGACGCAGACAGACAGGCAGGCAGACAGACGCAGGCAGACAGTCAGGCTGACAGACAGGCAGACATCCTGGCAGGTGCAGACAGACAGGCAGGCAGACAGATGCAGGCAGACAGACAGGCTGACAGACAGACAGGCAGGCTGACAGGCAGGCTGACAGGCAGACAGACAGGTAGACAGACAAGCAGGCAGGCACAGACAGACAGGCAGGCTGACAGCCAGATAAACAGACAGGCAGGCAGGCTGACAGACAGACAGACAGGTAGACAGACAAGCAGGCAGGCACAGACAGACAGGCAGGCAGGCAGATAGACGCAGACAGGCAGGCAGGCAGGCTGACAGGCAGGCTGACAGACAGGCAGACATCCAGGCAGGTGCAGACAGACAGACAGACAGGCAGGCAGACAGACAGACAGACAGGCAGGCAGGCAGACAGACAGACAGGCTGACAGACAGACAGGCAGACAGACAGGTAGACAGGCAGGCAGGCATGCTGACAGACGCAGACAGACAGGTAGACGCAGACAGGCAGACACAGGCAGACAGACAGACAGACAGACAGTCAGACAGGCTGGCAGACAGGCAGGCTGGTGCAGACACACAGACATACAGGCTGACAGACAGGCTGGCATACAGGCAGGCTGGTGCAGACAGACAGGCTGACAGGCAGGCTGACAGTCAGGCAGACGCAGGCAGGCAGGCAGACAGGCAGGCAGACAGACAGACAGACAGGCAGACAGACAGACAGGTAGACAGACAGGCAGGCAGGCATGCTGACAGACGCAGACAGACAGGCAGACGCAGAAAGACAGACAGACGCAGGCAGGCAAGCTGACAGGCAAGCTGACAGGCATGCAGGCAGACAGACAGGCAGACGCAGGCAGGCAGACGCAGGCAGACAGACGCAGGCAGGCTGACAGAGACAGACAGGCAGACATACAGACAGGCAGGCAGGCAGACGGACGCAGACAGGCAGGTAGACAGACAGGCAGGCAGGCAGGCTGACAGACGCAGACAGACAGACAGACAGACAGACAGACAGGCAGGCAGGCAGGCAGACAGGCAGGCTGACAGACAGGCTGGCATACAGGCAGGCTGGTGCAGACAGACAGGCTGACAGGCAGGCTGACAGTCAGGCAGACGCAGGCAGGCAGGCAGACAGACAGGCAGACAGACAGGTAGACAGACAGGCAGACACAGGCAGGCAGGCAGACAGACAGACAGGCAGGCTGACAGACAGGCTGGCATACAGGCAGGCTGGTGCAGACAGACAGGCTGACAGGCAGGCTGACAGTCAGGCAGACGCAGACAGGCAGGCAGACAGACAGGCAGGCAGACAGACAGACAGGCAGACAGACAGGTAGACAGACAGGCAGACACAGGCAGACAGGCAGGCAGGCTGACAGACGCAGACAGACAGGCAGACGCAGAAAGACAGACGCAGGCAGGCAGACAGACAGGCTGACAGACAGGCAGACGCAGGCAGACAGACAGACAGACAGGCAGGCTGACAGACAGGCTGGCATACAGGCAGGCTGGTGCAGACAGACAGGCTGACAGGCAGGCTGACAGTCAGGCAGACGCAGGCAGGCAGACAGGCAGGCAGACAGACAGACAGACAGGTAGACAGGCAGGCAGGCATGCTGACAGACGCAGACAGACAGGTAGACGCAGACAGGCAGACACAGGCAGACAGGCAGGCAGGCTGACAGACAGACAGGCAGACGCAGAAAGACTGATGCAGGCAGGCAGACAGACAGGCAGGTGCAGGCAGACAGGCAGACAGACACAGACAGACAGGCAGACGCAGAAAGACAGACAGACAGACAGACAGACGCAGGCAGGCAGACAGACAGGCAGGCAGGCAGACAGGCAGATAGACAGACAGGCTGCCAGACAGGCTGGTGCAGACACGCAGGCAGGCAGACAGACAGGCTGACAGACAGGCAGACGCAGGCAGACAGACAGACAGGCAGACAGGCAGACAGACAGGTAGACAGACAGGCAGACACAGGCAAGCAGGCAGGCAGACAGACAGACAGGCAGGCTGACAGACAGGCTGGCATACAGGCAGGCTGGTGCAGACAGACAGGCTGACAGTCAGGCAGGCAGACAGGCAGGCAGACAGACAGGTAGGCAGACAGACAGACAGGCAGACAGGTAGACAGACAGGCAGGCAGACACAGGCAGACACAGGCAGGCAGGCTGATAGACGCAGACAGACAGGCAGACGCAGAAAGACAGACGCAGGCAGGCAGACAGACAGGCTGACAGACAGGCAGACGCAGGCAGACAGACAGACAGACAGACAGGCAGGCTGACAGACAGGCTGGCATACAGGCAGGCTGGTGCAGACAGACAGGCTGACAGGCAGGCTGACAGTCAGGCAGACGCAGGCAGACAGGCAGGCAGACAGACAGACAGGCTGACAGACAGACAGACAGGTAGACAGGCAGGCAGGCAGGCAGGCATGCTGACAGACGCAGACAGGCAGACACAGGCAGACAGGCAGGCAGGCTGACAGACAGACAGGCAGACGCAGAAAGACTGACGCAGGCAGGCAGACAGGCAGGTGCAGGCAGACAGGCAGACAGACGCAGACAGACAGGCAGACGCAGAAAGACAGACAGACAGACGCAGGCAGGCAGACAGACAGGCAGACGCAGGCAGGCAGGCAAACTGTGTAGTGTGTGAAAGTAATTTGGCTGTTTTCACTGCTCTAACATAGTTTAACTTTGTAATTGTTGCTAGGTTACCAGGCAATGCGAGTGTGTGAACGGCAAAGTCAAGATGTGGAGGTGCTGGTGTCGACCAATGATGTCAGCACACTTAATAGGAGAGAGCGACTTCTTGCTGAAGCCTGAGCACTGGGCTCCGTGGGTCGTGTCTTCCACCTGTCAATGGTAACATACCAACACACACAGACAGACAGGCAGGGACAGACACAGACAAAGGACAAAGGCAGGCAGGCAGCCAGACAGACAGACAGACAGACACACGCAGACAGGCAGGCAGACAGGCAGGCTGACAGGCAGACAGACAGGTAGACAGACAAGCAGGCAGGCACAGACAGACAGGCAGGCTGACAGGCAGACAGACAGGTAGACAGACAAGCAGGCAGGCACAGACAGACAGGCAGGCTGACAGACAGGCAGACGCAGGCAGGCAGGCAGACAGGCATTCAAGCTGACAGACAGGTAGACGCAGACAGGCAGACACAGGCAGACACAGGCAGACAGGCAGACGCAGAAAGACAGACGCAGGCAGGCTGACAGACAGGCTGGCATACAGGCAGGCAGGCAGGCTGACAGACAGACAGGCAGACAGACAGACAGGCTGACAGACGCAGACAGACAGGCAGACGCAGAAAGACAGACAGGTAGACGCAGACAGGCTGGCAGACAGGCAGGCTGGTGCACACACACAGGCAGAGACAGACAGACAGACAGACAGACAGGCAGGCAGGTGCCGACAGACAGACAGACAGACAGGCAGGCAGGCTGACAGACGCAGACAGAAAGGCAGGCAGACAGACGCAGGCAGACAGGCAGGCAGACAGACGCAGGCAGACAGGCAGGCTGACAGACAGGCAGACATCCTGGCAGGTGCAGACAGACAGACAGGCAGGCAGACAGACGCAGCCAGACAGACAGGCTGACAGACAGACAGGCAGGCTGACAGGCAGGCTGACAGGCAGACGGACAGGTAGACAGACAAGCAGGCAGGCACAGACAGACAGGCAGGCTGACAGAAAGATAAACAGACAGGCAGGCAGGCTGACAGACAGACAGACAGGTAGACAGACAAGCAGGCAGGCACAGACAGGCAGGCAGGCAGATAGACGCAGACAGGCAGGCAGGCAGGCTGACAGGCAGGCTGACAGGCAGGCTGACAGACAGGCAGACATCCAGGCAGGTGCAGACAGACAGACAGACAGGCAGGCATACAGACGCAGGCAGACAGACAGACAGACAGGCAGGCAGACAGACAGACAGGCTGACAGACAGACAGGCAGACAGACAGGTAGACAGGCAGGCAGGCATGCTGACAGACGCAGACACAGGTAGACGCAGACAGGCAGACACAGGCAGACAGGCAGGCAGGCTGACAGACAGACAGGCAGACGCGGAAAGACTGACGCAGGCAGGCAGACAGACAGGCAGGTGCAGGCAGACAGGCAGACAGACGCAGACAGACAGGCAGACGCAGAAAGACAGACAGACAGACGCAGGCAGGCAGACAGACAGGCAGACGCAGGCAGACATCCTGGCAGGTGCAGACAGACAGGCAGGCAGACAGACGCAGGCAGACAGACAGGCTGACAGACAGGCAGGCTGACAGGCAGGCTGACAGGCAGACAGACAGGTAGACAGACAAGCAGGCAGGCACAGACAGACAGACAGGCAGGCTGACAGCCAGATAAACAGACAGGCAGGCAGGCTGACAGACAGACAGGTAGACAGACAAGCAGGCAGGCACAGACAGACAGGCAGGCAGGCTGACAGGCAGGCTGACAGACAGGCAGACATCCAGGCAGGTGCAGACAGACAGACAGACAGGCAGGCATACAGACGCAGGCAGACAGACAGACAGGCTGACAGACAGACAGGCAGGCAGACAGGCATTCAAGCTGACAGACAGGTGGACGCAGACAGGCAGACAGACAGACAGGCAGACAGACAGGCAGACAGACAGGCTGACATACAGGCTGACAGACAGACAGACAGGCAGGCAGGTACAGGCAGACAGGCAGGCAGACGCAGACAGACAGACAGGCAGGCAGGCAGGCTGACATACAGGCAGACAGACAGACAGGCAGGCAGACAGACAGACAGACGCAGGCAGGCAGACGCAGGCAGACAGACGCAGGCAGGCTGAAAGAGACAGACAGGCAGACGAACAGGCTGGCATACAGGCAGGCTGGTGCAGACAGACAGGCTGACAGGCAGGCTGACAGTCAGGCAGACGCAGGCAGGCTGACAGGCAGGCAGACAGGTAGACAGGCAGGCAGGCATGCTGACAGACGCAGACAGACAGGTAGACGCAGACACAGGCAGACAGGCAGGCAGGCTGACAGACGCAGACAGACAGGCAGACGCAGAAAGACAGACGCAGGCAGGCAGACAGACAGGCAAGCTGACAGGCAAGCAGACTGACAGGCAGACGCAGGCAGGCAGACGCAGGCAGACAGACGCAGGCAGGCTGACAGAGACAGACAGGCAGACGAACAGGCAGGCAGACAGACAGGCAGGCACGTGCAGACAGGCAGGCAGGTGCAGACAGACAGACAGGCTGACAGACGCAGACAGACAGGCAGGCAGGCTGACAGACGCAGGCAGGCAGGCAAACTGTGTAGTGTGTGAAAGTAATTTGGCTGTTTTCACTGCTCTAACATAGTTTAACTTTGTAATTGTTGCTAGGTTACCAGGCAATGCGAGTGTGTGAACGGCAAAGTCAAGATGTGGAGGTGCTGGTGTCGACCAATGATGTCAGCACACTTAATAGGAGAGAGCGACTTCTTGCTGAAGCCTGAGCACTGGGCTCCGTGGGTCGTGTCTTCCACCTGTCAATGGTAACATACCAACACACACAGACAGACAGGCAGGGACAGACACAGACAAAGGACAAAGGCAGGCAGGCAGCCAGACAGACAGACAGACAGACACACGCAGACAGGCAGGCAGACAGGCAGGCTGACAGGCAGACAGACAAGCAGGCAGGCACAGACAGACAGGCATGCAGATAGACGCAGACAGGCAGGCAGGCAGGCTGACAGGCAGGCTGACAGACAGGCAGACATCCAGGCAGGTGCAGACAGACAGACAGACAGGCAGGCATACAGACGCAGGCAGACAGACAGACAGACAGACAGGCAGGCAGACAGACAGGCTGACAGACAGACAGGCAGACAGACAGGTAGACAGGCAGGCAGGCATGCTGACAGACGCAGACAGACAGGTAGACGCAGACAGGCAGACACAGGCAGACAGGCAGGCAGGCTGACAGACAGACAGGCAGACGCGGAAAGACTGACGCAGGCAGGCAGACAGACAGGCAGGTGCAGGCAGACAGGCAGACAGACGCAGACAGACAGGCAGACGCAGAAAGACAGACAGACAGACGCAGGCAGGCAGACAGACAGGCAGACGCAGGCAGGCAGGCAGACAGACAGACAGACAGACAGGCTGACAGACAGACAGGCAGACAGACAGGTAGACAGGCAGGCAGGCATGCTGACAGACGCAGACAGACAGGTAGACGCAGACACAGGCAGACAGGCAGGCAGGCTGACAGACGCAGACAGACAGGCAGACGCAGAAAGACAGACAGGTAGACGCAGACAGGCTGGCAGACAGGCAGGCTGGTGCACACACACAGGCAGAGACAGACAGACAGACAGACAGACAGGCAGGCAGGTGCCGACAGACAGACAGGCAGGCAGGCTGACAGACGCAGACAGACAGGCAGGCAGACAGACGCAGGCAGACAGACAGGCTGACAGACAGGCAGGCTGACAGGCAGGCTGACAGGCAGACAGACAGGTAGACAGACAAGCAGGCAGGCACAGACAGACAGACAGGCAGGCTGACAGGCAGGCTGACAGACAGGCAGACATCCAGGCAGGTGCAGACAGACAGACAGACAGGCAGGCATACAGACGCAGGCAGACAGGCATTCAAGCTGACAGACAGGTGGACGCAGACAGGCAGACAGGCAGACTGAAAGGCAGACAGGCAGACAGACAGGCTGACATACAGGCTGACAGACAGACAGACAGGCAGGCAGGTACAGGCAGACAGGCAGGCAGACGCAGACAGACAGACAGACACACAGGCAGGCTGACAGCCAGATAGACAGGCAGGCAGGCTGACAGACAGACAGACAGGCAGGCTGACAGGCAGGCTGACAGGCAGACAGACAGGTAGACAGACAAGCAGGCAGGCACAGACAGACAGGCAGGCTGACAGACAGGCAGACGCAGGCAGGCAGGCAGACAGGCATTCAAGCTGACAGACAGGTAGACGCAGACAGGCAGACACAGGCAGACAGGCAGACGCAGAAAGACAGACGCAGGCAGGCTGACAGACAGGCTGGCATACAGGCAGGCTGGTGCAGGCAGGCAGGCAGGCAGGCAGGCAGGCACTGACAGGCAGGCACTGACAGGCAGGCACTGACAGGCAGGCTGACAGTCAGGCAGACGCAGGCAGGCAGGCAGGCAGGCTGACAGACAGACAGACAGACAGACAGGCAGACAGACAGACAGGCTGACAGACGCAGACAGACAGGCAGACGCAGAAAGACAGACAGGTAGACGCAGACAGGCTGGCAGACAGGCAGGCTGGTGCACACACACAGGCAGAGACAGACAGACAGACAGACAGGCAGGCAGGCAGGTGCCGACAGACAGACAGACAGACAGGCAGGCAGGCTGACAGACGCAGACAGACAGGCAGGCAGACAGACGCAGGCAGACAGGCAGGCTGACAGACAGGCAGACATCCTGGCAGGTGCAGACAGACAGACAGGCAGGCAGACAGACGCAGTCAGACAGACAGGCTGACAGACAGACAGGCAGGCTGACAGGCAGGCTGACAGGCAGACAGACAGGTAGACAGACAAGCAGGCAGGCACAGACAGACAGGCAGGCTGACAGCCAGATAAACAGACAGGCAGGCAGGCTGACAGACAGACAGACAGGTAGACAGACAAGCAGGCAGGCACAGACAGGCAGGCAGGCAGATAGACGCAGACAGGCAGGCAAGCAGGCTGACAGGCAGGCTGACAGACAGGCAGACATCCAGGCAGGTGCAGACAGACAGACAGACAGGCAGGCATACAGACGCAGGCAGACAGACAGACAGGCAGGCAGACAGACAGACAGACAGGCTGACAGACAGACAGGCAGACAGGTAGACAGGCAGGCAGGCATGCTGACAGACGCAGACAGACAGGTAGACGCAGACAGGCAGACACAGGCAGACAGGCAGGCAGGCTGACAGACAGACAGGCAGACGCGGAAAGACTGACGCAGGCAGGCAGACAGACAGGCAGGTGCAGGCAGACAGGCAGACAGACGCAGACAGACAGGCAGACGCAGAAAGACAGACAGACAGACAGACGCAGGCAGGCAGACAGACAGGCAGACGCAGGCAGGCAGGCAGACAGACAGACAGACAGACAGGCTGACAGACAGACAGGCAGACAGACAGGTAGACAGGCAGGCAGGCATGCTGACAGACGCAGACAGACAGGTAGACGCAGACACAGGCAGACAGGCAGGCAGGCTGACAGACGCAGACAGACAGGCAGACGCAGAAAGACAGACAGGTAGACGCAGACAGGCTGGCAGACAGGCAGGCTGGTG
Source organism: Gymnocephalus cernua (assembly GCA_023631565.1). Lineage (NCBI taxonomy): Eukaryota > Metazoa > Chordata > Actinopteri > Perciformes > Percidae > Gymnocephalus > Gymnocephalus cernua. The sequence goes on along the minus strand of CM042440.1, from coordinate 25,202,507 downwards.
CACACACACAGGCAGAGACAGACAGACAGACAGACAGACAGGCAGGCAGGCAGGCTGACAGACGCAGACAGACAGGCAGGCAGACAGACGCAGGCAGACAGGCAGGCTGACAGACAGGCAGACATCCTGGCAGGTGCAGACAGACAGACAGGCAGGCAGACAGACGCAGGCAGACAGACAGGCTGACAGACAGGCAGGCTGACAGGCAGGCTGACAGGCAGACAGACAGGTAGACAGACAAGCAGGCAGGCACAGACAGACAGACAGGCAGGCTGACAGGCAGGCTGACAGACAGGCAGACATCCAGGCAGGTGCAGACAGACAGACAGACAGGCAGGCATACAGACGCAGGCATTCAAGCTGACAGACAGGTGGACGCAGACAGGCAGACAGGCAGACTGAAAGGCAGACAGGCAGACAGACAGGCTGACATACAGGCTGACAGACAGACAGACAGGCAGGCAGGTACAGGCAGACAGGCAGGCAGACGCAGACAGACAGGCAGGCAGGCAGGCTGACATACAGGCAGACAGACAGACAAGCAGGCAGACAGACAGACGCAGGCAGGCAGACGCAGGCAGACAGACGCAGGCAGGCTGAAAGAGACAGACAGGCAGACGAACAGGCTGGCATACAGGCAGGCTGGTGCAGACAGACAGGCTGACAGGCAGGCTGACAGTCAGGCAGACGCAGGCAGGCTGACAGGCAGGCAGACAGGTAGACAGGCAGGCAGGCATGCTGACAGACGCAGACAGACAGGTAGACGCAGACACAGGCAGACAGGCAGGCAGGCTGACAGACGCAGACAGACAGGCAGACGCAGAAAGACAGACGCAGGCAGGCAGACAGACAGGCAAGCTGACAGGCAAGCAGACTGACAGGCAGACGCAGGCAGGCAGACGCAGGCAGACAGACGCAGGCAGGCTGACAGAGACAGACAGGCAGACGAACAGGCAGGCAGACAGACAGGCAGGCACGTGCAGACAGGCAGGCAGGTGCAGACAGACAGACAGGCTGACAGACGCAGACAGGCAGGCAGGCTGACAGACGCAGGCAGGCAGGCAAACTGTGTAGTGTGTGAAAGTAATTTGGCTGTTTTCACTGCTCTAACATAGTTTAACTTTGTAATTGTTGCTAGGTTACCAGGCAATGCGAGTGTGTGAACGGCAAAGTCAAGATGTGGAGGTGCTGGTGTCGACCAATGATGTCAGCACACTTAATAGGAGAGAGCGACTTCTTGCTGAAGCCTGAGCACTGGGCTCCGTGGGTCGTGTCTTCCACCTGTCAATGGTAACATACCAACACACACAGACAGACAGGCAGGGACAGACACAGACAAAGGACAAAGGCAGGCAGGCAGCCAGACAGACAGACAGACAGACAGACACACGCAGACAGGCAGGCAGACAGGCAGGCTGACAGGCAGACAGACAGGTAGACAGACAAGCAGGCAGGCACAGACAGACAGGCAGGCTGACAGCCAGATAGACAGGCAGGCAGGCTGACAGACAGACAGACAGGCAGGCTGACAGGCAGACAGACAGGTAGACAGACAAGCAGGCAGGCACAGACAGACAGGCAGGCTGACAGACAGGCAGACGCAGGCAGGCAGGCAGACAGGCATTCAAGCTGACAGACAGGTAGACGCAGACAGGCAGACACAGGCAGACACAGGCAGACAGGCAGACGCAGAAAGACAGACGCAGGCAGGCTGACAGACAGGCTGGCATACAGGCAGGCTGGTGCAGACAGGCAGGCAGGCAGGCAGGCAGGCAGGCAGGCACTGACAGGCAGGCACTGACAGGCAGGCAGGCAGGCAGGCAGGCAGGCTGACAGACAGACAGACAGACAGACAGACAGGCAGACAGACAGACAGGCTGACAGACGCAGACAGACAGGCAGACGCAGAAAGACAGACAGGTAGACGCAGACAGGCTGGCAGACAGGCAGGCTGGTGCACACACACAGGCAGAGACAGACAGAAAGACAGACAGACAGACAGGCAGGCAGGTGCCGACAGACAGACAGACAGACAGGCAGGCAGGCTGACAGACAGACAGGCAGACAGACAGGTAGACAGGCAGGCAGGCATGCTGACAGACGCAGACAGACAGGTAGACGCAGACAGGCAGACACAGGCAGACAGGCAGGCAGGCTGACAGACAGACAGGCAGACGCGGAAAGACTGACGCAGGCAGGCAGACAGACAGGCAGGTGCAGGCAGACAGGCAGACAGACGCAGACAGACAGGCAGACAGGCAGGCAGGCTGACAGACAGACAGGCAGACAGACAGGTAGACAGGCAGGCAGGCATGCTGACAGACGCAGACAGACAGGTAGACGCAGACAGGCAGACACAGGCAGACAGGCAGGCAGGCTGACAGACAGACAGGCAGACGCGGAAAGACTGACGCAGGCAGGCAGACAGACAGGCAGGTGCAGGCAGACAGGCAGACAGACGCAGACAGACAGGCAGACGCAGAAAGACAGACAGACAGACGCAGGCAGGCAGACAGACAGGCAGACGCAGGCAGGCAGGCAGGCAGGCAGGCAGACAGACAGACAGACAGACAGGCTGACAGACAGACAGGCAGACAGACAGGTAGACAGGCAGGCAGGCATGCTGACAGACGCAGACAGACAGGTAGACGCAGACACAGGCAGACAGGCAGGCAGGCTGACAGACGCAGACAGACAGGCAGACGCAGAAAGACAGACAGGTAGACGCAGACAGGCTGGCAGACAGGCAGGCTGGTGCACACACACAGGCAGAGACAGACAGACAGACAGACAGACAGGCAGGCAGGTGCCGACAGACAGACAGGCAGGCAGGCTGACAGACGCAGACAGACAGGCAGGCAGACAGACGCAGGCAGACATCCTGGCAGGTGCAGATAGACAGACAGGCAGGCAGACAGACGCAGGCAGACAGACAGGCTGACAGACAGGCAGGCTGACAGGCAGGCTGACAGGCAGACAGACAGGTAGACAGACAAGCAGGCAGGCACAGACAGACAGACAGGCAGGCTGACAGCCAGATAAACAGACAGGCAGGCAGGCTGACAGACAGACAGGTAGACAGACAAGCAGGCAGGCACAGACAGACAGGCAGGCAGGCTGACAGGCAGGCTGACAGACAGGCAGACATCCAGGCAGGTGCAGACAGACAGACAGACAGGCAGGCATACAGACGCAGGCAGACAGACAGACAGGCTGACAGACAGACAGGCAGGCAGACAGGCATTCAAGCTGACAGACAGGTGGACGCAGACAGGCAGACAGACAGGCAGACAGGCAGACAGACAGGCTGACATACAGGCTGACAGACAGACAGACAGGCAGGCAGGTACAGGCAGACAGGCAGGCAGACGCAGACAGACAGACAGGCAGGCAGGCAGGCTGACATACAGGCAGACAGACAGACAGGCAGGCAGACAGACAGACAGACAGACGCAGGCAGGCAGACGCAGGCAGACAGACGCAGGCAGGCTGAAAGAGACAGACAGGCAGACGAACAGGCTGGCATACAGGCAGGCTGGTGCAGACAGACAGGCTGACAGGCAGGCTGACAGTCAGGCAGACGCAGGCAGGCTGACAGGCAGGCAGACAGGTAGACAGGCAGGCAGGCATGCTGACAGACGCAGACAGACAGGTAGACGCAGACACAGGCAGGCAGGCTGACAGACGCAGACAGAAAGGCAGACGCAGGCAGACAGACGCAGGCAGGCTGACAGAGACAGACAGGCAGACGAACAGGCAGGCAGACAGACAGGCAGGCACGTGCAGACAGGCAGGCAGGTGCAGACAGACAGACAGGCTGACAGACGCAGACAGACAGGCAGGCAGGCTGACAGACGCAGGCAGGCAGGCAAACTGTGTAGTGTGTGAAAGTAATTTGGCTGTTTTCACTGCTCTCACATAGTTTAACTTTGTAATTGTTGCTAGGTTACCAGGCAATGCGAGTGTGTGAACGGCAAAGTCAAGATGTGGAGGTGCTGGTGTCGACCAATGATGTCAGCACACTTAATAGGAGAGAGCGACTTCTTGCTGAAGCCTGAGCACTGGGCTCCGTGGGTCGTGTCTTCCACCTGTCAATGGTAACATACCAACACACACAGACAGACAGGCAGGGACAGACACAGACAAAGGACAAAGGCAGGCAGGCAGCCAGACAGACAGACAGACAGACACACGCAGACAGGCAGGCAGACAGGCAGGCTGACAGGCAGACAGACAGGTAGACAGACAAGCAGGCAGGCACAGACAGACAGGCAGGCTGACAGCCAGATAGACAGGCAGGCAGGCTGACAGACAGACAGGCAGGCTGACAGGCAGACAGACAGGTAGACAGACAAGCAGGCAGGCACAGACAGACAGGCAGGCTGACAGACAGGCAGACGCAGGCAGGCAGGCAGACAGGCATTCAAGCTGACAGACAGGTAGACGCAGACAGGCAGACACAGGCAGACACAGGCAGACAGGCAGACGCAGAAAGACAGACGCAGGCAGGCTGACAGACAGGCTGGCATACAGGCAGGCAGGCAGGCAGGCTGACAGACAGACAGACAGACAGACAGACAGACAGACAGGCAGACAGACAGACAGGCTGACAGACGCAGACAGACAGGCAGACGCAGAAAGACAGACAGGTAGACGCAGACAGGCTGGCAGACAGGCAGGCTGGTGCACACACACAGGCAGAGACAGACAGACAGACAGACAGACAGGCAGGCAGGTGCCGACAGACAGACAGACAGACAGGCAGGCAGGCTGACAGACGCAGACAGATAGGCAGGCAGACAGACGCAGGCAGACAGGCAGGCAGACAGACGCAGGCAGACAGGCAGGCTGACAGACAGGCAGACATCCTGGCAGGTGCAGACAGACAGACAGGCAGGCAGACAGACGCAGCCAGACAGACAGGCTGACAGACAGACAGGCAGGCTGACAGGCAGGCTGACAGGCAGACAGACAGGTAGACAGACAAGCAGGCAGGCACAGACAGACAGGCAGGCTGACAGCAAGATAAACAGACAGGCAGGCAGGCTGACAGACAGACAGACAGGTAGACAGACAAGCAGGCAGGCACAGACAGGCAGGCAGGCAGATAGACGCAGGCAGGCAGGCAGGCTGACAGGCAGGCTGACAGGCAGGCTGACAGACAGGCAGACATCCAGGCAGGTGCAGACAGACAGACAGACAGGCAGGCATACAGACGCAGGCAGACAGACAGACAGACAGGCAGGCAGACAGACAGACAGGCTGACAGACAGACAGGCAGACAGACAGGTAGACAGGCAGGCAGGCATGCTGACAGACGCAGACAGACAGGTAGACGCAGACAGGCAGACACAGGCAGACAGGCAGGCAGGCTGACAGACAGACAGGCAGACGCGGAAAGACTGACGCAGGCAGGCAGACAGACAGGCAGGTGCAGGCAGACAGGCAGACAGACGCAGACAGACAGGCAGACGCAGAAAGACAGACAGACAGACGCAGGCAGGCAGACAGACAGGCAGACGCAGGCAGACATCCTGGCAGGTGCAGACAGACAGACAGGCAGGCAGACAGACGCAGGCAGACAGACAGGCTGACAGACAGGCAGGCTGACAGGCAGGCTGACAGGCAGACAGACAGGTAGACAGACAAGCAGGCAGGCACAGACAGACAGACAGGCAGGCTGACAGCCAGATAAACAGACAGGCAGGCAGGCTGACAGACAGACAGGTAGACAGACAAGCAGGCAGGCACAGACAGACAGGCAGGCTGACAGACAGGCAGACATCCAGGCAGGTGCAGACAGACAGACAGACAGGCAGGCATACAGACGCAGGCAGACAGACAGACAGGCTGACAGACAGACAGGCAGGCAGACAGGCATTCAAGCTGACAGACAGGTGGACGCAGACAGGCAGACAGACAGGCAGACAGACAGGCAGACAGGCAGACAGACAGGCTGACATACAGGCTGACAGACAGACAGACAGGCAGGCAGGTACAGGCAGACAGGCAGGCAGACGCAGACAGACAGACAGGCAGGCAGGCAGGCTGACATACAGGCAGACAGACAGACAGGCAGGCAGACAGACAGACAGACGCAGGCAGGCAGACGCAGGCAGACAGACGCAGGCAGGCTGAAAGAGACAGACAGGCAGACGAACAGGCTGGCATACAGGCAGGCTGGTGCAGACAGACAGGCTGACAGGCAGGCTGACAGTCAGGCAGACGCAGGCAGGCTGACAGGCAGGCAGACAGGTAGACAGGCAGGCAGGCATGCTGACAGACGCAGACAGACAGGTAGACGCAGACACAGGCAGACAGGCAGGCAGGCTGACAGACGCAGACAGACAGGCAGACGCAGAAAGACAGACGCAGGCAGGCAGACAGACAGGCAAGCTGACAGGCAAGCAGACTGACAGGCAGACGCAGGCAGGCAGACGCAGGCAGACAGACGCAGGCAGGCTGACAGAGACAGACAGGCAGACGAACAGGCAGGCAGACAGACAGGCAGGCACGTGCAGACAGGCAGGCAGGTGCAGACAGACAGACAGGCTGACAGACGCAGACAGACAGGCAGGCAGGCTGACAGACGCAGGCAGGCAGGCAAACTGTGTAGTGTGTGAAAGTAATTTGGCTGTTTTCACTGCTCTAACATAGTTTAACTTTGTAATTGTTGCTAGGTTACCAGGCAATGCGAGTGTGTGAACGGCAAAGTCAAGATGTGGAGGTGCTGGTGTCGACCAATGATGTCAGCACACTTAATAGGAGAGAGCGACTTCTTGCTGAAGCCTGAGCACTGGGCTCCGTGGGTCGTGTCTTCCACCTGTCAATGGTAACATACCAACACACACAGACAGACAGGCAGGGACAGACACAGACAAAGGACAAAGGCAGGCAGGCAGCCAGACAGACAGACAGACAGACAGACAGGTAGACAGACAAGCAGGCAGGCACAGACAGACAGGCAGGCTGACAGCCAGATAGACAGGCAGGCAGGCTGACAGACAGACAGACAGGCAGGCTGACAGGCAGACAGACAGGTAGACAGACAAGCAGGCAGGCACAGACAGACAGGCAGGCTGACAGACAGACAGGCAGACAGACAGGTAGACAGGCAGGCAGGCATGCTGACAGACGCAGACAGACAGGTAGACGCAGACACAGGCAGACAGGCAGGCAGGCTGACAGACGCAGACAGACAGGCAGACGCAGAAAGACAGACAGGTAGACGCAGACAGGCTGGCAGACAGGCAGGCTGGTGCACACACACAGGCAGAGACAGACAGACAGACAGACAGACAGGCAGGCAGGTGCCGACAGACAGACAGGCAGGCAGGCTGACAGACGCAGACAGACAGGCAGGCAGACAGACGCAGGCAGACAGGCAGGCTGACAGACAGGCAGACATCCTGGCAGGTGCAGACAGACAGACAGGCAGGCAGACAGACGCAGGCAGACAGACAGGCTGACAGACAGGCAGGCTGACAGGCAGGCTGACAGGCAGACAGACAGGTAGACAGACAAGCAGGCAGGCACAGACAGACAGACAGGCAGGCTGACAGCCAGATAAACAGACAGGCAGGCAGGCTGACAGACAGACAGGTAGACAGACAAGCAGGCAGGCACAGACAGACAGGCAGGCAGGCTGACAGGCAGGCTGACAGACAGGCAGGTGCAGACAGACAGACAGGCAGGCAGACAGACGCAGGCAGACAGACAGGCTGACAGACAGGCAGGCTGACAGGCAGGCTGACAGGCAGACAGACAGGTAGACAGACAAGCAGGCAGGCACAGACAGACAGACAGGCAGGCTGACAGCCAGATAAACAGACAGGCAGGCAGGCTGACAGACAGACAGACAGGTAGACAGACAAGCAGGCAGGCACAGACAGACAGGCAGGCAGGCTGACAGGCAGGCTGACAGACAGGCAGACATCCAGGCAGGTGCAGACAGACAGACAGACAGGCAGGCATACAGACGCAGGCTGACAGACAGGCTGACAGACAGACAGGCAGGCAGACAGGCATTCAAGCTGACAGACAGGTGGACGCAGACAGGCAGACACAGGCAGACAGGCAGACAGACAGGCAGGCTGACAGGCAGACAGACAGGTAGACAGACAGGCAGGCAGGCACAGACAGACAGGCAGGCTGACAGACAGGCAGACGCAGGCAGGCAGGCAGACAGGCATTCAAGCTGACAGACAGGCAGACACAGGCAGACACAGGCAGACAGGCAGACGCAGAAAGACAGACGCAGGCAGGCTGACAGACAGGCTGGCATACAGGCTGGCTGGTGCAGACAGGCAGGCAGGCAGGCAGGCAGGCACTGACAGGCAGGCTGACAGGCAGGCATGCAGGCAGGCAGGCAGGCAGGCAGGCTGACAGACAGACAGACAGACAGGCAGACAGACAGACAGACAGGCTGACAGACGCAGACAGACAGGCAGACGCAGAAAGACAGACAGGTAGACGCAGACAGGCTGGCAGACAGGCAGGCTGGTGCACACACACAGGCAGAGACAGACAGACAGACAGGCAGGCAGGTGCCGACAGACAGACAGACAGACAGACAGGCAGGCAGGCTGACAGACGCAGACAGACAGGCAGGCAGACAGACGCAGGCAGACAGGCAGGCTGACAGACAGGCAGACATCCTGGCAGGTGCAGACAGACAGACAGGCAGGCAGACAGACGCAGCCAGACAGACAGGCTGACAGACAGACAGCCAGGCTGACAGGCAGGCTGACAGGCAGACAGACAGGTAGACAGGCAGGCAGGCTGACAGACAGACAGGCAGACGCGGAAAGACTGACGCAGGCAGGCAGACAGACAGGTGGACGCAGACAGGCAGACACAGGCAGACAGACAGGCAGACAGGCAGACAGACAGGCTGACATACAGGCTGACAGACAGACAGACAGGCAGGTACAGGCAGGCAGACAGGCAGGCAGACGCAGACAGACAGACAGACAGGCAGGCAGGCAGGCTGACATACAGGCAGACAGACAGGCAGGCAGACAGACAGACAGACGCAGGCAGGCAGACGCAGGCAGACAGACGCAGGCAGGCTGAAAGAGACAGACAGGCAGACGAACAGGCTGGCATACAGGCAGGCTGGTGCAGACAGACAGGCTGACAGGCAGGCTGACAGTCAGGCAGACGCAGGCAGGCTGACAGGCAGGCAGACAGGTAGACAGGCAGGCAGGCATGCTGACAGACGCAGACAGACAGGTAGACGCAGACACAGGCAGACAGGCAGGCAGGCTGACAGACGCAGACAGACAGGCAGACGCAGAAAGACAGACGCAGGCAGGCAGACAGACAGGCAAGCTGACAGGCAAGCAGACTGACAGGCAGACGCAGGCAGGCAGACGCAGGCAGACAGACGCAGGCAGGCTGACAGAGACAGACAGGCAGACGAACAGGCAGGCAGACAGACAGGCAGGCACGTGCAGACAGGCAGGCAGGTGCAGACAGACAGACAGGCTGACAGACGCAGACAGACAGGCAGGCAGGCTGACAGACGCAGGCAGGCAGGCAAACTGTGTAGTGTGTGAAAGTAATTTGGCTGTTTTCACTGCTCTAACATAGTTTAACTTTGTAATTGTTGCTAGGTTACCAGGCAATGCGAGTGTGTGAACGGCAAAGTCAAGATGTGGAGGTGCTGGTGTCGACCAATGATGTAAGCACACTTAATAGGAGAGAGCGACTTCTTGCTGAAGCCTGAGCACTGGGCTCCGTGGGTCGTGTCTTCCACCTGTCAATGGTAACATACCAACACACACAGACAGACAGGCAGGGACAGACACAGACAAAGGACAAAGGCAGGCAGGCAGCCAGACAGACAGACAGACAGGCAGGCTGACAGGCAGACAGACAGGTAGACAGACAAGCAGGCAGGCACAGACAGGCAGGCTGACAGACAGGCAGACGCAGGCAGGCAGGCAGACAGGCATTCAAGCTGACAGACAGGTAGACGCAGACAGGCAGACACAGGCAGACACAGGCAGACAGGCAGACGCAGAAAGACAGACGCAGGCAGGCTGACAGACAGGCTGGCATACAGGCAGGCTGGTGCAGACAGGCAGGCAGGCAGGCAGACAGGCACTGACAGGCAGGCACTGACTGGCAGGCAGGCAGGCAGGCAGGCAGGCAGGCTGACAGACAGACAGACAGACAGACAGACAGGCTGACAGACGCAGACAGACAGGCAGACGCAGAAAGACAGACAGGTAGACGCAGACAGGCTGGCAGACAGGCAGGCTGGTGCACACACACAGGCAGAGACAGACAGACAGACAGACAGACAGGCAGGCAGGCTGACAGACGCAGACAGACAGGCAGGCAGACAGACGCAGGCAGACAGGCAGGCTGACAGACAGGCAGACATCCTGGCAGGTGCAGACAGACAGACAGGCAGGCAGACAGACGCAGCCAGACAGACAGGCTGACAGACAGACAGGCAGGCTGACAGGCAGGCTGACAGGCAGACAGACAGGTAGACAGACAAGCAGGCAGGCACAGACAGACAGGCAGGCTGACAGCCAGATAAACAGACAGGCAGGCAGGCTGACAGACAGACAGACAGGTAGACAGACAAGCAGGCAGGCACAGACAGGCAGGCAGGCAGATAGACGCAGACAGGCAGGCAGGCAGGCAGGCAGGCTGACAGGCAGGCTGACAGACAGGCAGACATCCAGGCAGGTGCAGACAGACAGACAGACAGGCAGGCATACAGACGCAGGCAGACAGACAGACAGGCAGGCAGACAGACAGACAGGCTGACAGACAGACAGGCAGACAGACAGGTAGACAGGCAGGCAGGCATGCTGACAGACGCAGACAGACAGGTAGACAGACAAGCAGGCAGGCACAGACAGACAGGCAGGCTGACAGACAGGCAGACGCAGGCAGGCAGGCAGACAGGCATTCAAGCTGACAGACAGGTAGACGCAGACAGGCAGACACAGGCAGACACAGGCAGACAGGCAGACGCAGAAAGACAGACGCAGGCAGGCTGACAGACAGGCTGGCATACAGGCAGGCTGGTGCAGACAGGCAGGCAGGCAGGCAGGCAGACAGGCACTGGCAGGCAGGCAGGCAGGCTGACAGACAGGCAGACATCCTGGCAGGTGCAGACAGACAGACAGGCAGGCAGACAGACGCAGCCAGACAGACAGGCTGACAGACAGACAGGCAGGCTGACAGGCAGACAGACAGGTAGACAGACAAGCAGGCAGGCACAGACAGACAGGCAGGCTGACAGCCAGATAAACAGACAGGCAGGCAGGCTGACAGACAGACAGGTAGACAGACAAGCAGGCAGGCACAGACAGGCAGGCAGTCAGATAGACGCAGACAGGCAGGCAGGCAGGCTGACAGGCAGGCTGACAGACAGGCAGACATCCAGGCAGGTGCAGACAGACAGACAGACAGGCAGGCATACAGACGCAGGCAGACAGACAGACAGACAGGCAGGCAGACAGACAGACAGGCTGACAGACAGACAGGCAGACAGACAGGTAGACAGGCAGGCAGGCATGCTGACAGACGCAGACAGACAGGTAGACGCAGACAGGCAGACACAGGCAGACAGGCAGGCAGGCTGACAGACAGACAGACAGGCAGGCAGACAGACAGACAGGCTGACAGACAGACAGGCAGACAGACAGGTAGACAGGCAGGCAGGCATGCTGACAGACGCAGACAGACAGGTAGACGCAGACAGGCAGACACAGGCAGACAGGCAGGCAGGCTGACAGACAGACAGGCAGACGCGGAAAGACTGACGCAGGCAGGCAGACAGACAGGCAGGTACAGGCAGACAGACGCAGACAGACAGGCAGACGCAGAAAGACAGACAGACAGACGCAGGCAGGCAGACAGACAGGCAGGTGCAGGCAGACAGACGCAGACAGACAGGCAGATGCAGAATGACAGACAGACGCAGGCAGGCAGACAGACAGGCAGACGCAGGCAGGCAGGCAGGCAGACAGACAGACAGACAGACAGACAGGCTGACAGACAGACAGGTAGACAGGCAGACAGGCATGCTGACAGACGCAGACAGACAGGTAGACGCAGACACAGGCAGACAGGCAGGCAGGCTGACAGACGCAGACAGACAGGCAGACGCAGAAAGACAGACAGGTAGACGCAGACAGGCTGGCAGACAGGCAGGCTGGTGCACACACACAGGCAGAGACAGACAGACAGACAGACAGACAGACAGGCAGGCAGGTGCCGACAGACAGACAGGCAGGCAGGCTGACAGACGCAGACAGACAGGCAGGCAGACAGACGCAGGCAGACAGGCAGGCTGACAGACAGGCAGACATCCTGGCAGGTGCAGACAGACAGACAGGCAGGCAGACAGAAGCACGCAGGCAGACAGACAGGCTGACAGACAGGCAGGCTGACAGGCAGGCTGACAGGCAGACAGACAGGTAGACAGACAAGCAGGCAGGCACAGACAGACAGACAGGCAGGCTGACAGCCAGATAAACAGACAGGCAGGCAGGCTGACAGACAGACAGACAGGTAGACAGACAAGCAGGCAGGCACAGACAGACAGGCAGGCAGGCTGACAGGCAGGCTGACAGACAGGCAGACATCCAGGCAGGTGCAGACAGACAGACAGACAGGCAGGCATACAGACGCAGGCAGACAGACAGACAGGCTGACAGACAGACAGGCAGGCAGACAGGCAGGCAGGCTGACAGACGCAGACAGACAGGCAGACGCAGAAAGACAGACAGGTAGACGCAGACAGGCTGGCAGACAGGCAGGCTGGTGCACACACACAGGCAGAGACAGACAGACAGACAGACAGACAGACAGGCAGGCAGGTGCCGACAGACAGACAGGCAGGCAGGCTGACAGACGCAGACAGACAGGCAGGCAGACAGACGCAGGCAGACAGGCAGGCTGACAGACAGGCAGACATCCTGGCAGGTGCAGACAGACAGACAGGCAGGCAGACAGACGCACGCAGGCAGACAGACAGGCTGACAGACAGGCAGGCTGACAGGCAGGCTGACAGGCAGACAGACAGGTAGACAGACAAGCAGGCAGGCACAGACAGACAGACAGGCAGGCTGACAGCCAGATAAACAGACAGGCAGGCAGGCTGACAGACAGACAGACAGGTAGACAGACAAGCAGGCAGGCACAGACAGACAGGCAGGCAGGCTGACAGGCAGGCTGACAGACAGGCAGACATCCAGGCAGGTGCAGACAGACAGACAGACAGGCAGGCATACAGACGCAGGCAGACAGACAGACAGGCTGACAGACAGACAGGCAGGCAGACAGGCATTCAAGCTGACAGACAGGTGGACGCAGACAGGCAGACACAGGCAGACACAGGCAAACAGACAGGCAGACAGACAGGCAGACAGGCAGACAGACAGGCTGACATACAGGCTGACAGACAGACAGACAGGCAGGCAGGTACAGGCAGGCAGACAGGCAGGCAGACGCAGACAGACAGACAGACAGGCAGGCAGGCAGGCTGACATACAGGCAGACAGACAGGCAGGCAGACAGACAGACAGACGCAGGCAGGCAGACGCAGGCAGACAGACGCAGGCAGGCTGAAAGAGACAGACAGGCAGACGAACAGGCTGGCATACAGGCAGGCTGGTGCAGACAGACAGGCTGACAGGCAGGCTGACAGTCAGGCAGACGCAGGCAGGCAGGCAGACAGGTAGACAGGCAGGCAGGCATGCTGACAGACGCAGACAGACAGGTAGACGCAGACACAGGCAGACAGGCAGGCAGGCTGACAGACGCAGACAGACAGGCAGACGCAGAAAGACAGACGCAGGCAGGCAGACAGACAGGCAAGCTGACAGGCAAGCAGACTGACAGGCAGACGCAGGCAGGCAGACGCAGGCAGACAGACGCAGGCAGGCTGACAGAGACAGACAGGCAGACGAACAGGCAGGCAGACAGACAGGCAGGCACGTGCAGACAGGCAGGCAGGTGCAGACAGACAGACAGGCTGACAGACGCAGACAGACAGGCAGGCAGGCTGACAGACGCAGGCAGGCAGGCAAACTGTGTAGTGTGTGAAAGTAATTTGGCTGTTTTCACTGCTCTAACATAGTTTAACTTTGTAATTGTTGCTAGGTTACCAGGCAATGCGAGTGTGTGAACGGCAAAGTCAAGATGTGGAGGTGCTGGTGTCGACCAATGATGTCAGCACACTTAATAGGAGAGAGCGACTTCTTGCTGAAGCCTGAGCACTGGGCTCCGTGGGTCGTGTCTTCCACCTGTCAATGGTAACATACCAACACACACAGACAGACAGGCAGGGACAGACACAGACAAAGGACAAAGGCAGGCAGGCAGCCAGACAGACAGACAGACACACGCAGACAGGCAGGCAGACAGGCAGGCTGACAGCCAGACAAACAGGTAGACAGACAAGCAGGCAGGCACAGACAGACAGGCAGGCTGACAGACAGATAGACAGGCAGGCAGGCTGACAGACAGACAGACAGACAGGCAGGCTGACAGGCAGACAGACAGGTAGACAGACAAGCAGGCAGGCACAGACAGACAGGCAGGCTGACAGACAGGCAGACGCAGGCAGGCAGGCAGACAGGCATTCAAGCTGACAGACAGGTAGACGCAGACAGGCAGACACAGGCAGACACAGGCAGACAGGCAGACGCAGAAAGACAGACGCAGGCAGGCTGACAGACAGGCTGGCATACAGGCAGGCTTGTGCAGACAGGCAGGCAGGCAGGCAGGCAGACAGGCACTGACAGGCAGGCACTGACTGGCAGGCAGGCAGGCAGGCAGGCAGGCTGACAGACAGACAGACAGGCAGACACAGACAGGCTGACAGACGCAGACAGACAGGCAGACGCAGAAAGACAGACAGGTAGACGCAGACAGGCTGGCAGACAGGCAGGCTGGTGCACACACACAGGCAGAGACAGACAGACAGACAGACAGACAGGCAGGCAGGCTGACAGACAGACGCAGACAGACAGGCAGGCAGACAGATGCAGGCAGACAGGCAGGCTGACAGACAGGCAGACATCCTGGCAGGTGCAGACAGACAGACAGGCAGGCAGACAGACGCAGCCAGACAGGCTGACAGACAGACAGGCAGGCTGACAGGCAGGCTGACAGGCAGACAGACAGGTAGACAGACAAGCAGGCAGGCACAGACAGACAGGCAGGCTGACAGCCAGATAAACAGACAGGCAGGCAGGCTGACAGACAGACAGACAGGTAGACAGACAAGCAGGCAGGCACAGACAGGCAGGCAGGCAGATAGACGCAGACAGGCAGGCAGGCAGGCTGACAGGCAGGCTGACAGACAGGCAGACATCCAGGCAGGTGCAGACAGACAGACAGACCGGCAGGCATACAGACGCAGGCAGACAGACAGACAGACAGGCAGGCAGACAGACAGACAGGCTGACAGACAGACAGGCAGACAGACAGGTAGACAGGCAGGCAGGCATGCTGACAGACGCAGACAGACAGGTAGACAGACAAGCAGGCAGGCACAGACAGACAGGCAGGCTGACAGACAGGCAGACGCAGGCAGGCAGGCAGACAGGCATTCAAGCTGACAGACAGGTAGACGCAGACAGGCAGACACAGGCAGACAGGCAGACGCAGAAAGACAGACACAGGCAGGCTGGTGCAGACAGGCAGGCAGGCAGGCAGGCAGACAGGCAGGCACTGGCAGGCAGGCAGGCAGGCAGGCAGGCAGGCAGGCAGGCTGACAGACAGACAGACAGACAGACAGGCAGACAGACAGACAGGCTGACAGACGCAGACAGACAGGCAGACTTAGAAAGACAGACAGGTAGACGCAGACAGGCTGGCAGACAGGCAGGCTGGTGCACACACACAGGCAGAGACAGACAGACAGACAGACAGACAGGCAGGCAGGCTGACAGACGCAGACAGACAGGCAGGCAGACAGACGCAGGCAGACAGGCAGGCTGACAGACAGGCAGACATCCTGGCAGGTGCAGACAGACAGACAGGCAGGCAGACAGACGCAGCCAGACAGACAGGCTGACAGACAGACAGGCAGGCTGACAGGCAGGCTGACAGGCAGACAGACAGGTAGACAGACAAGCAGGCAGGCACAGACAGACAGGCAGGCTGACAGCCAGATAAACAGACAGGCAGGCAGGCTGACAGACAGACAGACAGGTAGACAGACAAGCAGGCAGGCACAGACAGGCAGGCAGGCAGATAGACGCAGACAGGCAGGCAGGCAGGCTGACAGGCAGGCTGACAGACAGGCAGACATCCAGGCAGGTGCAGACAGACAGACAGACAGGCAGGCATACAGACGCAGGCAGACAGACAGACAGACAGGCAGGCAGACAGACAGACAGGCTGACAGACAGACAGGCAGACAGACAGGTAGACAGGCAGGCAGGCATGCTGACAGACGCAGACAGACAGGTAGACGCAGACAGGCAGACACAGGCAGACAGGCAGGCAGGCTGACAGACAGACAGACAGGCAGGCAGACAGACAGACAGGCTGACAGACAGACAGGCAGACAGACAGGTAGACAGGCAGGCAGGCATGCTGACAGACGCAGACAGACAGGTAGACGCAGACAGGCAGACACAGGCAGACAGGCAGGCAGGCTGACAGACAGACAGGCAGACGCGGAAAGACTGACGCAGGCAGGCAGACAGACAGGCAGGTGCAGGCAGACAGGCAGACAGACGCAAACAGACAGGCAGACGCAGAAAGACAGACAGACAGACGCAGGCAGGCAGACAGACAGGCAGGTGCAGGCAGACAGGCAGACAGACGCAGACAGACAGGCAGATGCAGAAAGACAGACAGACGCAGGCAGGCAGACAGACAGGCAGACGCAGGCAGGCAGGCAGGCAGACAGACAGACAGACAGACAGGCTGACAGACAGACAGGGAGGCAGGCAGGCATGCTGACAGACGCAGACAGACAGGTAGACGCAGACACAGGCAGACAGGCAGGCAGGCTGACAGACGCAGACAGACAGGCAGACGCAGAAAGACAGACAGGTAGACGCAGACAGGCTGGCAGACAGGCAGGCTGGTGCACACACACAGGCAGAGACAGACAGACAGACAGACAGACAGACAGGCAGGCAGGTGCCGACAGACAGACAGGCAGGCAGGCTGACAGACGCAGACAGACAGGCAGGCAGACAGACGCAGGCAGACAGGCAGGCTGACAGACAGGCAGACATCCTGGCAGGTGTAGACAGACAGACAGGCAGGCAGACAGACGCACGCAGGCAGACAGACAGGCTGACAGACAGGCAGGCTGACAGGCAGGCTGACAGGCAGACAGACAGGTAGACAGACAAGCAGGCAGGCACAGACAGACAGACAGGCAGGCTGACAGCCAGATAAACAGACAGGCAGGCAGGCTGACAGACAGACAGACAGGTAGACAGACAAGCAGGCAGGCACAGACAGACAGGCAGGCAGGCTGACAGGCAGACATCCAGGCAGGTGCAGACAGACAGACAGACAGGCAGGCATACAGACGCAGGCAGACAGACAGACAGGCTGACAGACAGACAGGCAGGCAGACAGGCATTCAAGCTGACAGACAGGTGGACGCAGACAGGCAGACACAGGCAGACAGGCAGACGCAGAAAGACAGACGCAGACAGGCTGACATACAGGCTGACAGACAGACAGACAGGCAGGCAGGTACAGGCAGACAGGCAGGCAGACGCAGACAGACAGACAGACAGGCAGGCAGGCAGGCTGACATACAGGCAGACAGACAGACAGGCAGGCAGACAGACAGACAGACGCAGGCAGGCAGACGCAGGCAGACAGACGCAGGCAGGCTGAAAGAGACAGACAGGCAGGCTGACAGACAGGCAGACGCAGGCAGGCAGGCAGACAGGCATTCAAGCTGACAGACAGGTAGACGCAGACAGGCAGACACAGGCAGACACAGGCAGACAGGCAGACGCAGAAAGACAGACGCAGGCAGGCTGACAGACAGGCTGGCATACAGGCAGGCTGGTACAGGCAGGCAGGCAGGCAGGCACTGACAGGCAGGCACTGACAGGCAGGCTGACAGTCAGGCAGACTCAGGCAGGCAGGCAGGCAGGCAGGCAGGCTGACAGACAGACAGACAGACAGACAGACAGGCAGACAGACAGACAGGCTGACAGACGCAGACAGACAGGCAGACGCAGAAAGACAGACAGGTAGACGCAGACAGGCTGGCAGACAGGCAGGCTGGTGCACACACACAGGCAGAGACAGACAGACAGACAGGCAGGCAGGTGCCGACAGACAGACAGACAGACAGGCAGGCAGGCTGACAGACGCAGACAGACAGACAGGCAGACGCAGACAGGCAGGCAGACAGACAGACAGACAGGCAGACAGACAGGTAGACAGACAGGCAGGCATGCTGACAGACGCAGACAGACAGGCAGACGCAGAAAGACAGACGCAGGCAGGCAGACAGACAGGCTGACAGACAGGCAGACGCAGGCAGACAGACAGGCAGGCAGACAGGCAGACAGGCAGACAGACAGGTAGACAGACAGGCAGACACAGGCAAGCAGGCAGGCAGACAGACAGACAGGCAGGCTGACAGACAGGCTGGCATACAGGCAGGCTGGTGCAGACAGACAGGCTGACAGGCAGGCAGACGCAGACAGGCAGGCAGACGCAGACAGGCAGGCAGACAGACAGACAGGCAGACAGACAGGTAGACAGACAGGCAGGCAGACACAGGCAGACAGGCAGGCAGGCTGACAGACGCAGACAGACAGGCAGACGCAGAAAGACAGACGCAGGCAGGCAGACAGACAGGCTGACAGACAGGCAGACGCAGGCAGACAGACAGACAGACAGGCAGGCTGACAGACAGGCTGGCATACAGGCAGGCTGGTGCAGACAGACAGGCTGACAGGCAGGCTGACAGTCAGGCAGACGCAGGCAGGCAGACAGGCAGGCAGACAGACAGGCTGACAAACAGACAGACAGGTAGACAGGCAGGCAGGCATGCTGACAGACGCAGACAGGCAGACACAGGCAGACAGGCAGGCAGGCTGACAGACAGACAGGCAGACGCAGAAAGACTGACGCAGGCAGGCAGACAGACAGGCAGGTGCAGGCAGACAGGCAGACAGACGCAGACAGACAGGCAGACGCAGAAAGACAGACAGACAGACGCAGGCAGGCAGACAGACAGGCAGACGCAGGCAGGCAGGCAAACTGTGTAGTGTGTGAAAGTAATTTGGCTGTTTTCACTGCTCTAACATAGTTTAACTTTGTAATTGTTGCTAGGTTACCAGGCAATGCGAGTGTGTGAACGGCAAAGTCAAGATGTGGAGGTGCTGGTGTCGACTAATGATGTCAGCACACTTAATAGGAGAGAGCGACTTCTTGCTGAAGCCTGAGCACTGGGCTCCGTGGGTCGTGTCTTCCACCTGTCAATGGTAACATACCAACACACACACAGACAGACAGGCAGGGACAGACACAGACAAAGGCAGGCAGGCAGGCAGGCAGGCAGGCAGGCAGACAGACAGACAGACAGACAGACAGACAGACAGACAGACAGACAGACAGACAGACAGACAGACAGACAGACAGACAGACAGGCAGACAGACAGGTAGACAGACAGGCAGACAGACAGGTAGACAGACAAGCAGGCAGGCACAGACAGGCAGGCTGACAGACAGGCAGACGCAGGCAGGCAGACAGGCATTCAAGCTGACAGACAGGTAGACGCAGACAGGCAGACACAGGCAGACACAGGCTGGCAGACGCAGGCAGACAGACGCAGGCAGGCTGACAGAGACAGACAGGCAGACGAACAGGCAGACAGGCAGGCAGGTGCAGACAGACAGACAGAGAGACAGACAGGCATGTCTGCCTGTTCTGCCTGTTCAGACAGACAGACAGGCTGACAGACGCAGACAGACAGGCAGGCTGACAGAGACAGACAGACAGGCAGACGGACAGGCAGACAGACAGGCAGACAGGCAGGCAGGTGCAGACAGACAGACAGAGAGACAGACAGGTAGACAGACAAGCAGGCAGGCACAGACAGACAGGCAGGCTGACAGCCAGATAGACAGACAGGCAGGCAGGCTGACAGGCAGGCTGACAGGCAGACAGACAGGTAGACAGACAAGCAGGCAGGCACAGACAGGCAGGCTGACAGACAGGCAGACGCAGGCAGGCAGACAGGCATTCAAGCTGACAGTCAGGTAGACGCAGAAAGACAGACAGGTAGACGCAGACAGGCTGGCAGACAGGCAGGCTGGTGCACACACACAGGCAGAGACAGACAGACAGACAGGCAGGCAGGTGCCGACAGACAGACAGACAGACAGGCAGGCAGGCTGACAGACGCAGACAGACAGGCAGACGCAGACAGGCAGGCAGACAGACAGGCAGGCAGGCAGACAGACAGACAGGTAGACAGACAGGCAGACACAGGCAGACAGGCAGGCAGGCTGACAGACGCAGACAGACAGGCAGACGCAGAAAGACAGACGCAGGCAGGCAGACAGACAGGCTGACAGACAGACAGACAGGCAGGCAGGCAGACAGGCAGACAGGCAGACAGACAGGTAGACAGACAGGCAGACACAGGCAAGCAGGCAGGCAGACAGACAGACAGGCAGGCTGACAGACAGGCTGGCATACAGGCAGGCTGGTGCAGACAGACAGGCTGACAGGCAGGCAGACGCAGACAGGCAGGCAGACGCAGGCAGGCAGGCAGACAGACAGACAGACAGGCAGACAGACAGGTAGACAGACAGGCAGGCAGACACAGGCAGACAGGCAGGCAGGCTGACAGACGCAGACAGACAGGCAGACGCAGAAAGACAGACGCAGGCAGGCAGACAGACAGGCTGACAGACAGGCAGACGCAGGCAGACAGACAGACAGACAGGCAGGCTGACAGACAGGCTGGCATACAGGCAGGCTGGTGCAGACAGACAGGCTGACAGACAGGTAGACAGACAAGCAGGCAGGCACAGACAGACAGGCAGACAGACGCAGACAGACAGGCAGGCTGACAGACGCAGAAAGACAGACGCAGGCAGGCAGACGCAGGCAGACAGACGCAGGCAGGCTGACAGAGACAGACAGACAGGCAGACGGACAGGCAGACAGACAGGCAGACAGGCAGGCAGGTGCAGACAGACAGACAGAGAGACAGACAGGTAGACAGACAAGCAGGCAGGCACAGACAGACAGGCAGGCTGACAGCCAGATAGACAGACAGGCAGGCAGGCTGACAGGCAGGCTGACAGGCAGGCTGACAGGCAGACAGACAGGTAGACAGACAAGCAGGCAGGCACAGACAGGCAGGCTGACAGACAGGCAGACGCAGGCAGGCAGACAGGCATTCAAGCTGACAGACAGGTAGACGCAGAAAGACAGACAGGTAGACGCAGACAGGCTGGCAGACAGGCAGGCTGGTGCACACACACAGGCAGAGACAGACAGACAGACAGGCAGGCAGGTGCCGACAGACAGACAGACAGGCAGGCAGGCTGACAGACGCAGACAGACAGGCAGACGCAGACAGGCAGGCAGACAGACAGGCAGGCAGACAGACAGACAGGTAGACAGACAGGCAGACACAGGCAGACAGGCAGGCAGGCTGACAGACGCAGACAGACAGGCAGACGCAGAAAGACAGACGCAGGCAGGCAGACAGACAGGCTGACAGAAAGACAGACAGGCAGGCAGGCAGACAGGCAGACAGGCAGACAGACAGGTAGACAGACAGGCAGACACAGGCAAGCAGGCAGGCAGACAGACAGACAGGCAGGCTGACAGACAGGCTGGCATACAGGCAGGCTGGTGCAGACAGACAGGCTGACAGGCAGGCAGACGCAGACAGGCAGGCAGACGCAGGCAGGCAGACAGACAGACAGACAGGCAGACAGACAGGTAGACAGACAGGCAGGCAGACACAGGCAGACAGGCAGGCAGGCTGACAGACGCAGACAGACAGGCAGACGCAGAAAGACAGACGCAGGCAGGCAGACAGACAGGCTGACAGACAGGCAGACGCAGGCAGACAGACAGACAGACAGGCAGGCTGACAGACAGGCTGGCATACAGGCAGGCTGGTGCAGACAGACAGGCTGACAGGCAGGCTGACAGTCAGGCAGACGCAGGCAGGCAGACAGGCAGGCAGACAGACAGGCTGACAAACAGACAGGTAGACAGGCAGGCAGGCATGCTGACAGACGCAGACAGGCAGACACAGGCAGACAGGCAGGCAGGCTGACAGACAGACAGGCAGACGCAGAAAGACTGACGCAGGCAGGCAGACAGACAGGCAGGTGCAGGCAGACAGACGCAGACAGACAGGCAGACGCAGAAAGACAGACAGACAGACGCAGGCAGGCAGACAGACAGGCAGACGCAGGCAGGCAGGCAAACTGTGTAGTGTGTGAAAGTAATTTGGCTGTTTTCACTGCTCTAACATAGTTTAACTTTGTAATTGTTGCTAGGTTACCAGGCAATGCGAGTGTGTGAACGGCAAAGTCAAGATGTGGAGGTGCTGGTGTCGACCAATGATGTCAGCACACTTAATAGGAGAGAGCGACTTCTTGCTGAAGCCTGAGCACTGGGCTCCGTGGGTCGTGTCTTCCACCTGTCAATGGTAACATACCAACACACACACAGACAGACAGGCAGGGACAGACACAGACAAAGGCAGGCAGGCAGACAGACGGACCGGCAGACAGACAGACAGACAGGCAGGTGCAGACAGGCAGGCAGGTGCAGACAGACAGACAGAGAGACAGACAGGCTGGCATACAGGCAGGCTGGTGCAGACAGACAGGCTGACAGGCAGGCTGACAGTCAGGCAGACGCAGGCAGGCAGGCAGGCAGACAGACAGGTAGACAGACAGGCAGACACAGGCAGGCAGGCAGGCAGGCAGACAGACAGGCAGGCAGACAGGCAGGCAGACAGACAGACTGGCAGACAGACAGGTAGACAGACAGGCAGGCAGGCACAGACAGACAGGCAGGCTGACAGCCAGATAGACAGACAGGCAGGCAGGCTGACAGGCAGGCTGACAGGCAGACAGACAGGTAGACAGACAAGCAGGCAGGCACAGACAGGCAGGCTGACAGACAGGCAGACGCAGGCAGGCAGACAGGCATTCAAGCTGACAGACAGGTAGACGCAGACAGGCAGACACAGGCAGACAGACAGACAGACAGACAGTCAGACAGGCTGGCAGACAGGCAGGCTGGTGCAGACACACAGGCAGGCAGACAGACAGACAGGCTGGCAGGCTGACAGACGCAGGCAGGCTTACATAGGCAGACAGGCAGGCAGACAGACAGACATACAGGCTGACAGACAGGCTGGCATACAGGCAGGCTGGTGCAGACAGACAGGCTGACAGTCAGGCAGACGCAGGCAGACAGACAGGCAGACAGACAGACAGGCTGACAGACAGACAGGCAGACAGACAGGTAGACAGACAGGCAGGCAGGCATGCTGACAGACGCAGACAGACAGGCAGACGCAGAAAGACAGACAGACGCAGGCAGGTAAGCTGACAGGCAAGCTGACAGGCAGGCAGGCAGACAGACAGGCAGACGCAGGCAGGCAGACGCAGGCAGGCAGACGCAGGCAGACAGACGCAGGCAGGCTGACAGAGACAGACAGGCAGGCAGGCAGACGGACGCAGACAGGTAGGCAGGCAGGCAGACAGACAGGCAGGCTGACAGACGCAGACAGACAGACAGACAGACAGGCAGGCAGACGGACGCAGACAGGCAGGCAGACAGACAGGCAGGCAGGCAGGCAGGCTGACAGACGCAGACAGACAGACAGACAGACAGGCAGGCTGACAGACAGGCTGGCATACAGGCAGGCTGGTGCAGACAGACAGGCAGGCAGACAGACAGACAGGCAGACAGACAGACGCAGGCAGGCAGACAGACAGGCTGACAGACAGGCAGACGCAGGCAGGCAGGCAGGCAGACAGACAGGCAGGCAGACAGACAGGCAGACAGACAGGTAGACAGACAGGCAGGCAGACACAGGCAGACAGGCAGTCAGACAGACAGACGCAGGCAGGCAGACAGACAGGCTTACAGACAGGCAGACGCAGGCAGACAGACAGACAGACAGACAGGCAGGCTGACAGACAGGCTGGCATACAGACAGGCTGACAGACAGACAGGCAGACAGACAGGTAGACAGGCAGGCAGGCATGCTGACAGACGCAGACAGACAGGTAGACGCAGACAGGCAGACACAGGCAGACAGGCAGGCAGGCTGACAGACAGACAGACAGGCAGGCAGACAGACAGACAGGCTGACAGACAGACAGGTAGACAGGCAGGCAGGCATGCTGACAGACGCAGACAGACAGGTAGACGCAGACAGGCAGACACAGGCAGACAGGCAGGCAGGCTGACAGACAGACAGGCAGACGCGGAAAGACTGACGCAGGCAGGCAGACAGACAGGCAGGTGCAGGCAGACAGGCAGACAGACGCAGACAGACAGGCAGACGCAGAAAGACAGACAGACAGACGCAGGCAGGCAGACAGACAGGCAGGTGCAGGCAGACAGGCAGACAGTCGCAGACAGACAGGCAGATGCAGAAAGACAGACAGACGCAGGCAGGCAGACAGACAGGCAGACGCAGGCAGGCAGGCAGGCAGGCAGACAGACAGACAGACAGACAGACAGGCTGACAGACAGGTAGACAGGCAGGCAGGCATGCTGACAGACGCAGACAGACAGGTAGACGCAGACACAGGCAGACAGGCAGGCAGGCTGACAGACGCAGACAGACAGGCAGACGCAGAAAGACAGACAGGTAGACGCAGACAGGCTGGCAGACAGGCAGGCTGGTGCACACACACAGGCAGAGACAGACAGACAGACAGACAGACAGACAGGCAGGCAGGTGCCGACAGACAGACAGGCAGGCAGGCTGACAGACGCAGACAGACAGGCAGGCAGACAGACGCAGGCAGACAGGCAGGCTGACAGACAGGCAGACATCCTGGCAGGTGCAGACAGACAGACAGGCAGGCAGACAGAAGCACGCAGGCAGACAGACAGGCTGACAGACAGGCAGGCTGACAGGCAGGCTGACAGGCAGACAGACAGGTAGACAGACAAGCAGGCAGGCACAGACAGACAGACAGGCAGGCTGACAGCCAGATAAACAGACAGGCAGGCAGGCTGACAGACAGACAGACAGGTAGACAGACAAGCAGGCAGGCACAGACAGACAGGCAGGCAGGCTGACAGGCAGGCTGACAGACAGGCAGACATCCAGGCAGGTGCAGACAGACAGACAGACAGGCAGGCATACAGACGCAGGCAGACAGACAGACAGGCTGACAGACAGACAGGCAGGCAGACAGGCAGGCAGGCTGACAGACGCAGACAGACAGGCAGACGCAGATAGACAGACAGGTAGACGCAGACAGGCTGGCAGACAGGCAGGCTGGTGCACACACACAGGCAGAGACAGACAGACAGACAGACAGACAGACAGACAGGCAGGCAGGTGCCGACAGACAGACAGGCATGCAGGCTGACAGACGCAGACAGACAGGCAGGCAGACAGACGCAGGCAGACAGGCAGGCTGACAGACAGGCAGACATCCTGGCAGGTGCAGACAGACAGACAGGCAGGCAGACAGACGCACGCAGGCAGACAGACAGGCTGACAGACAGGCTGACAGACAGGCAGGCTGACAGGCAGGCTGACAGGCAGACAGACAGGTAGACAGACAAGCAGGCAGGCACAGACAGACAGACAGGCAGGCTGACAGCCAGATAAACAGACAGGCAGGCAGGCTGACAGACAGACAGACAGGTAGACAGACAAGCAGGCAGGCACAGACAGACAGGCAGGCAGGCTGACAGGCAGGCTGACAGACAGGCAGACATCCAGGCAGGTGCAGACAGACAGACAGACAGGCAGGCATACAGACGCAGGCAGACAGACAGACAGGCTGACAGACAGACAGGCAGGCAGACAGGCATTCAAGCTGACAGACAGGTGGACGCAGACAGGCAGACACAGGCAGACACAGGCAAACAGACAGGCAGACAGACAGGCAGACAGGCAGACAGACAGGCTGACATACAGGCTGACAGACAGACAGACAGGCAGGCAGGTACAGGCAGGCAGACAGGCAGGCAGACGCAGACAGACAGACAGACAGGCAGGCAGGCAGGCTGACATACAGGCAGACAGACAGGCAGGCAGACAGACAGACAGACGCAGGCAGGCAGACGCAGGCAGACAGACGCAGGCAGGCTGAAAGAGACAGACAGGCAGACGAACAGGCTGGCATACAGGCAGGCTGGTGCAGACAGACAGGCTGACAGGCAGGCTGACAGTCAGGCAGACGCAGGCAGGCAGGCAGACAGGTAGACAGGCAGGCAGGCATGCTGACAGACGCAGACAGACAGGTAGACGCAGACACAGGCAGACAGGCAGGCAGGCTGACAGACGCAGACAGACAGGCAGACGCAGAAAGACAGACGCAGGCAGGCAGACAGACAGGCAAGCTGACAGGCAAGCAGACTGACAGGCAGACGCAGGCAGGCAGACGCAGGCAGACAGACGCAGGCAGGCTGACAGAGACAGACAGGCAGACGAACAGGCAGGCAGACAGACAGGCAGGCACGTGCAGACAGGCAGGCAGGTGCAGACAGACAGACAGGCTGACAGACGCAGACAGACAGGCAGGCAGGCTGACAGACGCAGGCAGGCAGGCAAACTGTGTAGTGTGTGAAAGTAATTTGGCTGTTTTCACTGCTCTAACATAGTTTAACTTTGTAATTGTTGCTAGGTTACCAGGCAATGCGAGTGTGTGAACGGCAAAGTCAAGATGTGGAGGTGCTGGTGTCGACCAATGATGTCAGCACACTTAATAGGAGAGAGCGACTTCTTGCTGAAGCCTGAGCACTGGGCTCCGTGGGTCGTGTCTTCCACCTGTCAATGGTAACATACCAACACACACAGACAGACAGGCAGGGACAGACAAAGGACAAAGGACAAAGGCAGGCAGGCAGCCAGACAGACAGACAGACACACGCAGACAGGCAGGCAGACAGGCAGGCTGACAGCCAGACAAACAGGTAGACAGACAGGCAGACGCAGGCAGGCAGGCAGGCAGGCAGACAGACAGACAGACAGACAGGCTGACAGACAGACAGGTAGACAGGCAGGCAGGCATGCTGACAGACGCAGACAGACAGGTAGACGCAGACACAGGCAGACAGGCAGGCAGGCTGACAGACGCAGACAGACAGGCAGACGCAGAAAGACAGACAGGTAGACGCAGACAGGCTGGCAGACAGGCAGGCTGGTGCACACACACAGGCAGAGACAGACAGACAGACAGACAGACAGACAGGCAGGCAGGTGCCGACAGACAGACAGGCAGGCAGGCTGACAGACGCAGACAGACAGGCAGGCAGACAGACGCAGGCAGACAGGCAGGCTGACAGACAGGCAGACATCCTGGCAGGTGCAGACAGACAGACAGGCAGGCAGACAGAAGCACGCAGGCAGACAGACAGGCTGACAGACAGGCAGGCTGACAGGCAGGCTGACAGGCAGACAGACAGGTAGACAGACAAGCAGGCAGGCACAGACAGACAGACAGGCAGGCTGACAGCCAGATAAACAGACAGGCAGGCAGGCTGACAGACAGACAGACAGGTAGACAGACAAGCAGGCAGGCACAGACAGACAGGCAGGCAGGCTGACAGGCAGGCTGACAGACAGGCAGACATCCAGGCAGGTGCAGACAGACAGACAGACAGGCAGGCATACAGACGCAGGCAGACAGACAGACAGGCTGACAGACAGACAGGCAGGCAGACAGGCAGGCAGGCTGACAGACGCAGACAGACAGGCAGACGCAGAAAGACAGACAGGTAGACGCAGACAGGCTGGCAGACAGGCAGGCTGGTGCACACACACAGGCAGAGACAGACAGACAGACAGACAGACAGACAGGCAGGCAGGTGCCGACAGACAGACAGGCAGGCAGGCTGACAGACGCAGACAGACAGGCAGGCAGACAGACGCAGGCAGACAGGCAGGCTGACAGACAGGCAGACATCCTGGCAGGTGCAGACAGACAGACAGGCAGGCAGACAGACGCACGCAGGCAGACAGACAGGCTGACAGACAGGCAGGCTGACAGGCAGGCTGACAGGCAGACAGACAGGTAGACAGACAAGCAGGCAGGCACAGACAGACAGACAGGCAGGCTGACAGCCAGATAAACAGACAGGCAGGCAGGCTGACAGACAGACAGACAGGTAGACAGACAAGCAGGCAGGCACAGACAGACAGGCAGGCAGGCTGACAGGCAGGCTGACAGACAGGCAGACATCCAGGCAGGTGCAGACAGACAGACAGACAGGCAGGCATACAGACGCAGGCAGACAGACAGACAGGCTGACAGACAGACAGGCAGGCAGACAGGCATTCAAGCTGACAGACAGGTGGACGCAGACAGGCAGACACAGGCAGACACAGGCAAACAGACAGGCAGACAGACAGGCAGACAGGCAGACAGACAGGCTGACATACAGGCTGACAGACAGACAGACAGGCAGGCAGGTACAGGCAGGCAGACAGGCAGGCAGACGCAGACAGACAGACAGACAGGCAGGCAGGCAGGCTGACATACAGGCAGACAGACAGGCAGGCAGACAGACAGACAGACGCAGGCAGGCAGACGCAGGCAGACAGACGCAGGCAGGCTGAAAGAGACAGACAGGCAGACGAACAGGCTGGCATACAGGCAGGCTGGTGCAGACAGACAGGCTGACAGGCAGGCTGACAGTCAGGCAGACGCAGGCAGGCAGGCAGACAGGTAGACAGGCAGGCAGGCATGCTGACAGACGCAGACAGACAGGTAGACGCAGACACAGGCAGACAGGCAGGCAGGCTGACAGACGCAGACAGACAGGCAGACGCAGAAAGACAGACGCAGGCAGGCAGACAGACAGGCAAGCTGACAGGCAAGCAGACTGACAGGCAGACGCAGGCAGGCAGACGCAGGCAGACAGACGCAGGCAGGCTGACAGAGACAGACAGGCAGACGAACAGGCAGGCAGACAGACAGGCAGGCACGTGCAGACAGGCAGGCAGGTGCAGACAGACAGACAGGCTGACAGACGCAGACAGACAGGCAGGCAGGCTGACAGACGCAGGCAGGCAGGCAAACTGTGTAGTGTGTGAAAGTAATTTGGCTGTTTTCACTGCTCTAACATAGTTTAACTTTGTAATTGTTGCTAGGTTACCAGGCAATGCGAGTGTGTGAACGGCAAAGTCAAGATGTGGAGGTGCTGGTGTCGACCAATGATGTCAGCACACTTAATAGGAGAGAGCGACTTCTTGCTGAAGCCTGAGCACTGGGCTCCGTGGGTCGTGTCTTCCACCTGTCAATGGTAACATACCAACACACACAGACAGACAGGCAGGGACAGACACAGACAAAGGACAAAGGCAGGCAGGCAGCCAGACAGACAGACAGACACACGCAGACAGGCAGGCAGACAGGCAGGCTGACAGCCAGACAAACAGGTAGACAGACAAGCAGGCAGGCACAGACAGACAGGCAGGCTGACAGACAGATAGACAGGCAGGCAGGCTGACAGACAGACAGACAGGCAGGCTGACAGGCAGACAGACAGGTAGACAGACAAGCAGGCAGGCACAGACAGACAGGCAGGCTGACAGACAGGCAGACGCAGGCAGGCAGGCAGACAGGCATTCAAGCTGACAGACAGGTAGACGCAGACAGGCAGACACAGGCAGACACAGGCAGACAGGCAGACGCAGAAAGACAGACGCAGGCAGGCTGACAGACAGGCTGGCATACAGGCAGGCTGGTGCAGACAGGCAGGCAGGCAGGCAGGCAGACAGGCACTGACAGGCAGGCACTGACTGGCAGGCAGGCAGGCAGGCAGGCAGGCTGACAGACAGACAGACAGACAGACAGGCAGACAGACAGACAGGCTGACAGACGCAGACAGACAGGCAGACGCAGAAAGACAGACAGGTAGACGCAGACAGGCTGGCAGACAGGCAGGCTGGTGCACACACACAGGCAGAGACAGACAGACAGACAGACAGACAGGCAGGCAGGCTGACAGACGCAGACAGACAGGCAGGCAGACAGATGCAGGTAGACAGGCAGGCTGACAGACAGGCAGACATCCTGGCAGGTGCAGACAGACAGACAGGCAGGCAGACAGACGCAGCCAGACAGACAGGCTGACAGACAGACAGGCAGGCTGACAGGCAGGCTGACAGGCAGACAGACAGGTAGACAGACAAGCAGGCAGGCACAGACAGACAGGCAGGCTGACAGCCAGATAAACAGACAGGCAGGCAGGCTGACAGACAGACAGACAGGTAGACAGACAAGCAGGCAGGCACAGACAGGCAGGCAGGCAGATAGACGCAGACAGGCAGGCAGGCAGGCTGACAGGCAGGCTGACAGACAGGCAGACATCCAGGCAGGTGCAGACAGACAGACAGACAGGCAGGCATACAGACGCAGGCAGACAGACAGACAGACAGGCAGGCAGACAGACAGACAGGCTGACAGACAGACAGGCAGACAGACAGGTAGACAGGCAGGCAGGCATGCTGACAGACGCAGACAGACAGGTAGACAGACAAGCAGGCAGGCACAGACAGACAGGCAGGCTGACAGACAGGCAGACGCAGGCAGGCAGGCAGACAGGCATTCAAGCTGACAGACAGGTAGACGCAGACAGGCAGACACAGGCAGACACAGGCAGACAGGCAGACGCAGAAAGACAGACACAGGCAGGCTGGTGCAGACAGGCAGGCTGGCAGGCAGGCAGGCAGGCAGGCAGGCTGACAGACAGACAGGCAGACAGACAGACAGGCTGACAGACGCAGACAGACAGGCAGACTTAGAAAGACAGACAGGTAGACGCAGACAGGCTGGCAGACAGGCAGGCTGGTGCACACACACAGGCAGAGACAGACAGACAGACAGACAGGCAGGCAGGCTGACAGACGCAGACATACAGGCAGGCAGACAGACGCAGGCAGACAGGCAGGCTGACAGACAGGCAGACATCCTGGCAGGTGCAGACAGACAGACAGACAGGCAGGCAGACAGACGCAGCCAGACAGACAGGCTGACAGACAGACAGGCAGGCTGACAGGCAGGCTGACAGGCAGACAGACAGGTAGACAGACAAGCAGGCAGGCACAGACAGACAGGCAGGCTGACAGCCAGATAAACAGACAGGCAGGCAGGCTGACAGACAGACAGACAGGTAGACAGACAAGCAGGCAGGCACAGACAGGCAGGCAGGCAGATAGACGCAGACAGGCAGGCAGGCAGGCTGACAGGCAGGCTGACAGACAGGCAGACATCCAGGCAGGTGCAGACAGACAGACAGACAGGCAGGCATACAGACGCAGGCAGACAGACAGACAGACAGGCAGGCAGACAGACAGACAGGCTGACAGACAGACAGGCAGACAGACAGGTAGACAGGCAGGCAGGCATGCTGACAGACGCAGACAGACAGGTAGACGCAGACAGGCAGACACAGGCAGACAGGCAGGCAGGCTGACAGACAGACAGACAGGCAGGCAGACAGACAGACAGGCTGACAGACAGACAGGCAGACAGACAGGTAGACAGGCAGGCAGGCATGCTGACAGACGCAGACAGACAGGTAGACGCAGACAGGCAGACACAGGCAGACAGGCAGGCAGGCTGACAGACAGACAGGCAGACGCGGAAAGACTGACGCAGGCAGGCAGACAGACAGGCAGGTGCAGGCAGACAGGCAGACAGACGCAAACAGACAGGCAGACGCAGAAAGACAGACAGACAGACGCAGGCAGGCAGACAGACAGGCAGGTGCAGGCAGACAGGCAGACAGACGCAGACAGACAGGCAGATGCAGAAAGACAGACAGACGCAGGCAGGCAGACAGACAGGCAGACGCAGGCAGGCAGACAGGCAGGCACTGGCAGGCAGGCAGGCAGGCAGGCAGGCAGGCAGGCTGACAGACAGACAGACAGACAGACAGACAGACAGACAGGCAGGCAGACAGACAGGCTGACAGACGCAGACAGACAGGCAGACTTAGAAAGACAGACAGGTAGACGCAGACAGGCTGGCAGACAGGCAGGCTGGTGCACACACACAGGCAGAGACAGACAGACAGACAGACAGACAGGCAGGCAGGCTGACAGACGCAGACAGACAGGCAGGCAGACAGACGCAGGCAGACAGGCAGGCTGACAGACAGGCAGACATCCTGGCAGGTGCAGACAGACAGACAGGCAGTCAGACAGACGCAGCCAGACAGACAGGCTGACAGACAGACAGGCAGGCTGACAGGCAGGCTGACAGGCAGACAGACAGACAGGCAGGCAGGCACAGACAGACAGGCAGGCTGACAGCCAGATAAACAGACAGGCAGGCAGGCTGACAGACAGACAGACAGGTAGACAGACAAGCAGGCAGGCACAGACAGGCAGGCAGGCAGATAGACGCAGACAGGCAGGCAGGCAGGCTGACAGGCAGGCTGACAGACAGGCAGACATCCAGGCAGGTGCAGACAGACAGACAGACAGGCAGGCATACAGACGCAGGCAGACAGACAGACAGACAGGCAGGCAGACAGACAGACAGGCTGACAGACAGACAGGCAGACAGACAGGTAGACAGGCAGGCAGGCATGCTGACAGACGCAGACAGACAGGTAGACGCAGACAGGCAGACACAGGCAGACAGGCAGGCAGGCTGACAGACAGACAGACAGGCAGGCAGACAGACAGACAGGCTGACAGACAGACAGGCAGACAGACAGGTAGACAGGCAGGCAGGCATGCTGACAGACGCAGACAGACAGGTAGACGCAGACAGGCAGACACAGGCAGACAGGCAGGCAGGCTGACAGACAGACAGGCAGACGCGGAAAGACTGACGCAGGCAGGCAGACAGACAGGCAGGCTGACAGGCAGACAGACAGGTAGACAGACAAGCAGGCAGGCACAGACAGACAGGCAGGCTGACAGACAGACAGGCAGACAGACAGGTAGACAGGCAGGCAGGCATGCTGACAGACGCAGACAGACAGGTAGACGCAGACACAGGCAGACAGGCAGGCAGGCTGACAGACGCAGACAGACAGGCAGACGCAGAAAGACAGACAGGTAGACGCAGACAGGCTGGCAGACAGGCAGGCTGGTGCACACACACAGGCAGAGACAGACAGACAGACAGACAGACAGGCAGGCAGGTGCCGACAGACAGACAGGCAGGCAGGCTGACAGACGCAGACAGACAGGCAGGCAGACAGACGCAGGCAGACAGGCAGGCTGACAGACAGGCAGACATCCTGGCAGGTGCAGACAGACAGACAGGCAGGCAGACAGACGCAGGCAGACAGACAGGCTGACAGACAGGCAGGCTGACAGGCAGGCTGACAGGCAGACAGACAGGTAGACAGACAAGCAGGCAGGCACAGACAGACAGACAGGCAGGCTGACAGCCAGATAAACAGACAGGCAGGCAGGCTGACAGACAGACAGGTAGACAGACAAGCAGGCAGGCACAGACAGACAGGCAGGCTGACAGCAAGATAAACAGACAGGCAGGCAGGCTGACAGACAGACAGACAGGTAGACAGGCAGGCAGGCAGGCTGACAGGCAGGCTGACAGACAGGCAGACATCCAGGCAGGTGCAGACAGACAGACAGACAGGCAGGCATACAGACGCAGGCAGACAGACAGACAGACAGGCAGACAGACAGACAGACAGGCTGACAGACAGACAGGCAGACAGACAGGTAGACAGGCAGGCAGGCATGCTGACAGACGCAGACAGACAGGTAGACGCAGACAGGCAGACACAGGCAGACAGGCAGGCAGGCTGACAGACAGACAGGCAGACGCGGAAAGACTGACGCAGGCAGGCAGACAGACAGGCAGGTGCAGGCAGACAGGCAGACAGACGCAGACAGACAGGCAGACAGACGCAGACAGACAGGCAGACGCAGAAAGACAGACAGACAGACGCAGGCAGGCAGACAGACAGGCAGACGCAGGCAGACATCCTGGCAGGTGCAGACAGACAGACAGGCAGGCAGACAGACGCAGGCAGACAGACGCAGGCAGACAGACGCAGGCAGACAGACAGGCTGACAGACAGGCAGGCTGACAGGCAGACAGACAGGTAGACAGACAAGCAGGCAGGCACAGACAGACAGACAGGCAGGCTGACAGCCAGATAAACAGACAGGCAGGCAGGCTGACAGACAGACAGGTAGACAGACAAGCAGGCAGGCACAGACAGACAGGCAGGCAGGCTGACAGGCAGGCTGACAGACAGGCAGACATCCAGGCAGGTGCAGACAGACAGACAGACAGGCAGGCATACAGACGCAGGCAGACAGACAGACAGGCTGACAGACAGACAGGCAGGCAGACAGGCATTCAAGCTGACAGACAGGTGGACGCAGACAGGCAGACAGGCAGACAGACAGGCTGACATACAGGCTGACAGACAGACAGACAGGCAGGCAGGTACAGGCAGACAGGCAGGCAGACGCAGACAGACAGGCAGGCAGGCAGGCTGACATACAGGCAGACAGACAGACAGGCAGGCAGACAGACAGACAGACGCAGGCAGGCAGACGCAGGCAGACAGACGCAGGCAGGCTGAAAGAGACAGACAGGCAGACGAACAGGCTGGCATACAGGCAGGCTGGTGCAGACAGACAGGCTGACAGGCAGGCTGACAGTCAGGCAGACGCAGGCAGGCTGACAGGCAGGCAGACAGGTAGACAGGCAGGCAGGCATGCTGACAGACGCAGACAGACAGGTAGACGCAGACACAGGCAGACAGGCAGGCAGGCTGACAGACGCAGACAGACAGGCAGACGCAGAAAGACAGACGCAGGCAGGCAGACAGACAGGCAAGCTGACAGGCAAGCAGACTGACAGGCAGACGCAGGCAGGCAGACGCAGGCAGACAGACGCAGGCAGGCTGACAGAGACAGACAGGCAGACGAACAGGCAGGCAGACAGACAGGCAGGCACGTGCAGACAGGCAGGCAGGTGCAGACAGACAGACAGGCTGACAGACGCAGACAGACAGGCAGGCAGGCTGACAGACGCAGGCAGGCAGGCAAACTGTGTAGTGTGTGAAAGTAATTTGGCTGTTTTCACTGCTCTAACATAGTTTAACTTTGTAATTGTTGCTAGGTTACCAGGCAATGCGAGTGTGTGAACGGCAAAGTCAAGATGTGGAGGTGCTGGTGTCGACCAATGATGTCAGCACACTTAATAGGAGAGAGCGACTTCTTGCTGAAGCCTGAGCACTGGGCTCCGTGGGTCGTGTCTTCCACCTGTCAATGGTAACATACCAACACACACAGACAGACAGGCAGGGACAGACACAGACAAAGGACAAAGGCAGGCAGGCAGCCAGACAGACAGACAGACAGACAGACAGACAGACAGACAGACAGACAGGCAGGCAGACAGGCAGGCTGACAGGCAGACAGACAGGTAGACAGACAAGCAGGCAGGCACAGACAGACAGGCAGGCTGACAGCCAGATAGACAGGCAGGCAGGCTGACAGACAGACAGACAGGCAGGCTGACAGGCAGACAGACAGGTAGACAGACAAGCAGGCAGGCACAGACAGACAGGCAGGCTGACAGACAGACAGGCAGACAGACAGGTAGACAGGCAGGCAGGCATGCTGACAGACGCAGACAGACAGGTAGACGCAGACACAGGCAGACAGGCAGGCAGGCTGACAGACGCAGACAGACAGGCAGACGCAGAAAGACAGACAGGTAGACGCAGACAGGCTGGCAGACAGGCAGGCTGGTGCACACACACAGGCAGAGACAGACAGACAGACAGACAGACAGACAGGCAGGCAGGTGCCGACAGACAGACAGGCAGGCAGGCTGACAGACGCAGACAGACAGGCAGGCAGACAGACGCAGGCAGACAGGCAGGCTGACAGACAGGCAGACATCCTGGCAGGTGCAGACAGACAGACAGGCAGGCAGACAGACGCAGGCAGACAGACAGGCTGACAGACAGGCAGGCTGACAGGCAGGCTGACAGGCAGACAGACAGGTAGACAGACAAGCAGGCAGGCACAGACAGACAGACAGGCAGGCTGACAGCCAGATAAACAGAAAGGCAGGCAGGCTGACAGACAGACAGGTAGACAGACAAGCAGGCAGGCACAGACAGACAGGCAGGCAGGCTGACAGGCAGGCTGACAGACAGGCAGGTGCAGACAGACAGACAGGCAGGCAGACAGACGCAGGCAGACAGACAGGCTGACAGACAGGCAGGCTGACAGGCAGGCTGACAGGCAGACAGACAGGTAGACAGACAAGCAGGCAGGCACAGACAGACAGACAGGCAGGCTGACAGCCAGATAAACAGACAGGCAGGCAGGCTGACAGACAGACAGACAGGTAGACAGACAAGCAGGCAGGCACAGACAGACAGGCAGGCAGGCTGACAGGCAGGCTGACAGACAGGCAGACATCCAGGCAGGTGCAGACAGACAGACAGACAGGCAGGCATACAGACGCAGGCTGACAGACAGGCTGACAGACAGACAGGCAGGCAGACAGGCATTCAAGCTGACAGACAGGTGGACGCAGACAGGCAGACAGGCAGACAGACAGGCAGGCTGACAGGCAGACAGACAGGTAGACAGACAGGCAGGCAGGCACAGACAGACAGGCAGGCTGACAGACAGGCAGACGCAGGCAGGCAGGCAGACAGGCATTCAAGCTGACAGACAGGTAGACGCAGACAGGCAGACACAGGCAGACACAGGCAGACAGGCAGACGCAGAAAGACAGACGCAGGCAGGCTGACAGACAGGCTGGCATACAGGCAGGCTGGTGCAGACAGGCAGGCAGGCAGGCAGGCAGGCACTGACAGGCAGGCTGACAGTCAGGCAGACTCAGGCAGGCAGGCAGGCAGGCAGGCAGGCTGACAGACAGACAGACAGGCAGACAGACAGACAGACAGGCTGACAGACGCAGACAGACAGGCAGACGCAGAAAGACAGACAGGTAGACGCAGACAGGCTGGCAGACAGGCAGGCTGGTGCACACACACAGGCAGAGACAGACAGACAGACAGACAGACAGGCAGGCAGGTGCCGACAGACAGACAGACAGACAGGCAGGCAGGCTGACAGACGCAGACAGACAGGCAGGCAGACAGACGCAGGCAGACAGGCAGGCTGACAGACAGGCAGACATCCTGGCAGGTGCAGACAGACAGACAGGCAGGCAGACAGACGCAGCCAGACAGACAGGCTGACAGACAGACAGGCAGGCTGACAGGCAGGCTGACAGGCAGACAGACAGGTAGACAGGCAGGCAGGCTGACAGACAGACAGGCAGACGCGGAAAGACTGACGCAGGCAGGCAGACAGACAGGCAGGTGCAGGCAGACAGGCAGACAGACGCAGACAGACAGGCAGACGCAGAAAGACAGACAGACAGACAGACGCAGGCAGGCAGACACAGGCAGACGCAGGCAGGCAGGCAGGCAGACAGACAGACAGACAGACAGACTGACAGACAGACAGGCAGACACAGTTAGACAGGCAGGCAGGCTGACAGACAGACAGGCAGACGCGGAAAGACTGACGCAGGCAGGCAGACAGACAGGCAGGTGCAGGCAGACAGGCAGACAGACGCAGACAGACAGGCAGACGCAGAAAGACAGACAGACAGACGCAGGCAGGCAGACAGACAGGCAGACGCAGGCAGGCAGGCAGACAGACAGACAGACAGACAGGCTGACAGACAGACAGGCAGACAGGTAGACAGGCAGGCAGGCATGCTGACAGACGCAGACAGACAGGTAGACGCAGACACAGGCAGACAGGCAGGCAGGCTGACAGACGCAGACAGACAGGCAGACGCAGAAAGACAGACAGGTAGACGCAGACAGGCTGGCAGACAGGCAGGCTGGTGCACACACACAGGCAGAGACAGACAGACAGACAGACAGACAGGCAGGCAGGCTGACAGACGCAGGCAGACAGGCAGGCTGACAGACAGGCAGACATCCTGGCAGGTGCAGACAGACAGACAGGCAGGCAGACAGACGCAGGCAGACAGACAGGCTGACAGACAGGCAGGCTGACAGGCAGGCTGACAGGCAGACAGACAGGTAGACAGACAAGCAGGCAGGCACAGACAGACAGACAGGCAGGCTGACAGCCAGATAAACAGACAGGCAGGCAGGCTGACAGACAGACAGACAGGTAGACAGACAAGCAGGCAGGCACAGACAGACAGGCAGGCAGGCTGACAGGCAGGCTGACAGACAGGCAGACATCCAGGCAGGTGCAGACAGACAGACAGACAGGCATACAGACGCAGGCAGACAGACAGACAGGCTGACAGACAGACAGGCAGGCAGACAGGCATTCAAGCTGACAGACAGGTGGACGCAGACAGGCAGACACAGGCAGACAGACAGGCAGACAGACAGGCAGACAGGCTGACATACAGGCTGACAGACAGACAGACAGGCAGGCAGGTACAGGCAGGCAGACAGGCAGGCAGACGCAGACAGACAGACAGACAGGCAGGCAGGCAGGCTGACATACAGGCAGACAGACAGGCAGGCAGACAGACAGACAGACGCAGGCAGGCAGACGCAGGCAGACAGACGCAGGCAGGCTGAAAGAGACAGACAGGCAGACGAACAGGCTGGCATACAGGCAGGCTGGTGCAGACAGACAGGCTGACAGGCAGGCTGACAGTCAGGCAGACGCAGGCAGGCTGACAGGCAGGCAGACAGGTAGACAGGCAGGCAGGCATGCTGACAGACGCAGACAGACAGGTAGACGCGACACAGGCAGACAGGCAGGCAGGCTGACAGACGCAGACAGACAGGCAGACGCAGAAAGACAGACGCAGGCAGGCAGACAGACAGGCAAGCTGACAGGCAAGCAGACTGACAGGCAGACGCAGGCAGGCAGACGCAGGCAGACAGACGCAGGCAGGCTGACAGAGACAGACAGGCAGACGAACAGGCAGGCAGACAGACAGGCAGGCACGTGCAGACAGGCAGGCAGGTGCAGACAGACAGACAGGCTGACAGACGCTGACAGACAGGCAGGCAGGCTGACAGACGCAGGCAGGCAGGCAAACTGTGTAGTGTGTGAAAGTAATTTGGCTGTTTTCACTGCTCTAACATAGTTTAACTTTGTAATTGTTGCTAGGTTACCAGGCAATGCGAGTGTGTGAACGGCAAAGTCAAGATGTGGAGGTGCTGGTGTCGACCAATGATGTCAGCACACTTAATAGGAGAGAGCGACTTCTTGCTGAAGCCTGAGCACTGGGCTCCGTGGGTCGTGTCTTCCACCTGTCAATGGTAACATACCAACACACACAGACAGACAGGCAGGGACAGACACAGACAAAGGACAAAGGCAGGCAGGCAGCCAGACAGACAGACAGACACACGCAGACAGGCAGGCAGACAGGCAGGCTGACAGCCAGACAAACAGGTAGACAGACAAGCAGGCAGGCACAGACAGACAGGCAGGCTGACAGACAGATAGACAGGCAGGCAGGCTGACAGACAGACAGACAGGCAGGCTGACAGGCAGACAGACAGGTAGACAGACAAGCAGGCAGGCACAGACAGACAGGCAGGCTGACAGACAGGCAGACGCAGGCAGGCAGGCAGACAGGCATTCAAGCTGACAGACAGGTAGACGCAGACAGGCAGACACAGGCAGACACAGGCAGACAGGCAGACGCAGAAAGACAGACGCAGGCAGGCTGACAGACAGGCTGGCATACAGGCAGGCTGGTGCAGACAGGCAGGCAGGCAGGCAGGCAGACAGGCACTGACAGGCAGGCACTGACTGGCAGGCAGGCAGGCAGGCAGGCAGGCAGGCTGACAGACAGACAGACAGACAGGCAGACAGACAGACAGGCTGACAGACGCAGACAGACAGGCAGACGCAGAAAGACAGACAGGTAGACGCAGACAGGCTGGCAGACAGGCAGGCTGGTGCACACACACAGGCAGAGACAGACAGACAGACAGGCAGGCAGGCTGACAGACGCAGACAGACAGGCAGGCAGACAGACGCAGGCAGACAGGCAGGCTGACAGACAGGCAGACATCCTGGCAGGTGCAGACAGACAGACAGGCAGGCAGACAGACGCAGCCAGACAGACAGGCTGACAGACAGACAGGCAGGCTGACAGGCAGGCTGACAGGCAGACAGACAGGTAGACAGACAAGCAGGCAGGCACAGACAGACAGGCAGGCTGACAGCCAGATAAACAGACAGGCAGGCAGGCTGACAGACAGACAGACAGGTAGACAGACAAGCAGGCAGGCACAGACAGGCAGGCAGGCAGATAGACGCAGACAGGCAGGCAGGCAGGCTGACAGGCAGGCTGACAGACAGGCAGACATCCAGGCAGGTGCAGACAGACAGACAGACAGGCAGGCATACAGACGCAGGCAGACAGACAGACAGACAGGCAGGCAGGCAGACAGACAGACAGGCTGACAGACAGACAGGCAGACAGATAGGTAGACAGGCAGGCAGGCATGCTGACAGACGCAGACAGACAGGTAGACGCAGACAGGCAGACACAGGCAGACAGGCAGGCAGGCTGACAGACAGACAGACAGGCAGGCAGACAGACAGACAGGCTGACAGACAGACAGGCAGACAGACAGGTAGACAGGCAGGCAGGCATGCTGACAGACGCAGACAGACAGGTAGACGCAGACAGGCAGACACAGGCAGACAGGCAGGCAGGCTGACAGACAGACAGGCAGACGCGGAAAGACTGACGCAGGCAGGCAGACAGACAGGCAGGTGCAGGCAGACAGGCAGACAGACGCAAACAGACAGGCAGACGCAGAAAGACAGACAGACAGACGCAGGCAGGCAGACAGACAGGCAGGTGCAGGCAGACAGGCAGACAGACGCAGACAGACAGGCAGATGCAGAAAGACAGACAGACGCAGGCAGGCAGACAGACAGGCAGACGCAGGCAGGCAGGCAGGCAGACAGACAGACAGACAGACAGGCTGACAGACAGACAGGGAGACAGGCAGGCAGGCATGCTGACAGACGCAGACAGACAGGTAGACGCAGACACAGGCAGACAGGCAGGCAGGCTGACAGACGCAGACAGACAGGCAGACGCAGAAAGACAGACAGGTAGACGCAGACAGGCTGGCAGACAGGCAGGCTGGTGCACACACACAGGCAGAGACAGACAGACAGACAGACAGGCAGGCAGGTGCCGACAGACAGACAGGCAGGCAGGCTGACAGACGCAGACAGACAGGCAGGCAGACAGACGCAGGCAGACAGGCAGGCTGACAGACAGGCAGACATCCTGGCAGGTGCAGACAGACAGACAGGCAGGCAGACAGACGCACGCAGGCAGACAGACAGGCTGACAGACAGGCAGGCTGACAGGCAGGCTGACAGGCAGACAGACAGGTAGACAGACAAGCAGGCAGGCACAGACAGACAGACAGGCAGGCTGACAGCCAGATAAACAGACAGGCAGGCAGGCTGACAGACAGACAGACAGGTAGACAGACAAGCAGGCAGGCACAGACAGACAGGCAGGCAGGCTGACAGGCAGACATCCAGGCAGGTGCAGACAGACAGACAGACAGGCAGGCATACAGACGCAGGCAGACAGACAGACAGGCTGACAGACAGACAGGCAGGCAGACAGGCATTCAAGCTGACAGACAGGTGGACGCAGACAGGCAGACACAGGCAGACAGGCAGACGCAGAAAGACAGACGCAGACAGGCTGACATACAGGCTGACAGACAGACAGACAGGCAGGCAGGTACAGGCAGACAGGCAGGCAGACGCAGACAGACAGACAGACAGGCAGGCAGGCAGGCTGACATACAGGCAGACAGACAGACAGGCAGGCAGACAGACAGACAGACGCAGGCAGGCAGACGCAGGCAGACAGACGCAGGCAGGCTGAAAGAGACAGACAGGCAGACGAACAGGCTGGCATACAGGCAGGCTGGTGCAGACAGACAGGCTGACAGGCAGGCTGACAGTCAGGCAGACGCAGGCAGGCTGACAGGCAGGCAGACAGGTAGACAGGCAGGCAGACATGCTGACAGACGCAGACAGACAGGTAGACGCAGACACAGGCAGACAGGCAGGCAGGCTGACAGACGCAGACAGACAGGCAGACGCAGAAAGACAGACGCAGGCAGGCAGACAGACAGGCAAGCTGACAGGCAAGCAGACTGACAGGCAGACAGACGCAGGCAGGCTGACAGAGACAGACAGGCAG
This sequence comes from Gymnocephalus cernua, assembly GCA_023631565.1. NCBI lineage: Eukaryota > Metazoa > Chordata > Actinopteri > Perciformes > Percidae > Gymnocephalus > Gymnocephalus cernua. Next base: position 25,160,090 of record CM042440.1, on the reverse strand, counting down.
ACGAACAGGCAGGCAGACAGACAGGCAGGCACGTGCAGACAGGCAGGCAGGTGCAGACAGACAGACAGGCTGACAGACGCAGACAGACAGGCAGGCAGGCTGACAGACGCAGGCAGGCAGGCAAACTGTGTAGTGTGTGAAAGTAATTTGGCTGTTTTCACTGCTCTAACATAGTTTTACTTTGTAATTGTTGCTAGGTTACCAGGCAATGCGAGTGTGTGAACGGCAAAGTCAAGATGTGGAGGTGCTGGTGTCGACCAATGATGTCAGCACACTTAATAGGAGAGAGCGACTTCTTGCTGAAGCCTGAGCACTGGGCTCCGTGGGTCGTGTCTTCCACCTGTCAATGGTAACATACCAACACACACAGACAGACAGGCAGGGACAGACACAGACAAAGGACAAAGGCAGGCAGGCAGCCAGACAGACAGACAGACAGACACACGCAGACAGGCAGGCAGACAGGCAGGCTGACAGGCAGACAGACAGACAGGCAGGCTGACAGGCAGGCTGACAGGCAGACAGACAGGTAGACAGACAAGCAGGCAGGCACAGACAGACAGGCAGGCTGACAGACAGGCAGACGCAGGCAGGCAGGCAGACAGGCATTCAAGCTGACAGACAGGTAGACGCAGACAGGCAGACACAGGCAGACACAGGCAGACGCAGAAAGACAGACGCAGGCAGGCTGACAGACAGGCTGGCATACAGGCAGGCTGGTACAGGCAGGCAGGCAGGCAGGCACTGACAGGCAGGCACTGACAGGCAGGCTGACAGTCAGGCAGACTCAGGCAGGCAGGCAGGCAGGCAGGCAGGCTGACAGACAGACAGACAGACAGACAGGCAGACAGACAGACAGGCTGACAGGCGCAGACAGACAGGCAGACGCAGAAAGACAGACAGGTAGACGCAGACAGGCTGGCAGACAGGCAGGCTGGTGCACACACACAGGCAGAGACAGACAGACAGACAGGCAGGCAGGTGCCGACAGACAGACAGACAGACAGGCAGGCAGGCTGACAGACGCAGACAGACAGACAGGCAGACGCAGACAGGCAGGCAGACAGACAGACAGACAGGCAGACAGACAGGTAGACAGACAGGCAGGCATGCTGACAGACGCAGACAGACAGGCAGACGCAGAAAGACAGACGCAGGCAGGCAGACAGACAGGCTGACAGACAGGCAGACGCAGGCAGACAGACAGGCAGGCAGACAGGCAGACAGGCAGACAGACAGGTAGACAGACAGGCAGACACAGGCAAGCAGGCAGGCAGACAGACAGACAGGCAGGCTGACAGACAGGCTGGCATACAGGCAGGCTGGTGCAGACAGACAGGCTGACAGGCAGGCAGACGCAGACAGGCAGGCAGACGCAGACAGGCAGGCAGACAGACAGACAGGCAGACAGACAGGTAGACAGACAGGCAGGCAGACACAGGCAGACAGGCAGGCAGGCTGACAGACGCAGACAGACAGGCAGACGCAGAAAGACAGACGCAGGCAGGCAGACAGACAGGCTGACAGACAGGCAGACGCAGGCAGACATCCTGGCAGGTGCAGACAGACAGACAGGCAGGCAGACAGACGCAGCCAGACAGACAGGCTGACAGATAGACAGGCAGGCTGACAGGCAGGCTGACAGGCAGACAGACAGGTAGACAGACAAGCAGGCAGGCACAGACAGACAGGCAGGCTGACAGCCAGATAAACAGACAGGCAGGCAGGCTGACAGACAGACAGACAGGTAGACAGACAAGCAGGCAGGCACAGACAGGCAGGCAGGCAGATAGACGCAGACAGGCAGGCAGGCAGGCTGACAGGCAGGCTGACAGACAGGCAGACATCCAGGCAGGTGCAGACAGACAGACAGACAGGCAGGCATACAGACGCAGGCAGACAGACAGACAGACAGGCAGGCAGACAGACAGACAGGCTGACAGACAGACAGGCAGACAGACAGGTAGACAGGCAGGCATGCTGACAGACGCAGACAGACAGGTAGACGCAGACAGGCAGACACAGGCAGACAGGCAGGCAGGCTGACAGACAGACAGACAGGCAGGCAGACAGACAGACAGGCTGACAGACAGACAGGCAGACAGACAGGTAGACAGGCAGGCAGGCATGCTGACAGACGCAGACAGACAGGTAGACGCAGACAGGCAGACACAGGCAGACAGGCTGACAGGCTGACAGACAGACAGGCAGACGCGGAAAGACTGACGCAGGCAGGCAGACAGACAGGCAGGTGCAGGCAGACAGGCAGACAGACGCAAACAGACAGGCAGACGCAGAAAGACAGACAGACAGACGCAGGCAGGCAGACAGACAGGCAGGTGCAGGCAGACAGGCAGACAGACGCAGACAGACAGGCAGATGCAGAAAGACAGACAGACGCAGGCAGGCAGACAGACAGGCAGACGCAGGCAGGCAGGCAGGCAGACAGGCAGGCACTGGCAGGCAGGCATGCAGGCAGGCAGGCAGGCAGGCAGGCTGACAGACAGACAGACAGACAGACAGGCAGACAGACAGACAGGCTGACAGACGCAGACAGACAGGCAGACTTAGAAAGACAGACAGGTAGACGCAGACAGGCTGGCAGACAGGCAGGCTGGTGCACACACACAGGCAGAGACAGACAGACAGACAGACAGACAGGCAGGCAGGCTGACAGACGCAGACAGACAGGCAGGCAGACAGACGCAGGCAGACAGGCAGGCTGACAGACAGGCAGACATCCTGGCAGGTGCAGACAGACAGACAGGCAGGCAGACAGACGCAGCCAGACAGACAGGCTGACAGACAGACAGGCAGGCTGACAGGCAGGCTGACAGGCAGACAGACAGGTAGACAGACAAGCAGGCAGGCACAGACAGACAGGCAGGCTGACAGCCAGATAAACAGACAGGCAGGCAGGCTGACAGACAGACAGACAGGTAGACAGACAAGCAGGCAGGCACAGACAGGCAGGCAGGCAGATAGACGCAGACAGGCAGGCAGGCAGGCTGACAGGCAGGCTGACAGACAGGCAGACATCCAGGCAGGTGCAGACAGACAGACAGACAGGCAGGCATACAGACGCAGGCAGACAGACAGACAGACAGACAGGCAGGCAGACAGACAGACAGGCTGACAGACAGACAGGCAGACAGACAGGTAGACAGGCAGGCAGGCATGCTGACAGACGCAGACAGACAGGTAGACGCAGACAGGCAGACACAGGCAGACAGGCAGGCAGGCTGACAGACAGACAGACAGGCAGGCAGACAGACAGACAGGCTGACAGACAGACAGGCAGACAGACAGGTAGACAGGCAGGCAGGCATGCTGACAGACGCAGACAGACAGGTAGACGCAGACAGGCAGACACAGGCAGACAGGCAGGCAGGCTGACAGACAGACAGGCAGACGCGGAAAGACTGACGCAGGCAGGCAGACAGACAGGCAGGTGCAGGCAGACAGGCAGACAGACGCAAACAGACAGGCAGACGCAGAAAGACAGACAGACAGACGCAGGCAGGCAGACAGACAGGCAGGTGCAGGCAGACAGGCAGACAGACGCAGACAGACAGGCAGATGCAGAAAGACAGACAGACAGACGCAGGCAGGCAGACAGACAGGCAGACGCAGGCAGGCAGGCAGACAGACAGACAGACAGACAGGCTGACAGACAGACAGGGAGACAGGCAGGCAGGCATGCTGACAGACGCAGACAGACAGGTAGACGCAGACACAGGCAGACAGGCAGGCAGGCTGACAGACGCAGACAGACAGGCAGACGCAGAAAGACAGACAGGTAGACGCAGACAGGCTGGCAGACAGGCAGGCTGGTGCACACACACAGGCAGAGACAGACAGACAGACAGACAGACAGACAGGCAGGCAGGTGCCGACAGACAGACAGGCAGGCAGGCTGACAGACGCAGACAGACAGGCAGGCAGACAGACGCAGGCAGACAGGCAGGCTGACAGACAGGCAGACATCCTGGCAGGTGCAGACAGACAGACAGGCAGGCAGACAGACGCACGCAGGCAGACAGACAGGCTGACAGGCAGGCTGACAGGCAGACAGACAGGTAGACAGACAAGCAGGCAGGCACAGACAGACAGACAGGCAGGCTGACAGCCAGATAAACAGACAGACAGGCAGGCAGGCTGACAGACAGACAGACAGGTAGACAGACAAGCAGGCAGGCACAGACAGACAGGCAGGCAGGCTGACAGGCAGACATCCAGGCAGGTGCAGACAGACAGACAGACAGGCAGGCATACAGACGCAGGCAGACAGACAGACAGGCTGACAGACAGACAGGCAGGCAGACAGGCATTCAAGCTGACAGACAGGTGGACGCAGACAGGCAGACACAGGCAGACAGGCAGACGCAGAAAGACAGACGCAGACAGGCTGACATACAGGCTGACAGACAGACAGACAGGCAGGCAGGTACAGGCAGACAGGCAGGCAGACGCAGACAGACAGACAGACAGGCAGGCAGGCAGGCTGACATACAGGCAGACAGACAGACAGGCAGGCAGACAGACAGACAGACGCAGGCAGGCAGACGCAGGCAGACAGACGCAGGCAGGCTGAAAGAGACAGACAGGCAGACGAACAGGCTGGCATACAGGCAGGCTGGTGCAGACAGACAGGCTGACAGGCAGGCTGACAGTCAGGCAGACGCAGGCAGGCTGACAGGCAGGCAGACAGGTAGACAGGCAGGCAGACATGCTGACAGACGCAGACAGACAGGTAGACGCAGACACAGGCAGACAGGCAGGCAGGCTGACAGACGCAGACAGACAGGCAGACACAGAAAGACAGACGCAGGCAGGCAGACAGACAGGCAAGCTGACAGGCAAGCAGACTGACAGGCAGACAGACGCAGGCAGGCTGACAGAGACAGACAGGCAGACGAACAGGCAGGCAGACAGACAGGCAGGCACGTGCAGACAGGCAGGCAGGTGCAGACAGACAGACAGGCTGACAGACGCAGACAGACAGGCAGGCAGGCTGACAGACGCAGGCAGGCAGGCAAACTGTGTAGTGTGTGAAAGTAATTTGGCTGTTTTCACTGCTCTAACATAGTTTTACTTTGTAATTGTTGCTAGGTTACCAGGCAATGCGAGTGTGTGAACGGCAAAGTCAAGATGTGGAGGTGCTGGTGTCGACCAATGATGTCAGCACACTTAATAGGAGAGAGCGACTTCTTGCTGAAGCCTGAGCACTGGGCTCCGTGGGTCGTGTCTTCCACCTGTCAATGGTAACATACCAACACACACAGACAGACAGGCAGGGACAGACACAGACAAAGGACAAAGGCAGGCAGGCAGCCAGACAGACAGACAGACAGACACACGCAGACAGGCAGGCAGACAGGCAGGCTGACAGGCAGACAGACAGGTAGACAGACAAGCAGGCAGGCACAGACAGACAGGCAGGCTGACAGCCAGATAGACAGGCAGGCAGGCTGACAGACAGACAGACAGACAGGCAGGCTGACAGGCAGACAGACAGGTAGACAGACAAGCAGGCAGGCACAGACAGACAGGCAGGCTGACAGACAGGCAGACGCAGGCAGGCAGGCAGACAGGCATTCAAGCTGACAGACAGGTAGACGCAGACAGGCAGACACAGGCAGACACAGGCAGACAGGCAGACGCAGAAAGACAGACGCAGGCAGGCTGACAGACAGGCTGGCATACAGGCAGGCTGGTACAGGCAGGCAGGCAGGCAGGCACTGACAGGCAGGCACTGACAGGCAGGCTGACAGTCAGGCAGACTCAGGCAGGCAGGCAGGCAGGCAGGCAGGCTGACAGACAGACAGACAGACAGACAGGCAGACAGACAGACAGGCTGACAGACGCAGACAGACAGGCAGACGCAGAAAGACAGACAGGTAGACGCAGACAGGCTGGCAGACAGGCAGGCTGGTGCACACACACAGGCAGAGACAGACAGACAGACAGGCAGGCAGGTGCCGACAGACAGACAGACAGACAGGCAGGCAGGCTGACAGACGCAGACAGACAGACAGGCAGACGCAGACAGGCAGGCAGACAGACAGACAGGCAGACAGACAGGTAGACAGACAGGCAGGCATGCTGACAGACGCAGACAGACAGGCAGACGCAGAAAGACAGACGCAGGCAGGCAGACAGACAGGCTGACAGACAGGCAGACGCAGGCAGACAGACAGGCAGGCAGACAGGCAGACAGGCAGACAGACAGGTAGACAGACAGGCAGACACAGGCAAGCAGGCAGGCAGACAGACAGACAGGCAGGCTGACAGACAGGCTGGCATACAGGCAGGCTGGTGCAGACAGACAGGCTGACAGGCAGGCAGACGCAGACAGGCAGGCAGACGCAGACAGGCAGGCAGACAGACAGACAGGCAGACAGACAGGTAGACAGACAGGCAGGCAGACACAGGCAGACAGGCAGGCAGGCTGACAGACGCAGACAGACAGGCAGACGCAGAAAGACAGACGCAGGCAGGCAGACAGACAGGCTGACAGACAGGCAGACGCAGGCAGACAGACAGACAGACAGGCAGGCTGACAGACAGGCTGGCATACAGGCAGGCTGGTGCAGACAGACAGGCTGACAGGCAGGCTGACAGTCAGGCAGACGCAGGCAGGCAGACAGGCAGGCAGACAGACAGGCTGACAAACAGACAGACAGGTAGACAGGCAGGCAGGCATGCTGACAGACGCAGACAGGCAGACACAGGCAGACAGGCAGGCAGGCTGACAGACAGACAGGCAGACGCAGAAAGACTGACGCAGGCAGACAGACAGGCAGGTGCAGGCAGACAGGCAGACAGACGCAGACAGACAGGCAGACGCAGAAAGACAGACAGACAGACGCAGGCAGGCAGACAGACAGGCAGACGCAGGCAGGCAGGCAAACTGTGTAGTGTGTGAAAGTAATTTGGCTGTTTTCACTGCTCTAACATAGTTTAACTTTGTAAAGGCTGACAGACGCAGACAGACAGGCAGACGCAGAAAGACAGACGCAGGCAGGCAGACAGACAGGCAAGCTGACAGGCAAGCAGACTGACAGGCAGACAGACGCAGGCAGGCTGACAGAGACAGACAGGCAGACGAACAGGCAGGCAGACAGACAGGCAGGCACGTGCAGACAGGCAGGCAGGTGCAGACAGACAGACAGGCTGACAGACGCAGACAGACAGGCAGGCAGGCTGACAGACGCAGGCAGGCAGGCAAACTGTGTAGTGTGTGAAAGTAATTTGGCTGTTTTCACTGCTCTAACATAGTTTTACTTTGTAATTGTTGCTAGGTTACCAGGCAATGCGAGTGTGTGAACGGCAAAGTCAAGATGTGGAGGTGCTGGTGTCGACCAATGATGTCAGCACACTTAATAGGAGAGAGCGACTTCTTGCTGAAGCCTGAGCACTGGGCTCCGTGGGTCGTGTCTTCCACCTGTCAATGGTAACATACCAACACACACAGACAGACAGGCAGGGACAGACACAGACAAAGGACAAAGGCAGGCAGGCAGCCAGACAGACAGACAGACAGACACACGCAGACAGGCAGGCAGACAGGCAGGCTGACAGGCAGACAGACAGGTAGACAGACAAGCAGGCAGGCACAGACAGACAGGCAGGCTGACAGACAGGCAGACATCCAGGCAGGTGCAGACAGACAGACAGACAGGCAGGCATACAGACGCAGGCAGACAGACAGACAGACAGGCAGGCAGACAGACAGACAGGCTGACAGACAGACAGGCAGACAGACAGGTAGACAGGCAGGCAGGCATGCTGACAGACGCAGACAGACAGGTAGACGCAGACAGGCAGACACAGGCAGACAGGCAGGCAGGCTGACAGGCAGGCAGACAGGCAGGCAGACAGACAGACAGGCTGACAGACAGACAGGCAGACAGACAGGTAGACAGGCAGGCAGGCATGCTGACAGACGCAGACAGACAGGTAGACGCAGACAGGCAGACACAGGCAGACAGGCAGGCAGGCTGACAGACAGACAGGCAGACGCGGAAAGACTGACGCAGGCAGGCAGACAGACAGGCAGGTGCAGGCAGACAGGCAGACAGACGCAAACAGACAGGCAGACGCAGAAAGACAGACAGACAGACGCAGGCAGGCAGACAGACAGGCAGGTGCAGGCAGACAGGCAGACAGACGCAGACAGACAGGCAGATGCAGAAAGACAGACAGACAGACGCAGGCAGGCAGACAGACAGGCAGACGCAGGCAGGCAGGCAGACAGACAGACAGACAGGCTGACAGACAGACAGGGAGACAGGCAGGCAGGCATGCTGACAGACGCAGACAGACAGGTAGACGCAGACACAGGCAGACAGGCAGGCAGGCTGACAGACGCAGACAGACAGGCAGACGCAGAAAGACAGACAGGTAGACGCAGACAGGCTGGCAGACAGGCAGGCTGGTGCACACACACAGGCAGAGACAGACAGACAGACAGACAGACAGACAGGCAGGCAGGTGCCGACAGACAGACAGGCAGGCAGGCTGACAGACGCAGACAGACAGGCAGGCAGACAGACGCAGGCAGACAGGCAGGCTGACAGACAGGCAGACATCCTGGCAGGTGCAGACAGACAGACAGGCAGGCAGACAGACGCACGCAGGCAGACAGACAGGCTGACAGGCAGGCTGACAGGCAGACAGACAGGTAGACAGACAAGCAGGCAGGCACAGACAGACAGACAGGCAGGCTGACAGCCAGATAAACAGACAGACAGGCAGGCAGGCTGACAGACAGACAGACAGGTAGACAGACAAGCAGGCAGGCACAGACAGACAGGCAGGCAGGCTGACAGGCAGACATCCAGGCAGGTGCAGACAGACAGACAGACAGGCAGGCATACAGACGCAGGCAGACAGACAGACAGGCTGACAGACAGACAGGCAGGCAGACAGGCATTCAAGCTGACAGACAGGTGGACGCAGACAGGCAGACACAGGCAGACAGGCAGACGCAGAAAGACAGACGCAGACAGGCTGACATACAGGCTGACAGACAGACAGACAGGCAGGCAGGTACAGGCAGACAGGCAGGCAGACGCAGACAGACAGACAGACAGGCAGGCAGGCAGGCTGACATACAGGCAGACAGACAGACAGGCAGGCAGACAGACAGACAGACGCAGGCAGGCAGACGCAGGCAGACAGACGCAGGCAGGCTGAAAGAGACAGACAGGCAGACGAACAGGCTGGCATACAGGCAGGCTGGTGCAGACAGACAGGCTGACAGGCAGGCTGACAGTCAGGCAGACGCAGGCAGGCTGACAGGCAGGCAGACAGGTAGACAGGCAGGCAGACATGCTGACAGACGCAGACAGACAGGTAGACGCAGACACAGGCAGACAGGCAGGCAGGCTGACAGACGCAGACAGACAGGCAGACGCAGAAAGACAGACGCAGGCAGGCAGACAGACAGGCAAGCTGACAGGCAAGCAGACTGACAGGCAGACAGACGCAGGCAGGCTGACAGAGACAGACAGGCAGACGAACAGGCAGGCAGACAGACAGGCAGGCACGTGCAGACAGGCAGGCAGGTGCAGACAGACAGACAGGCTGACAGACGCAGACAGACAGGCAGGCAGGCTGACAGACGCAGGCAGGCAGGCAAACTGTGTAGTGTGTGAAAGTAATTTGGCTGTTTTCACTGCTCTAACATAGTTTTACTTTGTAATTGTTGCTAGGTTACCAGGCAATGCGAGTGTGTGAACGGCAAAGTCAAGATGTGGAGGTGCTGGTGTCGACCAATGATGTCAGCACACTTAATAGGAGAGAGCGACTTCTTGCTGAAGCCTGAGCACTGGGCTCCGTGGGTCGTGTCTTCCACCTGTCAATGGTAACATACCAACACACACAGACAGACAGGCAGGGACAGACACAGACAAAGGACAAAGGCAGGCAGGCAGCCAGACAGACAGACAGACAGACACACGCAGACAGGCAGGCAGACAGGCAGGCTGACAGGCAGACAGACAGGTAGACAGACAAGCAGGCAGGCACAGACAGACAGGCAGGCTGACAGCCAGATAGACAGGCAGGCAGGCTGACAGACAGACAGACAGACAGGCAGGCTGACAGGCAGACAGACAGGTAGACAGACAAGCAGGCAGGCACAGACAGACAGGCAGGCTGACAGACAGGCAGACGCAGGCAGGCAGGCAGACAGGCATTCAAGCTGACAGACAGGTAGACGCAGACAGGCAGACACAGGCAGACACAGGCAGACAGGCAGACGCAGAAAGACAGACGCAGGCAGGCTGACAGACAGGCTGGCATACAGGCAGGCTGGTACAGGCAGGCAGGCAGGCAGGCACTGACAGGCAGGCACTGACAGGCAGGCTGACAGTCAGGCAGACTCAGGCAGGCAGGCAGGCAGGCAGGCAGGCTGACAGACAGACAGACAGACAGACAGGCAGACAGACAGACAGGCTGACAGACGCAGACAGACAGGCAGACGCAGAAAGACAGACAGGTAGACGCAGACAGGCTGGCAGACAGGCAGGCTGGTGCACACACACAGGCAGAGACAGACAGACAGACAGGCAGGCAGGTGCCGACAGACAGACAGACAGACAGGCAGGCAGGCTGACAGACGCAGACAGACAGACAGGCAGACGCAGACAGGCAGGCAGACAGACAGACAGGCAGACAGACAGGTAGACAGACAGGCAGGCATGCTGACAGACGCAGACAGACAGGCAGACGCAGAAAGACAGACGCAGGCAGGCAGACAGACAGGCTGACAGACAGGCAGACGCAGGCAGACAGACAGGCAGGCAGACAGGCAGACAGGCAGACAGACAGGTAGACAGACAGGCAGACACAGGCAAGCAGGCAGACAGACAGACAGGCAGGCTGACAGACAGGCTGGCATACAGGCAGGCTGGTGCAGACAGACAGGCTGACAGGCAGGCAGACGCAGACAGGCAGGCAGACGCAGACAGGCAGGCAGACAGACAGACAGGCAGACAGACAGGTAGACAGACAGGCAGGCAGACACAGGCAGACAGGCAGGCAGGCTGACAGACGCAGACAGACAGGCAGACGCAGAAAGACAGACGCAGGCAGGCAGACAGACAGGCTGACAGACAGGCAGACGCAGGCAGACAGACAGACAGACAGGCAGGCTGACAGACAGGCTGGCATACAGGCAGGCTGGTGCAGACAGACAGGCTGACAGGCAGGCTGACAGTCAGGCAGACGCAGGCAGGCAGACAGGCAGGCAGACAGACAGGCTGACAAACAGACAGACAGGTAGACAGGCAGGCAGGCATGCTGACAGACGCAGACAGGCAGACACAGGCAGACAGGCAGGCAGGCTGACAGACAGACAGGCAGACGCAGAAAGACTGACGCAGGCAGACAGACAGGCAGGTGCAGGCAGACAGGCAGACAGACGCAGACAGACAGGCAGACGCAGAAAGACAGACAGACAGACGCAGGCAGGCAGACAGACAGGCAGACGCAGGCAGGCAGGCAAACTGTGTAGTGTGTGAAAGTAATTTGGCTGTTTTCACTGCTCTAACATAGTTTAACTTTGTAAAGGCTGACAGACGCAGACAGACAGGCAGACGCAGAAAGACAGACGCAGGCAGGCAGACAGACAGGCAAGCTGACAGGCAAGCAGACTGACAGGCAGACAGACGCAGGCAGGCTGACAGAGACAGACAGGCAGACGAACAGGCAGGCAGACAGACAGGCAGGCACGTGCAGACAGGCAGGCAGGTGCAGACAGACAGACAGGCTGACAGACGCAGACAGACAGGCAGGCAGGCTGACAGACGCAGGCAGGCAGGCAAACTGTGTAGTGTGTGAAAGTAATTTGGCTGTTTTCACTGCTCTAACATAGTTTTACTTTGTAATTGTTGCTAGGTTACCAGGCAATGCGAGTGTGTGAACGGCAAAGTCAAGATGTGGAGGTGCTGGTGTCGACCAATGATGTCAGCACACTTAATAGGAGAGAGCGACTTCTTGCTGAAGCCTGAGCACTGGGCTCCGTGGGTCGTGTCTTCCACCTGTCAATGGTAACATACCAACACACACAGACAGACAGGCAGGGACAGACACAGACAAAGGACAAAGGCAGGCAGGCAGCCAGACAGACAGACAGACAGACACACGCAGACAGGCAGGCAGACAGGCAGGCTGACAGGCAGACAGACAGGTAGACAGACAAGCAGGCAGGCACAGACAGACAGGCAGGCTGACAGCCAGATAGACAGGCAGGCAGGCTGACAGACAGACAGACAGACAGGCAGGCTGACAGGCAGACAGACAGGTAGACAGACAAGCAGGCAGGCACAGACAGACAGGCAGGCTGACAGACAGGCAGACGCAGGCAGGCAGGCAGACAGGCATTCAAGCTGACAGACAGGTAGACGCAGACAGGCAGACACAGGCAGACACAGGCAGACAGGCAGACGCAGAAAGACAGACGCAGGCAGGCTGACAGACAGGTTGGCATACAGGCAGGCTGGTACAGGCAGGCAGGCAGGCAGGCACTGACAGGCAGGCACTGACAGGCAGGCTGACAGTCAGGCAGACTCAGGCAGGCAGGCAGGCAGGCAGGCAGGCTGACAGACAGACAGACAGACAGACAGGCAGACAGACAGACAGGCTGACAGACGCAGACAGACAGGCAGACGCAGAAAGACAGACAGGTAGACGCAGACAGGCTGGCAGACAGGCAGGCTGGTGCACACACACAGGCAGAGACAGACAGACAGACAGGCAGGCAGGTGCCGACAGACAGACAGACAGACAGGCAGGCAGGCTGACAGACGCAGACAGACAGACAGGCAGACGCAGACAGGCAGGCAGACAGACAGACAGGCAGACAGACAGGTAGACAGACAGGCAGGCATGCTGACAGACGCAGACAGACAGGCAGACGCAGAAAGACAGACGCAGGCAGGCAGACAGACAGGCTGACAGACAGGCAGACGCAGGCAGACAGACAGGCAGGCAGACAGGCAGACAGGCAGACAGACAGGTAGACAGACAGGCAGACACAGGCAAGCAGGCAGGCAGACAGACAGACAGGCAGGCTGACAGACAGGCTGGCATACAGGCAGGCTGGTGCAGACAGACAGGCTGACAGGCAGGCAGACGCAGACAGGCAGGCAGAGGCAGACAGGCAGGCAGACAGACAGACAGGCAGACAGACAGGTAGACAGACAGGCAGGCAGACACAGGCAGACAGGCAGGCAGGCTGACAGACGCAGACAGACAGGCAGACGCAGAAAGACAGACGCAGGCAGGCAGACAGACAGGCTGACAGACAGGCAGACGCAGGCAGACAGACAGACAGACAGGCAGGCTGACAGACAGGCTGGCATACAGGCAGGCTGGTGCAGACAGACAGGCTGACAGGCAGGCTGACAGTCAGGCAGACGCAGGCAGGCAGACAGGCAGGCAGACAGACAGGCTGACAAACAGACAGACAGGTAGACAGGCAGGCAGGCATGCTGACAGACGCAGACAGGCAGACACAGGCAGACAGGCAGGCAGGCTGACAGACAGACAGGCAGACGCAGAAAGACTGACGCAGGCAGACAGACAGGCAGGTGCAGGCAGACAGGCAGACAGACGCAGACAGACAGGCAGACGCAGAAAGACAGACAGACAGACGCAGGCAGGCAGACAGACAGGCAGACGCAGGCAGGCAGGCAAACTGTGTAGTGTGTGAAAGTAATTTGGCTGTTTTCACTGCTCTAACATAGTTTAACTTTGTAAAGGCTGACAGACGCAGACAGACAGGCAGACGCAGAAAGACAGACGCAGGCAGGCAGACAGACAGGCAAGCTGACAGGCAAGCAGACTGACAGGCAGACAGACGCAGGCAGGCTGACAGAGACAGACAGGCAGACGAACAGGCAGGCAGACAGACAGGCAGGCACGTGCAGACAGGCAGGCAGGTGCAGACAGACAGACAGGCTGACAGACGCAGACAGACAGGCAGGCAGGCTGACAGACGCAGGCAGGCAGGCAAACTGTGTAGTGTGTGAAAGTAATTTGGCTGTTTTCACTGCTCTAACATAGTTTTACTTTGTAATTGTTGCTAGGTTACCAGGCAATGCGAGTGTGTGAACGGCAAAGTCAAGATGTGGAGGTGCTGGTGTCGACCAATGATGTCAGCACACTTAATAGGAGAGAGCGACTTCTTGCTGAAGCCTGAGCACTGGGCTCCGTGGGTCGTGTCTTCCACCTGTCAATGGTAACATACCAACACACACAGACAGACAGGCAGGGACAGACACAGACAAAGGACAAAGGCAGGCAGGCAGCCAGACAGACAGACAGACAGACACACGCAGACAGGCAGGCAGACAGGCAGGCTGACAGGCAGACAGACAGGTAGACAGACAAGCAGGCAGGCACAGACAGACAGGCAGGCTGACAGCCAGATAGACAGGCAGGCAGGCTGACAGACAGACAGACAGACAGGCAGGCTGACAGGCAGACAGACAGGTAGACAGACAAGCAGGCAGGCACAGACAGACAGGCAGGCTGACAGACAGGCAGACGCAGGCAGGCAGGCAGACAGGCATTCAAGCTGACAGACAGGTAGACGCAGACAGGCAGACACAGGCAGACACAGGCAGACAGGCAGACGCAGAAAGACAGACGCAGGCAGGCTGACAGACAGGCTGGCATACAGGCAGGCTGGTACAGGCAGGCAGGCAGGCAGGCACTGACAGGCAGGCACTGACAGGCAGGCTGACAGTCAGGCAGACTCAGGCAGGCAGGCAGGCAGGCAGGCAGGCTGACAGACAGACAGACAGACAGACAGGCAGACAGACAGACAGGCTGACATACGCAGACAGACAGGCAGACGCAGAAAGACAGACAGGTAGACGCAGACAGGCTGGCAGACAGGCAGGCTGGTGCACACACACAGGCAGAGACAGACAGACAGACAGGCAGGCAGGTGCCGACAGACAGACAGACAGACAGGCAGGCAGGCTGACAGACGCAGACAGACAGACAGGCAGACGCAGACAGGCAGGCAGACAGACAGACAGGCAGACAGACAGGTAGACAGACAGGCAGGCATGCTGACAGACGCAGACAGACAGGCAGACGCAGAAAGACAGACGCAGGCAGGCAGACAGACAGGCTGACAGACAGGCAGACGCAGGCAGACAGACAGGCAGGCAGACAGGCAGACAGGCAGACAGACAGGTAGACAGACAGGCAGACACAGGCAAGCAGGCAGGCAGACAGACAGACAGGCAGGCTGACAGACAGGCTGGCATACAGGCAGGCTGGTGCAGACAGACAGGCTGACAGGCAGGCAGACGCAGACAGGCAGGCAGACGCAGACAGGCAGGCAGACAGACAGACAGGTAGACAGACAGGCAGGCAGACACAGGCAGACAGGCAGGCAGGCTGACAGACGCAGACAGACAGGCAGACGCAGAAAGACAGACGCAGGCAGGCAGACAGACAGGCTGACAGACAGGCAGACGCAGGCAGACAGACAGACAGACAGGCAGGCTGACAGACAGGCTGGCATACAGGCAGGCTGGTGCAGACAGACAGGCTGACAGGCAGGCTGACAGTCAGGCAGACGCAGGCAGGCAGACAGGCAGGCAGACAGACAGGCTGACAAACAGACAGACAGGTAGACAGGCAGGCAGGCATGCTGACAGACGCAGACAGGCAGACACAGGCAGACAGGCAGGCAGGCTGACAGACAGACAGGCAGACGCAGAAAGACTGACGCAGGCAGACAGACAGGCAGGTGCAGGCAGACAGGCAGACAGACGCAGACAGACAGGCAGACGCAGAAAGACAGACAGACAGACGCAGGCAGGCAGACAGACAGGCAGACGCAGGCAGGCAGGCAAACTGTGTAGTGTGTGAAAGTAATTTGGCTGTTTTCACTGCTCTAACATAGTTTAACTTTGTAAAGGCTGACAGACGCAGACAGACAGGCAGACGCAGAAAGACAGACGCAGGCAGGCAGACAGACAGGCAAGCTGACAGGCAAGCAGACTGACAGGCAGACAGACGCAGGCAGGCTGACAGAGACAGACAGGCAGACGAACAGGCAGGCAGACAGACAGGCAGGCACGTGCAGACAGGCAGGCAGGTGCAGACAGACAGACAGGCTGACAGACGCAGACAGACAGGCAGGCAGGCTGACAGACGCAGGCAGGCAGGCAAACTGTGTAGTGTGTGAAAGTAATTTGGCTGTTTTCACTGCTCTAACATAGTTTTACTTTGTAATTGTTGCTAGGTTACCAGGCAATGCGAGTGTGTGAACGGCAAAGTCAAGATGTGGAGGTGCTGGTGTCGACCAATGATGTCAGCACACTTAATAGGAGAGAGCGACTTCTTGCTGAAGCCTGAGCACTGGGCTCCGTGGGTCGTGTCTTCCACCTGTCAATGGTAACATACCAACACACACAGACAGACAGGCAGGGACAGACACAGACAAAGGACAAAGGCAGGCAGGCAGCCAGACAGACAGACAGACAGACACACGCAGACAGGCAGGCAGACAGGCAGGCTGACAGGCAGACAGACAGGTAGACAGACAAGCAGGCAGGCACAGACAGACAGGCAGGCTGACAGCCAGATAGACAGGCAGGCAGGCTGACAGACAGACAGACAGACAGGCAGGCTGACAGGCAGACAGACAGGTAGACAGACAAGCAGGCAGGCACAGACAGACAGGCAGGCTGACAGACAGGCAGACGCAGGCAGGCAGGCAGACAGGCATTCAAGCTGACAGACAGGTAGACGCAGACAGGCAGACACAGGCAGACACAGGCAGACAGGCAGACGCAGAAAGACAGACGCAGGCAGGCTGACAGACAGGTTGGCATACAGGCAGGCTGGTACAGGCAGGCAGGCAGGCAGGCACTGACAGGCAGGCACTGACAGGCAGGCTGACAGTCAGGCAGACTCAGGCAGGCAGGCAGGCAGGCAGGCAGGCTGACAGACAGACAGACAGACAGACAGGCAGACAGACAGACAGGCTGACAGACGCAGACAGACAGGCAGACGCAGAAAGACAGACAGGTAGACGCAGACAGGCTGGCAGACAGGCAGGCTGGTGCACACACACAGGCAGAGACAGACAGACAGACAGGCAGGCAGGTGCCGACAGACAGACAGACAGACAGGCAGGCAGGCTGACAGACGCAGACAGACAGACAGGCAGACGCAGACAGGCAGGCAGACAGACAGACAGGCAGACAGACAGGTAGACAGACAGGCAGGCATGCTGACAGACGCAGACAGACAGGCAGACGCAGAAAGACAGACGCAGGCAGGCAGACAGACAGGCTGACAGACAGGCAGACGCAGGCAGACAGACAGGCAGGCAGACAGGCAGACAGGCAGACAGACAGGTAGACAGACAGGCAGACACAGGCAAGCAGGCAGGCAGACAGACAGACAGGCAGGCTGACAGACAGGCTGGCATACAGGCAGGCTGGTGCAGACAGACAGGCTGACAGGCAGGCAGACGCAGACAGGCAGGCAGAGGCAGACAGGCAGGCAGACAGACAGACAGGCAGACAGACAGGTAGACAGACAGGCAGGCAGACACAGGCAGACAGGCAGGCAGGCTGACAGACGCAGACAGACAGGCAGACGCAGAAAGACAGACGCAGGCAGGCAGACAGACAGGCTGACAGACAGGCAGACGCAGGCAGACAGACAGACAGACAGGCAGGCTGACAGACAGGCTGGCATACAGGCAGGCTGGTGCAGACAGACAGGCTGACAGGCAGGCTGACAGTCAGGCAGACGCAGGCAGGCAGACAGGCAGGCAGACAGACAGGCTGACAAACAGACAGACAGGTAGACAGGCAGGCAGGCATGCTGACAGACGCAGACAGGCAGACACAGGCAGACAGGCAGGCAGGCTGACAGACAGACAGGCAGACGCAGAAAGACTGACGCAGGCAGACAGACAGGCAGGTGCAGGCAGACAGGCAGACAGACGCAGACAGACAGGCAGACGCAGAAAGACAGACAGACAGACGCAGGCAGGCAGACAGACAGGCAGACGCAGGCAGGCAGGCAAACTGTGTAGTGTGTGAAAGTAATTTGGCTGTTTTCACTGCTCTAACATAGTTTAACTTTGTAAAGGCTGACAGACGCAGACAGACAGGCAGACGCAGAAAGACAGACGCAGGCAGGCAGACAGACAGGCAAGCTGACAGGCAAGCAGACTGACAGGCAGACAGACGCAGGCAGGCTGACAGAGACAGACAGGCAGACGAACAGGCAGGCAGACAGACAGGCAGGCACGTGCAGACAGGCAGGCAGGTGCAGACAGACAGACAGGCTGACAGACGCAGACAGACAGGCAGGCAGGCTGACAGACGCAGGCAGGCAGGCAAACTGTGTAGTGTGTGAAAGTAATTTGGCTGTTTTCACTGCTCTAACATAGTTTTACTTTGTAATTGTTGCTAGGTTACCAGGCAATGCGAGTGTGTGAACGGCAAAGTCAAGATGTGGAGGTGCTGGTGTCGACCAATGATGTCAGCACACTTAATAGGAGAGAGCGACTTCTTGCTGAAGCCTGAGCACTGGGCTCCGTGGGTCGTGTCTTCCACCTGTCAATGGTAACATACCAACACACACAGACAGACAGGCAGGGACAGACACAGACAAAGGACAAAGGCAGGCAGGCAGCCAGACAGACAGACAGACAGACACACGCAGACAGGCAGGCAGACAGGCAGGCTGACAGGCAGACAGACAGGTAGACAGACAAGCAGGCAGGCACAGACAGACAGGCAGGCTGACAGCCAGATAGACAGGCAGGCAGGCTGACAGACAGACAGACAGACAGGCAGGCTGACAGGCAGACAGACAGGTAGACAGACAAGCAGGCAGGCACAGACAGACAGGCAGGCTGACAGACAGGCAGACGCAGGCAGGCAGGCAGACAGGCATTCAAGCTGACAGACAGGTAGACGCAGACAGGCAGACACAGGCAGACACAGGCAGACAGGCAGACGCAGAAAGACAGACGCAGGCAGGCTGACAGACAGGCTGGCATACAGGCAGGCTGGTACAGGCAGGCAGGCAGGCAGGCACTGACAGGCAGGCACTGACAGGCAGGCTGACAGTCAGGCAGACTCAGGCAGGCAGGCAGGCAGGCAGGCAGGCTGACAGACAGACAGACAGACAGACAGGCAGACAGACAGACAGGCTGACATACGCAGACAGACAGGCAGACGCAGAAAGACAGACAGGTAGACGCAGACAGGCTGGCAGACAGGCAGGCTGGTGCACACACACAGGCAGAGACAGACAGACAGACAGGCAGGCAGGTGCCGACAGACAGACAGACAGACAGGCAGGCAGGCTGACAGACGCAGACAGACAGACAGGCAGACGCAGACAGGCAGGCAGACAGACAGACAGGCAGACAGACAGGTAGACAGACAGGCAGGCATGCTGACAGACGCAGACAGACAGGCAGACGCAGAAAGACAGACGCAGGCAGGCAGACAGACAGGCTGACAGACAGGCAGACGCAGGCAGACAGACAGGCAGGCAGACAGGCAGACAGGCAGACAGACAGGTAGACAGACAGGCAGACACAGGCAAGCAGGCAGGCAGACAGACAGACAGGCAGGCTGACAGACAGGCTGGCATACAGGCAGGCTGGTGCAGACAGACAGGCTGACAGGCAGGCAGACGCAGACAGGCAGGCAGACGCAGACAGGCAGGCAGACAGACAGACAGGTAGACAGACAGGCAGGCAGACACAGGCAGACAGGCAGGCAGGCTGACAGACGCAGACAGACAGGCAGACGCAGAAAGACAGACGCAGGCAGGCAGACAGACAGGCTGACAGACAGGCAGACGCAGGCAGACAGACAGACAGACAGGCAGGCTGACAGACAGGCTGGCATACAGGCAGGCTGGTGCAGACAGACAGGCTGACAGGCAGGCTGACAGTCAGGCAGACGCAGGCAGGCAGACAGGCAGGCAGACAGACAGGCTGACAAACAGACAGACAGGTAGACAGGCAGGCAGGCATGCTGACAGACGCAGACAGGCAGACACAGGCAGACAGGCAGGCAGGCTGACAGACAGACAGGCAGACGCAGAAAGACTGACGCAGGCAGACAGACAGGCAGGTGCAGGCAGACAGGCAGACAGACGCAGACAGACAGGCAGACGCAGAAAGACAGACAGACAGACGCAGGCAGGCAGACAGACAGGCAGACGCAGGCAGGCAGGCAAACTGTGTAGTGTGTGAAAGTAATTTGGCTGTTTTCACTGCTCTAACATAGTTTAACTTTGTAAAGGCTGACAGACGCAGACAGACAGGCAGACGCAGAAAGACAGACGCAGGCAGGCAGACAGACAGGCAAGCTGACAGGCAAGCAGACTGACAGGCAGACAGACGCAGGCAGGCTGACAGAGACAGACAGGCAGACGAACAGGCAGGCAGACAGACAGGCAGGCACGTGCAGACAGGCAGGCAGGTGCAGACAGACAGACAGGCTGACAGACGCAGACAGACAGGCAGGCAGGCTGACAGACGCAGGCAGGCAGGCAAACTGTGTAGTGTGTGAAAGTAATTTGGCTGTTTTCACTGCTCTAACATAGTTTTACTTTGTAATTGTTGCTAGGTTACCAGGCAATGCGAGTGTGTGAACGGCAAAGTCAAGATGTGGAGGTGCTGGTGTCGACCAATGATGTCAGCACACTTAATAGGAGAGAGCGACTTCTTGCTGAAGCCTGAGCACTGGGCTCCGTGGGTCGTGTCTTCCACCTGTCAATGGTAACATACCAACACACACAGACAGACAGGCAGGGACAGACACAGACAAAGGACAAAGGCAGGCAGGCAGCCAGACAGACAGACAGACAGACACACGCAGACAGGCAGGCAGACAGGCAGGCTGACAGGCAGACAGACAGGTAGACAGACAAGCAGGCAGGCACAGACAGACAGGCAGGCTGACAGCCAGATAGACAGGCAGGCAGGCTGACAGACAGACAGACAGACAGGCAGGCTGACAGGCAGGCTGACAGGCAGACAGACAGGTAGACAGACAAGCAGGCAGGCACAGACAGACAGGCAGGCTGACAGACAGGCAGACGCAGGCAGGCAGGCAGACAGGCATTCAAGCTGACAGACAGGTAGACGCAGACAGGCAGACACAGGCAGACACAGGCAGACAGGCAGACGCAGAAAGACAGACGCAGGCAGGCTGACAGACAGGCTGGCATACAGGCAGGCTGGTACAGGCAGGCAGGCAGGCAGGCACTGACAGGCAGGCACTGACAGGCAGGCTGACAGTCAGGCAGACTCAGGCAGGCAGGCAGGCAGGCAGGCAGGCTGACAGACAGACAGACAGACAGACAGGCAGACAGACAGACAGGCTGACAGACGCAGACAGACAGGCAGACGCAGAAAGACAGACAGGTAGACGCAGACAGGCTGGCAGACAGGCAGGCTGGTGCACACACACAGGCAGAGACAGACAGACAGACAGGCAGGCAGGTGCCGACAGACAGACAGACAGACAGGCAGGCAGGCTGACAGACGCAGACAGACAGACAGGCAGACGCAGACAGGCAGGCAGGCAGACAGACAGACAGACAGACAGGCAGACAGACAGGTAGACAGACAGGCAGGCATGCTGACGCAGACAGACAGGCAGACGCAGAAAGACAGACGCAGGCAGGCAGACAGACAGGCTGACAGACAGGCAGACGCAGGCAGACAGACAGGCAGGCAGGCAGGCAGACAGGCAGACAGGCAGACAGACAGGTAGACAGACAGGCAGACACAGGCAAGCAGGCAGGCAGACAGACAGACAGGCAGGCTGACAGACAGGCTGGCATACAGGCAGGCTGGTGCAGACAGACAGGCTGACAGGCAGGCAGACGCAGACAGGCAGGCAGACGCAGACAGGCAGGCAGACAGACAGACAGGCAGACAGACAGGTAGACAGACAGGCAGGCAGACACAGGCAGACAGGCAGGCAGGCTGACAGACGCAGACAGACAGGCAGACGCAGAAAGACAGACGCAGGCAGGCAGACAGACAGGCTGACAGACAGGCAGACGCAGGCAGACAGACAGACAGACAGGCAGGCTGACAGACAGGCTGGCATACAGGCAGGCTGGTGCAGACAGACAGGCTGACAGGCAGGCTGACAGTCAGGCAGACGCAGGCAGGCAGACAGGCAGGCAGACAGACAGGCTGACAAACAGACAGACAGGTAGACAGGCAGGCAGGCATGCTGACAGACGCAGACAGGCAGACACAGGCAGACAGGCAGGCAGGCTGACAGACAGACAGGCAGACGCAGAAAGACTGACGCAGGCAGGCAGACAGACAGGCAGGTGCAGGCAGACAGGCAGACAGACGCAGACAGACAGGCAGACGCAGAAAGACAGACAGACAGACGCAGGCAGGCAGACAGACAGGCAGACGCAGGCAGGCAGGCAAACTGTGTAGTGTGTGAAAGTAATTTGGCTGTTTTCACTGCTCTAACATAGTTTAACTTTGTAATTGTTGCTAGGTTACCAGGCAATGCGAGTGTGTGAACGGCAAAGTCAAGATGTGGAGGTGCTGGTGTCGACCAATGATGTCAGCACACTTAATAGGAGAGAGCGACTTCTTGCTGAAGCCTGAGCACTGGGCTCCGTGGGTCGTGTCTTCCACCTGTCAATGGTAACATACCAACACACACACAGACAGACAGGCAGGGACAGACACAGACAAAGGCAGGCAGGCAGACAGACAGACAGACAGACAGACAGACAGACAGACAGACAGACAGACAGACAGACAGACAGACAGACAGACAGACAGGCAGGCAGGCAGGCTGACAGACAGACAGACAGACAGGCTGACAGGCAGACAGACAGGTAGACAGACAAGCAGGCAGGCACAGACAGGCAGACGCAGGCAGGCAGACAGGCATTCAAGCTGACAGACAGGTAGACGCAGACAGGCAGACAGGCATTCAAGCTGACAGACAGGTAGACGCAGACAGGCAGACACAGGCAGACACAGGCTGGCAGACGCAGGCAGACAGACGCAGGCAGGCTGACAGAGACAGACAGGCAGACGAACAGGCAGACAGGCAGGCAGGTGCAGACAGACAGACAGAGAGACAGACAGGCATGTCTGCCTGTTCTGCCTGTTCAGACAGACAGACAGGCTGACAGACGCAGACAGACAGGCAGGCTGACAGACGCAGAAAGACAGACGCAGGCAGGCAGACGCAGGCAGACAGACGCAGGCAGGCTGACAGAGACAGACAGACAGGCAGACGGACAGGCAGACAGACAGGCAGACAGGCAGGCAGGTGCAGACAGACAGACAGAGAGACAGACAGGTAGACAGACAAGCAGGCAGGCACAGACAGACAGGCAGACAGACGCAGACAGACAGGCAGGCTGACAGACGCAGAAAGACAGACGCAGGCAGGCAGACGCAGGCAGACAGACGCAGGCAGGCTGACAGAGACAGACAGACAGGCAGACGGACAGGCAGACAGACAGGCAGACAGGCAGGCAGGTGCAGACAGACAGACAGAGAGACAGACAGGTAGACAGACAAGCAGGCAGGCACAGACAGACAGGCAGTCTGACAGCCAGATAGACAGACAGGCAGGCAGGCTGACAGGCAGGCTGACAGGCAGACAGACAGGTAGACAGACAAGCAGGCAGGCACAGACAGGCAGGCTGACAGACAGGCAGACGCAGGCAGGCAGACAGGCATTCAAGCTGACAGACAGGTAGACGCAGAAAGACAGACAGGTAGACGCAGACAGGCTGGCAGACAGGCAGGCTGGTGCACACACACAGGCAGAGACAGACAGACAGACAGGCAGGCAGGTGCCGACAGACAGACAGACAGACAGGCAGGCAGGCTGACAGACGCAGACAGACAGGCAGACGCAGACAGGCAGGCAGACAGACAGGCAGGCAGGCAGGCAGACAGACAGACAGGTAGACAGACAGGCAGACACAGGCAGACAGGCAGGCAGGCTGACAGACGCAGACAGACAGGCAGACGCAGAAAGACAGACGCAGGCAGGCAGACAGACAGGCTGACAGACAGACAGACAGGCAGGCAGGCAGACAGGCAGACAGGCAGACAGACAGGTAGACAGACAGGCAGACACAGGCAAGCAGGCAGGCAGACAGACAGACAGGCAGGCTGACAGACAGGCTGGCATACAGGCAGGCTGGTGCAGACAGACAGGCTGACAGGCAGGCAGACGCAGACAGGCAGGCAGACGCAGGCAGGCAGACAGACAGACAGACAGGCAGACAGACAGGTAGACAGACAGGCAGGCAGACACAGGCAGACAGGCAGGCAGGCTGACAGACGCAGACAGACAGGCAGACGCAGAAAGACAGACGCAGGCAGGCAGACAGACAGGCTGACAGACAGGCAGACGCAGGCAGACAGACAGACAGACAGGCAGGCTGACAGACAGGCTGGCATACAGGCAGGCTGGTGCAGACAGACAGGCTGACAGACAGGTAGACAGACAAGCAGGCAGGCACAGACAGGCAGGCAGACAGACGCAGACAGACAGGCAGGCTGACAGACGCAGAAAGACAGACGCAGGCAGGCAGACGCAGGCAGACAGACGCAGGCAGGCTGACAGAGACAGACAGACAGGCAGACGGACAGGCAGACAGACAGGCAGACAGGCAGGCAGGTGCAGACAGACAGACAGAGAGACAGACAGGTAGACAGACAAGCAGGCAGGCACAGACAGACAGGCAGGCTGACAGCCAGATAGACAGACAGGCAGGCAGGCTGACAGGCAGGCTGACAGGCAGACAGACAGGTAGACAGACAAGCAGGCAGGCACAGACAGGCAGGCTGACAGACAGGCAGACGCAGGCAGGCAGACAGGCATTCAAGCTGACAGACAGGTAGACGCAGAAAGACAGACAGGTAGACGCAGACAGGCTGGCAGACAGGCAGGCTGGTGCACACACACAGGCAGAGACAGACAGACAGACAGGCAGGCAGGTGCCGACAGACAGACAGACAGACAGGCAGGCAGGCTGACAGACGCAGACAGACAGGCAGACGCAGACAGGCAGGCAGACAGACAGGCAGGCAGACAGACAGACAGGTAGACAGACAGGCAGACACAGGCAGACAGGCAGGCAGGCTGACAGACGCAGACAGACAGGCAGACGCAGAAAGACAGACGCAGGCAGGCAGACAGACAGGCTGACAGAAAGACAGACAGGCAGGCAGGCAGACAGGCAGACAGGCAGACAGACAGGTAGACAGACAGGCAGACACAGGCAAGCAGGCAGGCAGACAGACAGACAGGCAGGCTGACAGACAGGCTGGCATACAGGCAGGCTGGTGCAGACAGACAGGCTGACAGGCAGGCAGACGCAGACAGGCAGGCAGACGCAGGCAGGCAGACAGACAGACAGACAGGCAGACAGACAGGTAGACAGACAGGCAGGCAGACACAGGCAGACAGGCAGGCAGGCTGACAGACGCAGACAGACAGGCAGACGCAGAAAGACAGACGCAGGCAGGCAGACAGACAGGCTGACAGACAGGCAGACGCAGGCAGACAGACAGACAGACAGGCAGGCTGACAGACAGGCTGGCATACAGGCAGGCTGGTGCAGACAGACAGGCTGACAGGCAGGCTGACAGTCAGGCAGACGCAGGCAGGCAGACAGGCAGGCAGACAGACAGGCTGACAAACAGACAGGTAGACAGGCAGGCAGGCATGCTGACAGACGCAGACAGGCAGACACAGGCAGACAGGCAGGCAGGCTGACAGACAGACAGGCAGACGCAGAAAGACTGACGCAGGCAGGCAGACAGACAGGCAGGTGCAGGCAGACAGACGCAGACAGACAGGCAGACGCAGAAAGACAGACAGACAGACGCAGGCAGGCAGACAGACAGGCAGACGCAGGCAGGCAGGCAAACTGTGTAGTGTGTGAAAGTAATTTGGCTGTTTTCACTGCTCTAACATAGTTTAACTTTGTAATTGTTGCTAGGTTACCAGGCAATGCGAGTGTGTGAACGGCAAAGTCAAGATGTGGAGGTGCTGGTGTCGACCAATGATGTCAGCACACTTAATAGGAGAGAGCGACTTCTTGCTGAAGCCTGAGCACTGGGCTCCGTGGGTCGTGTCTTCCACCTGTCAATGGTAACATACCAACACACACACAGACAGACAGGCAGGGACAGACACAGACAAAGGCAGGCAGGCAGACAGACAGACAGGCAGGTGCAGACAGGCAGGCAGGTGCAGACAGACAGGCTGACAGGCAGGCTGACAGTCAGGCAGGTAGACAGACAGGCAGGCAGGTGCAGACAGGCAGGCAGGTGCAGACAGACAGACAGAGAGACAGACAGGCTGGCATACAGGCAGGCTGGTGCAGACAGACAGGCTGACAGGCAGGCTGACAGTCAGGCAGGTAGACAGACAGGCAGGCAGGCACAGACAGACAGGCAGGCTGACAGCCAGATAGACAGACAGGCAGGCAGGCTGACAGGCAGGCTGACAGGCAGACAGACAGGTAGACAGACAAGCAGGCAGGCACAGACAGGCAGGCTGACAGACAGGCAGACGCAGGCAGGCAGACAGGCATTCAAGCTGACAGACAGGTAGACGCAGACAGGCAGACACAGGCAGACAGACAGACAGACAGACAGTCAGACAGGCTGGCAGACAGGCAGGCTGGTGCAGACACACAGGCAGGCAGACAGACAGACAGGCTGGCAGGCTGACAGACGCAGGCAGGCTTACATAGGCAGACAGGCAGGCAGACAGACAGACATACAGGCTGACAGACAGGCTGGCATACAGGCAGGCTGGTGCAGACAGACAGGCTGACAGTCAGGCAGACGCAGGCAGACAGACAGGCAGACAGACAGACAGACAGGCTGACAGACAGACAGGCAGACAGACAGGTAGACAGACAGGCAGGCAGGCATGCTGACAGACGCAGACAGACAGGCAGACGCAGAAAGACAGACAGACGCAGGCAGGTAAGCTGACAGGCAAGCTGACAGGCAGGCAGGCAGACAGACAGGCAGACGCAGGCAGGCAGACGCAGGCAGGCAGACGCAGGCAGACAGACGCAGGCAGGCTGACAGAGACAGACAGGCAGGCAGGCAGACGGACGCAGACAGACAGGCAGGCAGGCAGACAGACAGGCAGGCTGACAGACGCAGACAGACAGGCAGACGCAGAAAGACAGACGCAGGCAGGCAGACAGACAGGCTGACAGACAGACAGACAGGCAGGCAGGCAGACAGGCAGACAGGCAGACAGACAGGTAGACAGACAGGCAGACACAGGCAAGCAGGCAGGCAGACAGACAGACAGGCAGGCTGACAGACAGGCTGGCATACAGGCAGGCTGGTGCAGACAGACAGGCTGACAGGCAGGCAGACGCAGACAGGCAGGCAGACGCAGGCAGGCAGACAGACAGACAGACAGGCAGACAGACAGGTAGACAGACAGGCAGGCAGACACAGGCAGACAGGCAGGCAGGCTGACAGACGCAGACAGACAGGCAGACGCAGAAAGACAGACGCAGGCAGGCAGACAGACAGGCTGACAGACAGGCAGACGCAGGCAGACAGACAGACAGACAGGCAGGCTGACAGACAGGCTGGCATACAGGCAGGCTGGTGCAGACAGACAGGCTGACAGACAGGTAGACAGACAAGCAGGCAGGCACAGACAGACAGGCAGACAGACGCAGACAGACAGGAAGGCTGACAGACGCAGAAAGACAGACGCAGGCAGGCAGACGCAGGCAGACAGACGCAGGCAGGCTGACAGAGACAGACAGACAGGCAGACGGACAGGCAGACAGACAGGCAGACAGGCAGGCAGGTGCAGACAGACAGACAGAGACAGACAGGTAGACAGACAAGCAGGCAGGCACAGACAGACAGGCAGGCTGACAGCCAGATAGACAGACAGGCAGGCAGGCTGACAGGCAGGCTGACAGGCAGACAGACAGGTAGACAGACAAGCAGGCAGGCACAGACAGGCAGGCTGACAGACAGGCAGACGCAGGCAGGCAGACAGGCATTCAAGCTGACAGACAGGTAGACGCAGAAAGACAGACAGGTAGACGCAGACAGGCTGGCAGACAGGCAGGCTGGTGCACACACACAGGCAGAGACAGACAGACAGACAGACAGGCAGGCAGGTGCCGACAGACAGACAGACAGACAGGCAGGCAGGCTGACAGACGCAGACAGACAGGCAGACGCAGACAGGCAGGCAGACAGACAGGCAGGCAGGCAGACAGACAGACAGGTAGACAGACAGGCAGACACAGGCAGACAGGCAGGCAGGCTGACAGACGCAGACAGACAGGCAGACGCAGAAAGACAGACGCAGGCAGGCAGACAGACAGGCTGACAGAAAGACAGACAGGCAGGCAGGCAGACAGGCAGACAGGCAGACAGACAGGTAGACAGACAGGCAGACACAGGCAAGCAGGCAGGCAGACAGACAGACAGGCAGGCTGACAGACAGGCTGGCATACAGGCAGGCTGGTGCAGACAGACAGGCTGACAGGCAGGCAGACGCAGACAGGCAGGCAGACGCAGGCAGGCAGACAAACAGACAGACAGGCAGACAGACAGGTAGACAGACAGGCAGGCAGACACAGGCAGACAGGCAGGCAGGCTGACAGACGCAGACAGACAGGCAGACGCAGAAAGACAGACGCAGGCAGGCAGACAGACAGGCTGACAGACAGGCAGACGCAGGCAGACAGACAGACAGACAGGCAGGCTGACAGACAGGCTGGCATACAGGCAGGCTGGTGCAGACAGACAGGCTGACAGGCAGGCTGACAGTCAGGCAGACGCAGGCAGGCAGACAGGCAGGCAGACAGACAGGCTGACAAACAGACAGGTAGACAGGCAGGCAGGCATGCTGACAGACGCAGACAGGCAGACACAGGCAGACAGGCAGGCAGGCTGACAGACAGACAGGCAGACGCAGAAAGACTGACGCAGGCAGGCAGACAGACAGGCAGGTGCAGGCAGACAGACGCAGACAGACAGGCAGACGCAGAAAGACAGACAGACAGACGCAGGCAGGCAGACAGACAGGCAGACGCAGGCAGGCAGGCAAACTGTGTAGTGTGTGAAAGTAATTTGGCTGTTTTCACTGCTCTAACATAGTTTAACTTTGTAATTGTTGCTAGGTTACCAGGCAATGCGAGTGTGTGAACGGCAAAGTCAAGATGTGGAGGTGCTGGTGTCGACCAATGATGTCAGCACACTTAATAGGAGAGAGCGACTTCTTGCTGAAGCCTGAGCACTGGGCTCCGTGGGTCGTGTCTTCCACCTGTCAATGGTAACATACCAACACACACACAGACAGACAGGCAGGGACAGACACAGACAAAGGCAGGCAGGCAGACAGACAGACAGGCAGGTGCAGACAGGCAGGCAGGTGCAGACAGACAGGCTGACAGGCAGGCTGACAGTCAGGCAGGTAGACAGACAGGCAGGCAGGTGCAGACAGGCAGGCAGGTGCAGACAGACAGACAGAGAGACAGACAGGCTGGCATACAGGCAGGCTGGTGCAGACAGACAGGCTGACAGGCAGGCTGACAGTCAGGCAGGTAGACAGACAGGCAGGCAGGCACAGACAGACAGGCAGGCTGACAGCCAGATAGACAGACAGGCAGGCAGGCTGACAGGCAGGCTGACAGGCAGACAGACAGGTAGACAGACAAGCAGGCAGGCACAGACAGGCAGGCTGACAGACAGGCAGACGCAGGCAGGCAGACAGGCATTCAAGCTGACAGACAGGTAGACGCAGACAGGCAGACACAGGCAGACAGACAGACAGACAGACAGTCAGACAGGCTGGCAGACAGGCAGGCTGGTGCAGACACACAGGCAGGCAGACAGACAGACAGGCTGGCAGGCTGACAGACGCAGGCAGGCTTACATAGGCAGACAGGCAGGCAGACAGACAGACATACAGGCTGACAGACAGGCTGGCATACAGGCAGGCTGGTGCAGACAGACAGGCTGACAGTCAGGCAGACGCAGGCAGACAGACAGGCAGACAGACAGACAGACAGGCTGACAGACAGACAGGCAGACAGACAGGTAGACAGACAGGCAGGCAGGCATGCTGACAGACGCAGACAGACAGGCAGACGCAGAAAGACAGACAGACGCAGGCAGGTAAGCTGACAGGCAAGCTGACAGGCAGGCAGGCAGACAGACAGGCAGACGCAGGCAGGCAGACGCAGGCAGGCAGACGCAGGCAGACAGACGCAGGCAGGCTGACAGAGACAGACAGGCAGGCAGGCAGACGGACGCAGACAGGTAGGCAGGCAGGCAGACAGACAGGCAGGCTGACAGACGCAGACAGACAGACAGACAGGCAGGCAGACGGACGCAGACAGGCAGGCAGACAGACAGGCAGGCAGGCAGGCAGGCTGACAGACGCAGACAGACAGACAGACAGACAGGCAGGCTGACAGACAGGCTGGCATACAGGCAGGCTGGTGCAGACAGACAGGCAGGCAGACAGACAGACAGGCAGACAGACAGACGCAGGCAGGCAGACAGACAGGCTGACAGACAGGCAGACGCAGGCAGGCAGGCAGACAGACAGGCAGGCAGGCAGGCAGACAGACAGGCAGGCAGACAGACAGGCAGACAGACAGGTAGACAGACAGGCAGGCAGACACAGGCAGACAGGCAGTCAGACAGACAGACGCAGGCAGGCAGACAGACAGGCTTACAGACAGGCAGACGCAGGCAGACAGACAGACAGACAGACAGGCAGGCTGACAGACAGGCTGGCATACAGACAGGCTGACAGACAGACAGGCAGACAGACAGGTAGACAGGCAGGCAGGCATGCTGACAGACGCAGACAGACAGGTAGACGCAGACAGGCAGACACAGGCAGACAGGCAGGCAGGCTGACAGACAGACAGACAGGCAGGCAGACAGACAGACAGACGCAGACAGACAGGCAGACGCAGACAGGCAGGCAGGCAGGCTGACAGACGCAGACAGACAGGCAGACGCAGAAAGACAGACGCAGGCAGGCAGACAGACAGGCTGACAGAAAGACAGACAGGCAGGCAGGCAGACAGGCAGACAGGCAGACAGACAGGTAGACAGACAGGCAGACACAGGCAAGCAGGCAGGCAGACAGACAGACAGGCAGGCTGACAGACAGGCTGGCATACAGGCAGGCTGGTGCAGACAGACAGGCTGACAGGCAGGCAGACGCAGACAGGCAGGCAGACGCAGGCAGGCAGACAGACAGACAGACAGGCAGACAGACAGGTAGACAGACAGGCAGGCAGACACAGGCAGACAGGCAGGCAGGCTGACAGACGCAGACAGACAGGCAGACGCAGAAAGACAGACGCAGGCAGGCAGACAGACAGGCTGACAGACAGGCAGACGCAGGCAGACAGACAGACAGACAGGCAGGCTGACAGACAGGCTGGCATACAGGCAGGCTGGTGCAGACAGACAGGCTGACAGGCAGGCTGACAGTCAGGCAGACGCAGGCAGGCAGACAGGCAGGCAGACAGACAGGCTGACAAACAGACAGGTAGACAGGCAGGCAGGCATGCTGACAGACGCAGACAGGCAGACACAGGCAGACAGGCAGGCAGGCTGACAGACAGACAGGCAGACGCAGAAAGACTGACGCAGGCAGGCAGACAGACAGGCAGGTGCAGGCAGACAGACGCAGACAGACAGGCAGACGCAGAAAGACAGACAGACGCAGGCAGGCAGACAGACAGGCAGACGCAGGCAGGCAGGCAAACTGTGTAGTGTGTGAAAGTAATTTGGCTGTTTTCACTGCTCTAACATAGTTTAACTTTGTAATTGTTGCTAGGTTACCAGGCAATGCGAGTGTGTGAACGGCAAAGTCAAGATGTGGAGGTGCTGGTGTCGACCAATGATGTCAGCACACTTAATAGGAGAGAGCGACTTCTTGCTGAAGCCTGAGCACTGGGCTCCGTGGGTCGTGTCTTCCACCTGTCAATGGTAACATACCAACACACACACAGACAGACAGGCAGGGACAGACACAGACAAAGGCAGGCAGGCAGACAGACAGACAGGCAGGTGCAGACAGGCAGGCAGGTGCAGACAGACAGGCTGACAGGCAGGCTGACAGTCAGGCAGGTAGACAGACAGGCAGGCAGGTGCAGACAGGCAGGCAGGTGCAGACAGACAGACAGAGAGACAGACAGGCTGGCATACAGGCAGGCTGGTGCAGACAGACAGGCTGACAGGCAGGCTGACAGTCAGGCAGGTAGACAGACAGGCAGGCAGGCACAGACAGACAGGCAGGCTGACAGCCAGATAGACAGACAGGCAGGCAGGCTGACAGGCAGGCTGACAGGCAGACAGACAGGTAGACAGACAAGCAGGCAGGCACAGACAGGCAGGCTGACAGACAGGCAGACGCAGGCAGGCAGACAGGCATTCAAGCTGACAGACAGGTAGACGCAGACAGGCAGACACAGGCAGACAGACAGACAGACAGTCAGACAGGCTGGCAGACAGGCAGGCTGGTGAAGACACACAGGCAGGCAGACAGACAGACAGGCTGGCAGGCTGACAGACGCAGGCAGGCTTACATAGGCAGACAGGCAGGCAGACAGACAGACATACAGGCTGACAGACAGGCTGGCATACAGGCAGGCTGGTGCAGACAGACAGGCTGACAGTCAGGCAGACGCAGGCAGACAGACAGGCAGACAGACAGACAGACAGGCTGACAGACAGACAGGCAGACAGACAGGTAGACAGACAGGCAGGCAGGCATGCTGACAGACGCAGACAGACAGGCAGACGCAGAAAGACAGACAGACGCAGGCAGGTAAGCTGACAGGCAAGCTGACAGGCAGGCAGGCAGACAGACAGGCAGACGCAGGCAGGCAGACGCAGGCAGGCAGACGCAGGCAGACAGACGCAGGCAGGCTGACAGAGACAGACAGGCAGGCAGGCAGACGGACGCAGACAGGTAGGCAGGCAGGCAGACAGACAGGCAGGCTGACAGACGCAGACAGACAGACAGACAGACAGACAGGCAGGCAGACGGACGCAGACAGGCAGGCAGACAGACAGGCAGGCAGGCAGGCAGGCTGACAGACGCAGACAGACAGACAGACAGACAGGCAGGCTGACAGACAGGCTGGCATACAGGCAGGCTGGTGCAGACAGACAGGCAGGCAGACAGACAGACAGGCAGACAGACAGACGCAGGCAGGCAGACAGACAGGCTGACAGACAGGCAGACGCAGGCAGGCAGGCAGGCAGGCAGACAGACAGGCAGACAGACAGGTAGACAGACAGGCAGGCAGACACAGGCAGACAGGCAGTCAGACAGACAGACGCAGGCAGGCAGACAGACAGGCTTACAGACAGGCAGACGCAGGCAGACAGACAGACAGACAGACAGACAGGCAGGCTGACAGACAGGCTGGCATACAGACAGGCTGACAGACAGACAGGCAGACAGACAGGTAGACAGGCAGGCAGGCATGCTGACAGACGCAGACAGACAGGTAGACGCAGACAGGCAGACACAGGCAGACAGGCAGGCAGGCTGACAGACAGACAGACAGGCAGGCAGACAGACAGACAGGCTGACAGACAGACAGGCAGACAGACAGGTAGACAGGCAGGCAGGCATGCTGACAGACGCAGACAGACAGGTAGACGCAGACAGGCAGACACAGGCAGACAGGCAGGCAGGCTGACAGACAGACAGGCAGACGCGGAAAGACTGACGCAGGCAGGCAGACAGACAGGCAGGTGCAGGCAGACAGGCAGACAGACGCAGACAGACAGGCAGACGCAGAAAGACAGACAGACAGACGCAGGCAGGCAGACAGACAGGCAGGTGCAGGCAGACAGGCAGACAGACGCAGACAGACAGGCAGATGCAGAAAGACAGACAGACGCAGGCAGGCAGACAGACAGGCAGACGCAGGCAGGCAGGCAGGCAGACAGACAGACAGACAGACAGACAGGCTGACAGACAGACAGGTAGACAGGCAGGCAGGCATGCTGACAGACGCAGACAGACAGGTAGACGCAGACACAGGCAGACAGGCAGGCAGGCTGACAGACGCAGACAGACAGGCAGACGCAGAAAGACAGACAGGTAGACGCAGACAGGCTGGCAGACAGGCAGGCTGGTGCACACACACAGGCAGAGACAGACAGACAGACAGACAGACAGACAGGCAGGCAGGTGCCGACAGACAGACAGGCAGGCAGGCTGACAGACGCAGACAGACAGGCAGGCAGACAGACGCAGGCAGACAGGCAGGCTGACAGACAGGCAGACATCCTGGCAGGTGCAGACAGACAGACAGGCAGGCAGACAGAAGCACGCAGGCAGACAGACAGGCTGACAGACAGGCAGGCTGACAGGCAGGCTGACAGGCAGACAGACAGGTAGACAGACAAGCAGGCAGGCACAGACAGACAGACAGGCAGGCTGACAGCCAGATAAACAGACAGGCAGGCAGGCTGACAGACAGACAGACAGGTAGACAGACAAGCAGGCAGGCACAGACAGACAGGCAGGCAGGCTGACAGGCAGGCTGACAGACAGGCAGACATCCAGGCAGGTGCAGACAGACAGACAGACAGGCAGGCATACAGACGCAGGCAGACAGACAGACAGGCTGACAGACAGACAGGCAGGCAGACAGGCAGGCAGGCTGACAGACGCAGACAGACAGGCAGACGCAGAAAGACAGACAGGTAGACGCAGACAGGCTGGCAGACAGGCAGGCTGGTGCACACACACAGGCAGAGACAGACAGACAGACAGACAGACAGACAGGCAGGCAGGTGCCGACAGACAGACAGGCAGGCAGGCTGACAGACGCAGACAGACAGGCAGGCAGACAGACGCAGGCAGACAGGCAGGCTGACAGACAGGCAGACATCCTGGCAGGTGCAGACAGACAGACAGGCAGGCAGACAGACGCACGCAGGCAGACAGACAGGCTGACAGACAGGCAGGCTGACAGGCAGGCTGACAGGCAGACAGACAGGTAGACAGACAAGCAGGCAGGCACAGACAGACAGACAGGCAGGCTGACAGCCAGATAAACAGACAGGCAGGCAGGCTGACAGACAGACAGACAGGTAGACAGACAAGCAGGCAGGCACAGACAGACAGGCAGGCAGGCTGACAGGCAGGCTGACAGACAGGCAGACATCCAGGCAGGTGCAGACAGACAGACAGACAGGCAGGCATACAGACGCAGGCAGACAGACAGACAGGCTGACAGACAGACAGGCAGGCAGACAGGCATTCAAGCTGACAGACAGGTGGACGCAGACAGGCAGACACAGGCAGACACAGGCAAACAGACAGGCAGACAGACAGGCAGACAGGCAGACAGACAGGCTGACATACAGGCTGACAGACAGACAGACAGACAGGCAGGCAGGTACAGGCAGGCAGACAGGCAGGCAGACGCAGACAGACAGACAGGCAGGCAGGCAGGCTGACATACAGGCAGACAGACAGGCAGGCAGACAGGTAGACAGGCAGGCAGGCATG
The DNA here is from genome assembly GCA_023631565.1 of Gymnocephalus cernua. Lineage (NCBI taxonomy): Eukaryota > Metazoa > Chordata > Actinopteri > Perciformes > Percidae > Gymnocephalus > Gymnocephalus cernua. The sequence goes on along the minus strand of CM042440.1, from coordinate 25,124,475 downwards.
CTGACAGACGCAGACAGACAGGTAGACGCAGACACAGGCAGACAGGCAGGCAGGCTGACAGACGCAGACAGACAGGCAGACGCAGAAAGACAGACGCAGGCAGGCAGACAGACAGGCAAGCTGACAGGCAAGCAGACTGACAGGCAGACGCAGGCAGGCAGACGCAGGCAGACAGACGCAGGCAGGCTGACAGAGACAGACAGGCAGACGAACAGGCAGGCAGACAGACAGGCAGGCACGTGCAGACAGGCAGGCAGGTGCAGACAGACAGACAGGCTGACAGACGCAGACAGACAGGCAGGCAGGCTGACAGACGCAGGCAGGCAGGCAAACTGTGTAGTGTGTGAAAGTAATTTGGCTGTTTTCACTGCTCTAACATAGTTTAACTTTGTAATTGTTGCTAGGTTACCAGGCAATGCGAGTGTGTGAACGGCAAAGTCAAGATGTGGAGGTGCTGGTGTCGACCAATGATGTCAGCACACTTAATAGGAGAGAGCGACTTCTTGCTGAAGCCTGAGCACTGGGCTCCGTGGGTCGTGTCTTCCACCTGTCAATGGTAACATACCAACACACACAGACAGACAGGCAGGGACAGACACAGACAAAGGACAAAGGCAGGCAGGCAGCCAGACAGACAGACAGACACACGCAGACAGGCAGGCAGACAGGCAGGCTGACAGCCAGACAAACAGGTAGACAGACAAGCAGGCAGGCACAGACAGACAGGCAGGCTGACAGACAGATAGACAGGCAGGCAGGCTGACAGACAGACAGACAGGCAGGCTGACAGGCAGACAGACAGGTAGACAGACAAGCAGGCAGGCACAGACAGACAGGCAGGCTGACAGACAGGCAGACGCAGGCAGGCAGGCAGACAGGCATTCAAGCTGACAGACAGGTAGACGCAGACAGGCAGACACAGGCAGACACAGGCAGACAGGCAGACGCAGAAAGACAGACGCAGGCAGGCTGACAGACAGGCTGGCATACAGGCAGGCTGGTGCAGACAGCAGGCAGGCAGGCAGGCAGACAGGCACTGACAGGCAGGCACTGACTGGCAGGCAGGCAGGCAGGCAGGCAGGCTGACAGACAGACAGACAGACAGACAGGCAGACAGACAGACAGGCTGACAGACGCAGACAGACAGGCAGACGCAGAAAGACAGACAGGTAGACGCAGACAGGCTGGCAGACAGGCAGGCTGGTGCACACACACAGGCAGAGACAGACAGACAGACAGACAGACAGGCAGGCAGGCTGACAGACGCAGACAGACAGGCAGGCAGACAGGCAGGCTGACAGACAGGCAGACATCCTGGCAGGTGCAGACAGACAGACAGGCAGGCAGACAGACGCAGCCAGACAGACAGGCAGGCTGACAGGCAGGCTGACAGGCAGACAGACAGGTAGACAGACAAGCAGGCAGGCACAGACAGACAGGCAGGCTGACAGCCAGATAAACAGACAGGCAGGCAGGCTGACAGACAGACAGACAGGTAGACAGACAAGCAGGCAGGCACAGACAGGCAGGCAGGCAGATAGACGCAGACAGGCAGGCAGGCAGGCTGACAGGCAGGCTGACAGACAGGCAGACATCCAGGCAGGTGCAGACAGACAGACAGACAGGCAGGCATACAGACGCAGGCAGACAGACAGACAGACAGGCAGGCAGACAGACAGACAGGCTGACAGACAGACAGGCAGACAGACAGGTAGACAGGCAGGCAGGCATGCTGACAGACGCAGACAGACAGGTAGACAGACAAGCAGGCAGGCACAGACAGACAGGCAGGCTGACAGACAGGCAGACGCAGGCAGGCAGGCAGACAGGCATTCAAGCTGACAGACAGGTAGACGCAGACAGGCAGACACAGGCAGACACAGGCAGACAGGCAGACGCAGAAAGACAGACACAGGCAGGCTGGTGCAGAAAGGCAGGCAGGCAGGCAGGCAGACAGGCAGGCACTGGCAGGCAGGCAGGCAGGCAGGCAGGCAGGCAGGCAGGCAGGCTGACAGACAGACAGACAGACAGACAGGCAGACAGACAGACAGGCTGACAGACGCAGACAGACAGGCAGACTTAGAAAGACAGACAGGTAGACGCAGACAGGCTGGCAGACAGGCAGGCTGGTGCACACACACAGGCAGAGACAGACAGACAGACAGACAGACAGACAGACAGACAGGCAGGCAGGCTGACAGACGCAGACAGACAGGCAGGCAGGCTGACAGACGCAGACAGACAGGCAGGCAGACAGACGCAGGCAGACAGGCAGGCTGACAGACAGGCAGACATCCTGGCAGGTGCAGACAGACAGACAGGCAGGCAGACAGACGCAGCCAGACAGACAGGCTGACAGACAGACAGGCAGGCTGACAGGCAGGCTGACAGGCAGACAGACAGGTAGACAGACAAGCAGGCAGGCACAGACAGACAGGCAGGCTGACAGACAGATAAACAGACAGGCAGGCAGGCTGACAGACAGACAGACAGGTAGACAGACAAGCAGGCAGGCACAGACAGGCAGGCAGGCAGATAGACGCAGACAGGCAGGCAGGCAGGCTGACAGGCAGGCTGACAGACAGGCAGACATCCAGGCAGGTGCAGACAGACAGACAGACAGGCAGGCATACAGACGCAGGCAGACAGACAGACAGACAGGCAGGCAGACAGACAGACAGGCTGACAGACAGACAGGCAGACAGACAGGTAGACAGGCAGGCAGGCATGCTGACAGACGCAGACAGACAGGTAGACGCAGACAGGCAGACACAGGCAGACAGGCAGGCAGGCTGACAGACAGACAGACAGGCAGGCAGACAGACAGACAGGCTGACAGACAGACAGGCAGACAGACAGGTAGACAGGCAGGCAGGCATGCTGACAGACGCAGACAGACAGGTAGACGCAGACAGGCAGACACAGGCAGACAGGCAGGCAGGCTGACAGACAGACAGGCAGACGCGGAAAGACTGACGCAGGCAGGCAGACAGACAGGCAGGTGCAGGCAGACAGGCAGACAGACGCAAACAGACAGGCAGACGCAGAAAGACAGACAGACAGACGCAGGCAGGCAGACAGACAGGCAGGTGCAGGCAGACAGGCAGACAGACGCAGACAGACAGGCAGATGCAGAAAGACAGACAGACGCAGGCAGGCAGACAGACAGGCAGACGCAGGCAGGCAGGCAGGCAGGCAGGCAGACAGACAGACAGACAGACAGGCTGACAGACAGACAGGGAGACAGGCAGGCAGGCATGCTGACAGACGCAGACAGACAGGTAGACGCAGACACAGGCAGACAGGCAGGCAGGCTGACAGACGCAGACAGACAGGCAGACGCAGAAAGACAGACAGGTAGACGCAGACAGGCTGGCAGACAGGCAGGCTGGTGCACACACACAGGCAGAGACAGACAGACAGACAGACAGACAGACAGGCAGGCAGGTGCCGACAGACAGACAGGCAGGCAGGCTGACAGACGCAGACAGACAGGCAGGCAGACAGACGCAGGCAGACAGGCAGGCTGACAGACAGGCAGACATCCTGGCAGGTGCAGACAGACAGACAGGCAGGCAGACTGACGCACGCAGGCAGACAGACAGGCTGACAGACAGGCAGGCTGACAGGCAGGCTGACAGGCAGACAGACAGGTAGACAGACAAGCAGGCAGGCACAGACAGACAGACAGGCAGGCTGACAGCCAGATAAACAGACAGGCAGGCAGGCTGACAGACAGACAGACAGGTAGACAGACAAGCAGGCAGGCACAGACAGACAGGCAGGCAGGCTGACAGGCAGACATCCAGGCAGGTGCAGACAGACAGACAGACAGGCAGGCATACAGACGCAGGCAGACAGACAGACAGGCTGACAGACAGACAGGCAGGCAGACAGGCATTCAAGCTGACAGACAGGTGGACGCAGACAGGCAGACACAGGCAGACAGGCAGACGCAGAAAGACAGACGCAGACAGGCTGACATACAGGCTGACAGACAGACAGACAGGCAGGCAGGTACAGGCAGACAGGCAGGCAGACGCAGACAGACAGACAGACAGGCAGGCAGGCAGGCTGACATACAGGCAGACAGACAGACAGGCAGGCAGACAGACAGACAGACGCAGGCAGGCAGACGCAGGCAGACAGACGCAGGCAGGCTGAAAGAGACAGACAGGCAGACGAACAGGCTGGCATACAGGCAGGCTGGTGCAGACAGACAGGCTGACAGGCAGGCTGACAGTCAGGCAGACGCAGGCAGGCTGACAGGCAGGCAGACAGGTAGACAGGCAGGCAGACATGCTGACAGACGCAGACAGACAGGTAGACGCAGACACAGGCAGACAGGCAGGCAGGCTGACAGACGCAGACAGACAGGCAGACGCAGAAAGACAGACGCAGGCAGGCAGACAGACAGGCAAGCTGACAGGCAAGCAGACTGACAGGCAGACAGACGCAGGCAGGCTGACAGAGACAGACAGGCAGACGAACAGGCAGGCAGACAGACAGGCAGGCACGTGCAGACAGGCAGGCAGGTGCAGACAGACAGACAGGCTGACAGACGCAGACAGACAGGCAGGCAGGCTGACAGACGCAGGCAGGCAGGCAAACTGTGTAGTGTGTGAAAGTAATTTGGCTGTTTTCACTGCTCTAACATAGTTTTACTTTGTAATTGTTGCTAGGTTACCAGGCAATGCGAGTGTGTGAACGGCAAAGTCAAGATGTGGAGGTGCTGGTGTCGACCAATGATGTCAGCACACTTAATAGGAGAGAGCGACTTCTTGCTGAAGCCTGAGCACTGGGCTCCGTGGGTCGTGTCTTCCACCTGTCAATGGTAACATACCAACACACACAGACAGACAGGCAGGGACAGACACAGACAAAGGCAGGCAGACAGACAGACAGACAGACAGACAGACAGACAGACAGACAGACAGGTAGACAGACAAGCAGGCAGGCACAGACAGGCAGGCTGACAGACAGGCAGACGCAGGCAGGCAGACAGGCATTCAAGCTGACAGACAGGTAGACGCAGACAGGCAGACAGGCATTCAAGCTGACAGACAGGTAGACGCAGACAGGCAGACACAGGCAGACACAGGCTGGCAGACGCAGGCAGACAGACGCAGGCAGGCTGACAGAGACAGACAGGCAGACGAACAGGCAGACAGGCAGGCAGGTGCAGACAGACAGACAGAGAGACAGACAGGCATGTCTGCCTGTTCTGCCTGTTCAGACAGACAGACAGGCTGACAGACGCAGACAGACAGGCAGGCTGACAGACGCAGAAAGACAGACGCAGGCAGGCAGACGCAGGCAGACAGACGCAGGCAGGCTGACAGAGACAGACAGACAGGCAGACGGACAGGCAGACAGACAGGCAGACAGGCAGGCAGGTGCAGACAGACAGACAGAGAGACAGACAGGTAGACAGACAAGCAGGCAGGCACAGACAGACAGGCAGACAGACGCAGACAGACAGGCAGGCTGACAGACGCAGAAAGACAGACGCAGGCAGGCAGACGCAGGCAGACAGACGCAGGCAGGCTGACAGAGACAGACAGACAGGCAGACGGACAGGCAGACAGACAGGCAGACAGGCAGGCAGGTGCAGACAGACAGACAGAGACAGACAGGTAGACAGACAAGCAGGCAGGCACAGACAGACAGGCAGGCTGACAGCCAGATAGACAGACAGGCAGGCAGGCTGACAGGCAGGCTGACAGGCAGACAGACAGGTAGACAGACAAGCAGGCAGGCACAGACAGGCAGGCTGACAGACAGGCAGACGCAGGCAGGCAGACAGGCATTCAAGCTGACAGACAGGTAGACGCAGAAAGACAGACAGGTAGACGCAGACAGGCTGGCAGACAGGCAGGCTGGTGCACACACACAGGCAGAGACAGACAGACAGACAGGCAGGCAGGTGCCGACAGACAGACAGACAGACAGGCAGGCAGGCTGACAGACGCAGACAGACAGGCAGACGCAGACAGGCAGGCAGACAGACAGGCAGGCAGGCAGACAGACAGACAGGTAGACAGACAGGCAGACACAGGCAGACAGGCAGGCAGGCTGACAGACGCAGACAGACAGGCAGACGCAGAAAGACAGACGCAGGCAGGCAGACAGACAGGCTGACAGACAGACAGACAGGCAGGCAGGCAGACAGGCAGACAGGCAGACAGACAGGTAGACAGACAGGCAGACACAGGCAAGCAGGCAGGCAGACAGACAGACAGGCAGGCTGACAGACAGGCTGGCATACAGGCAGGCTGGTGCAGACAGACAGGCTGACAGGCAGGCAGACGCAGACAGGCAGGCAGACGCAGGCAGGCAGACAGACAGACAGACAGGCAGACAGACAGGTAGACAGACAGGCAGGCAGACACAGGCAGACAGGCAGGCAGGCTGACAGACGCAGACAGACAGGCAGACGCAGAAAGACAGACGCAGGCAGGCAGACAGACAGGCTGACAGACAGGCAGACGCAGGCAGACAGACAGACAGGCAGGCTGACAGACAGGCTGGCATACAGGCAGGCTGGTGCAGACAGACAGGCTGACAGGCAGGCTGACAGTCAGGCAGACGCAGGCAGGCAGACAGGTAGGCAGACAGACAGGCTGACAAACAGACAGGTAGACAGGCAGGCAGGCATGCTGACAGACGCAGACAGGCAGACACAGGCAGACAGGCAGGCAGGCTGACAGACAGACAGGCAGACGCAGAAAGACTGACGCAGGCAGGCAGACAGACAGGCAGGTGCAGGCAGACAGACGCAGACAGACAGGCAGACGCAGAAAGACAGACAGACAGACGCAGGCAGGCAGACAGACAGGCAGACGCAGGCAGGCAGGCAAACTGTGTAGTGTGTGAAAGTAATTTGGCTGTTTTCACTGCTCTAACATAGTTTAACTTTGTAATTGTTGCTAGGTTACCAGGCAATGCGAGTGTGTGAACGGCAAAGTCAAGATGTGGAGGTGCTGGTGTCGACCAATGATGTCAGCACACTTAATAGGAGAGAGCGACTTCTTGCTGAAGCCTGAGCACTGGGCTCCGTGGGTCGTGTCTTCCACCTGTCAATGGTAACATACCAACACACACACAGACAGACAGGCAGGGACAGACACAGACAAAGGCAGGCAGGCAGACAGACGGACCGGCAGACAGACAGGCAGGTGCAGACAGGCAGGCAGGTGCAGACAGACAGAGAGACAGACAGGCTGGCATACAGGCAGGCTGGTGCAGACAGACAGGCTGACAGGCAGGCTGACAGTCAGGCAGACGCAGGCAGGCAGGCAGGCAGACAGACAGGTAGACAGACAGGCAGACACAGGCAGGCAGGCAGGCAGGCAGACAGACAGGCAGGCAGACAGGCAGGCAGACAGACAGACTGGCAGACAGACAGGTAGACAGACAGGCAGGCAGGCACAGACAGACAGGCAGGCTGACAGCCAGATAGACAGACAGGCAGGCAGGCTGACAGGCAGGCTGACAGGCAGACAGACAGGTAGACAGACAAGCAGGCAGGCACAGACAGGCAGGCTGACAGACAGGCAGACGCAGGCAGGCAGACAGGCATTCAAGCTGACAGACAGGTAGACGCAGACAGGCAGACACAGGCAGACAGACAGACAGACAGACAGTCAGACAGGCTGGCAGACAGGCAGGCTGGTGCAGACACACAGGCAGACAGACAGACAGGCTGGCAGGCTGACAGACGCAGGCAGGCTTACATAGGCAGACAGGCAGGCAGACAGACAGACATACAGGCTGACAGACAGGCTGGCATACAGGCAGGCTGGTGCAGACAGACAGGCTGACAGTCAGGCAGACGCAGGCAGACAGACAGGCAGACAGACAGACAGACAGGCTGACAGACAGACAGGCAGACAGACAGGTAGACAGACAGGCAGGCAGGCATGCTGACAGACGCAGACAGACAGGCAGACGCAGAAAGACAGACAGACGCAGGCAGGTAAGCTGACAGGCAAGCTGACAGGCAGGCAGGCAGACAGACAGGCAGACGCAGGCAGGCAGACGCAGGCAGACAGACGCAGGCAGGCTGACAGAGACAGACAGGCAGGCAGGCAGACGGACGCAGACAGGTAGGCAGGCAGGCAGACAGACAGGCAGGCTGACAGACGCAGACAGACAGACAGACAGGCAGGCAGACGGACGCAGACAGGCAGGCAGACAGACAGGCAGGCAGGCAGGCAGGCTGACAGACGCAGACAGACAGACAGACAGACAGGCAGGCTGACAGACAGGCTGGCATACAGGCAGGCTGGTGCAGACAGACAGGCAGGCAGACAGACAGACAGGCAGACAGACAGACGCAGGCAGGCAGACAGACAGGCTGACAGACAGGCAGACGCAGGCAGGCAGGCAGGCAGGCAGACAGACAGGCAGGCAGACAGACAGGCAGACAGACAGGTAGACAGGCAGGCAGACACAGGCAGACAGGCAGTCAGACAGACAGACGCAGGCAGGCAGACAGACAGGCTTACAGACAGGCAGACGCAGGCAGACAGACAGACAGACAGACAGGCAGGCTGACAGACAGGCTGGCATACAGACAGGCTGACAGACAGACAGGCAGACAGACAGGTAGAAAGGCAGGCAGGCATGCTGACAGACGCAGACAGACAGGTAGACGCAGACAGGCAGACACAGGCTGACAGACAGACAGGCAGACAGACAGGTAGACAGGCAGGCAGGCATGCTGACAGACGCAGACAGACAGGTAGACGCAGACAGGCAGACAGACAGGCAGACAGACAGACAGACAGGCTGACAGACGCAGACAGGCAGGCAGGCTGACAGACGCAGACAGGCAGGCAGGCAGGCAAACTGTGTAGTGTGTGAAAGTAATTTGGCTGTTTTCACTGCTCTAACATAGTTTAACTTTGTAATTGTTGCTAGGTTACCAGGCAATGCGAGTGTGTGAACGGCAAAGTCAAGATGTGGAGGTGCTGGTGTCGACCAATGATGTCAGCACACTTAATAGGAGAGAGCGACTTCTTGCTGAAGCCTGAGCACTGGGCTCCGTGGGTCGTGTCTTCCACCTGTCAATGGTAACATACCAACACACACACAGACAGACAGGCAGGGACAGACACAGACAAAGGCAGGCAGGCAGACAGACGGACCGGCAGACAGACAGACAGGCAGGTGCAGACAGGCAGGCAGGTGCAGACAGACAGACAGAGAGACAGACAGGCTGGCATACAGGCAGGCTGGTGCAGACAGACAGGCTGACAGGCAGGCTGACAGTCAGGCAGACGCAGGCAGGCAGGCAGACAGACAGGTAGACAGACAGGCAGACACAGGCAGGCAGGCAGGCAGGCAGGCAGACAGACAGGCAGGCAGACAGGCAGGCAAACAGACAGACTGGCAGACAGACAGGTAGACAGACAGGCAGGCAGACACAGGCACACAGACAGGCAGGCAGACAGACGCAGGCAGACAGACAGGCTGACAGACAGACAGGCAGGCTGACAGGCAGGCTGACAGGCAGATAAACAGACAGGCAGGCTGACAAACAGACAGACAGACAGGTAGACAGACAAGCAGGCAGACAGACAGACGCAGACAGACAGGCTGACAGATGCAGACAGGCAGACGCAGGCAGGCAAGCTGACAGACAGGTAGACGCAGACAGGTAGACGCAGACAGGCAGACAGACAGGCTGGCAGACAGGCAGGCTGGTGCAGACACACAGGCAGGCAGACAGACAGACAGGCTAACAGACAGGCAGACACAGGCAGGCAGGCAGACAGACGCAGACAGACAACGGGCAGGCTGACAGACGCAGACAGACAGACAGACAGGCTGACAGACAGACAGGCAGGCTGACAGGCAGGCTGACAGACAAGTAGACGCAGACAGGCAGACAGGTAGACGCAGACAGGCTGACAGACAGGCTGGCAGACAGGCTGGCAGGCTGGTGCAGACACACAGGCAGGCAGACAGACAGGCAGGCTGACAGACAGGCTGGCATACAGGCAGGCTGGTGCAGACAGACAGGCTGACAGTCAGGCAGACGCAGGCAGGCAGGCAGACAGACAGACAGACAGACAGACAGACAGGCTGACAGACAGACAGACAGGTAGACAGACAGGCAGGCAGGCATGCTGACAGACGCAGACAGGCAGGCAGGCTGACAGACGCAGACAGACAGGCAGACGCAGAAAGACAGACAGACGCAGGCAGGCAGACGCAGGCAGACAGACGCAGGCAGGCTGACAGAGACAGACAGACAGGCAGGCAGGTGCAGACAGACAGACAGACAGAGAGACAGACAGGCAGACAGACAGACCGACAGGCTGACAGACGCAGACAGGCAGGCAGGCTGACAGACGCAGACAGGCAGGCAAACTGTGTAGTGTGTGAAAGTAATTTGGCTGTTTTCACTGCTCTAACATAGTTCAACTTTGTAATTGTTGCTAGGTTACCAGGCAATGCGAGTGTGTGAACGGCAAAGTCAAGATGTGGAGGTGCTGGTGTCGACCAATGATGTCAGCACACTTAATAGGAGAGAGCGACTTCTTGCTGAAGCCTGAGCACTGGGCTCCGTGGGTCGTGTCTTCCAGACACAAAGACAGACAGACAGAGACTGACAAGACAGGCTGACAGACGCAGGCTGACAGACGCAGGCTGACAGACAGACAGACAGACAGACAGGCAGACAGACAGGCTGACAGACAGACAGACAGACAGGCAGGCTGACAGACAGACAGACAGACACAGGCAGGCTGACAGACAGGCAGACAGACGCAGACAGGCAGGCAGACTCAGAGACACAGACAGACCGACTGTCTTCCTATGTCAGTATTTATCTCCACTCAGTGTACTTTGCCTTTTCATTTAGTTCTTTACTTAATGTTTTTTTTCATGTTGTATTCTTTTGTTTTGGTTGCTTTGGCTGTACATTTGACACTAGTGATTTTACAGTATATTGATATAATGTTGTTGCTTTCCAGTTTTCATTTTTCAGTGTGTGTATATATATATATATATATTATATATTACTTTACTCAAAATATATTATCTCTGATATTCAATGGCAATAAATGAATTTGAATTGAATTGAATTGAATACAGAGGACAGACAGGAACAGATATTCCTACTCAGAAACAAAGAGTAAGAAACAGTAACCACACCGTAGACACAGAAAAACATGTAAATACAATAAACACACCGTAAGACAAAGAAACACACAAAAATACATATAAACACACATGAACGTGTGGCACAGAAACATACAGAAAGACACAGAAACACAAACAGAAACACAGAGAAATACATGTAAATACAATAAACACACCGTAAGACGTGTGTTTCTGTGTGTTTATCTGAGTTAGTCAGATAAACACACAGAAACACACCGTTAGACACAAACACACACAAACACACAAAAACACACATAAACACATACAGAAACAGACAGAAATAAATGTAAATACAATAAACACACCGAAAGACACAGAAAGTCACAGAAACACACAAAAACACACAGAAACACAGAAACACACCGTAAGACACATAAACACACAGTAAGACACAAAAACACACACAGAAATACATGTAAATACAATAAACACAACGTAAGACACAAACACACACAAAAACACACATAAACACACACAGAAATACATGTAAACACAATAAACACACCGTAAGACACAGAAAGACACGAAACACACAAAAACACACAGAAACACAGAAACACACAGAAAGACATATGAACACACAGTAAGGCACAGTAACACACAAACACAAACAAACACAATGAACACACATAAACACACCGTAAGACACACACACACAAACACTCAAAATACACATAAACACACCCAGTAACACACAGAAATACATGCAAACACACATAAACACACCGTAAGACACATAAACACACAGAAAGTCACAGAAAGACACAAAAACACACAGAAATACATATAAACACACATGAACAAACAGTAAGACACAGAAATACACATAAACACACGATAATACACACACCGTAAGACACAGACACACAAAAACACACACAGAAATACATGTAAACACAATAAACACATATTGACAGACACAGTAAGACACATAGACACACATAAACACACCGTAGACGCATAAACACACAGAAAGTCACAGAAACACACAGAAATACATATAAACATACATGAACACACAGTAAGACACATAGACACACATAAACACACCGTAGACACACAAACACACAGTAAGACACATAAACACACGATAACACACACACCGTAAGACACAAACACACAAACACACAAAAACACATAAACACATACAGAAACACAGAGAAATACATGTAAATACAATAAACACACCGAAAGACACAGAAAGTCACAGAAACACACAAAAACACACAGAAACACAGAAACACACAGAAAAACATATGAACACACGTAAGACACATAAGCACACCGTGAGACACAAACACACAAAAACACACAGTAAAAAACACACGGTAAGGCACAGAAACACACAGTAAGACACAGAAAGACACAAAAAAACACACATAAACACATAAACACACCGTAAGACACATAAACACACAGACACAGAATGACACATAAACACACAGAAACACACAGAAATACATATAAACACACATGAACACACAGTAAGACACATAAACATGTGTCTTACACAATGAACACAGATAAACACACAAGACACATAAAAGCACATACACAAAAACACACAGAAACACACAAAAACACACAGAAACACACACAGAAATACATGTAAACACAATAAACACACCGTAAGACACAGAAAGACACATAAACACACCGTAGACACATAAACACACAGAAAGTCACAGAAACACACAAAAACACACAGAAACACAGAAACACACAGAAAAACATATGAACACACAGTACGACACATAACCACACATACACAGAAAGACACAGAAATACATAAAAACACACATGAACACACCGTAAGGCACAGAAACACAGAGAAATACATGTAAATACAATAAACACACCGAAGGACAGAAAGTCACAGAAACACACAAAAACACACAGAAACACAGAAACACACAGAAAAACATATGAACACACAGAAACACACAGAAAGACATATGACACACGTAAGACACATAAACACACCGTAAGACACAAACACACAAAAACACACATAAACACACAGTAAGACACATAAACACACAAACACAAACACACAATGAACACACATAAACACAAAAGACACATAAAGGCACATACACTTAAAGAAACAGAATCACACCGTAAGGCACAGAAACACACCGTAAGACACAGAAAGACACAGAAACACACAAAACACACAGAAACACAGAAACACACAGAAAGACATGAACACACAGGAACACACAGAAAAACACGAAACACACAGAAACACCCAGAAATACACAACACGACATAGAAACACACAAACAAATCGTGTTTTTTGTGATGTAAAGTGTGTTTATATGTATTTCTGTGTTTCTGTGTGTTATCGTATATTTCTGTGTGTTTTTGTGTCTTACGGTGATTTATTTGTGTTTATATGTATATCTGTGTGTTACTGTGTGTTATCGTATTTTTCTGTGTCTTACTGTGTTTCTTTGTGTTTCTGTGTTTTATGTGTCTTATGGTGTGTTTGTGTGTTTATATGTGTTTCTGTGTGTTTCTGTGCCTTACGGTGTGTTTCTGTGTGTTTTTGTGTTTATATGTATTTCAGTGTGTTTATGTGTCTTATCTGTGTATATATGTGTGTTTCTGTGTCTTCCGGTGTGTTTCTGTGTCTTATTTATGTGTGTGTCTGTGTTTTTCTTTGTGTTTCTGTGTTTTTGTTTTCTGTGTGTTTCTGTGTGTTACTTTGTGTTTCTGTGTGTTTATGTATCTTACGGTGTGTTTGTGTTTATATGTGTTTCTGTGTGCTTTTGTGTGTTTGTGTTTCTGTGTGTAATCGTGTATTTCTGTGTTTTACGGTGTGTTTATATGTGTTTCTGTGTGTTTCTGTGTTTTTGTGTGTTTGTGTTTCTGTGTGTTATCGTGTATTTCTGTGGTTTTTGTGTGTTTGTGTTTCAGTGTGTTTATGTAATTTACGGTGTGTTTGTTTATATATATTTCTGTGCCTTAGGTGTGTTTATGTGTGTTTATGTGTCTTACGGTGTGTTTCTGTGTCTTACGGTGTGTTTATTGGTGTTTATATGTATTTCTGTGTGTACTGTGTGTTATCGTGTATGTCTGTGTGTTTCTGTGTGTTTCTGTGTATTTCTGTGTGTTTCTGTGTTTTTGTGTGTTTGTGTTTCTGTGTGTTATCGTGTATTTCTGTGGTTTTTGTGTGTTTGTGTTTCTGTGTGTTTATGTTTGTGTGTATTTCTGTGTGTTTCTTTGTGTTTCTGTGTGTAATCGTGTATTTCTGTGTGTTTCTGTGTCTTAAGGTGTGTTTCTGTGTGTGTCTGTCTTTCTTTGTGTTTCTGTGTGTAATCGTGTATTTCTGTGTTTGTTTATGTGTGTTTCTGTGTGTTTGTGTTTCTGTGTGTTTCTGTGTATTTCTGTGTGTTTCTGTGTGTTTCTGTGTGTTTGTGTTTCTGTGTATTTCTGTGTGTTTCTGTGTGTGTCTGTGTGTTTATTTGTGTTTCTGTGTGTAATCGTGTATTTCTGTGTGTTTCTGTGTCTTACGGTGTGTTTATGTGTATTTCTGTGTGTTTATGTGTATTTCTGTCTGTTTCTGTGTTTTTGTGTGTTTGTGTTTCTGTGTGTTATCGTGCATTTCTGTGGTTTTTGTGTGTTTGTGTTTCTGTGTTTCTGTGTGTTTATGTAACACGGTGTGTTTGTTTATATGTGTTTCTCTGTGTTTCTGTGGGTTTCTGTGTGTTTCTGTGTGTTTCTGTGTGTTTGTGTTTCTGTGTTTCTGTGTTTTTCTGTGTGTTTCTGTGTCTTACGGTGTGTTTATGTGTATTTCTGTGTGTTTCTGTGTTTTTGTGGTTTGTGTTTCTGTGTATTTACATGTTTGTTTATATGTGTTTCTGTGTGTTTGTGTTTCTGTGTGTTTGTGTTTCTGTGTATTTCTGTGTGTTTCTGTGTGTGTCTGTGTGTTTATTTGTGTTTCTGTGTGTAATCGTGTATTTCTGTGTGTTTCTGTGTCTTACGGTGTGTTTATGTGTATTTCTGTGTGTTTATGTGTATTTCTGTGTGTTTCTGTGTTTTTGTGTGTTTGTGTTTCTGTGTGTTATCGTGTATTTCTGTGGTTTTTGTGTGTTTGTGTTTCTGTGTTTCTGTGTGTTTATGTAACACGGTGTGTTTGTTTATATGTGTTTCTGTGTGTTTGTGTTTCTGTGTGTTTGTGTTTCTGTGTATTTCTGTGTGTTTCTGTGTGTTTCTGTGTGTTTCTGTGTGTTTCTGTGTGTTTGTGTTTCTGTGTATTTCTGTGTGGTCTGTGTCTTACGGTGTGTTTATGTGTATTTCTGTGTGTTTCTGTGTTTTTGTGGTTTGTGTTTCTGTGTATTTACATGTTTGTTTATATGTGTTTCTGTGTGTTTCTGTGTGTTTGTGTTTATGTGTATTTCTGTGTGTTTCTGTGTTTTTGTGTGTTTGTGTTTCTGTGTGTTATCGTGTATTTCTGTGGTTTTTGTGTGTTTGTGTTTCTGTGTTTCTGTGTGTTTCTGTGTGTTTGTGTTTCTGTGTATTTCTGTGTGTTTCTGTGTCTTACGGTGTGTTTATGTGTATTTCTGTGTGTTTTTGTGGTTTGTGTTTCTGTGTATTTACATGTTTGTTTATGTGTGTTTCTGTGTGTTTGTGTTTATGTGTATTTCTGTGTGTTTCTGTGTGTTTCTGTGTGTTTGTGTTTCTGTGTGTTTATGTAACTTACGGTGTATTTGTTTATATGTGTTTCTGTGTGTTTGTGTTTCTGTGTATTTCTGTGTGTTTCTGTGTGTTTCTGTGTGTTTGTGTTTCTGTGTATTTCTGTGTGTTTCTGTGTCTTACGGCGTGTTTCTGTGTGTGTCTGTGTGTTTCTTTGTGTTTCTGTGTGTAATCGTGTATTTCTGTGTGTTTCTGTGTGTTTGTGTTTCTGTGTATTTCTGTGTGTTTCTGTGTCTTACGGTGTGTTTCTGTGTGTGTCTGTGTGTTTGTTTGTGTTTCTGTGTGTAATCGTGTATTTCTGTGTGTTTCTGTGTCTTACGGTGTGTTTATGTGTATTTCTGTGTGTTTCTGTGTTTTTGTGTGTTTGTGTTTCTGTGTGTTATCGTGTATTTCTGTGGTTTTTGTGTGTTTGTCTTTCTGTGTGTTTATGTAACTTACGGTGTGTTTGTTTATATGTGTTTCTGTGTGTTTGTGTTTCTGTGTGTTTCTGTGTGTTTGTGTTTCTGTGTGTTTGTGTTTCTGTGTGTTTGTGTTTCTGTGTCTTAAGGTGTGTTTCTTTGTGTTTCTGTGTGTAATCGTGTATTTCTGTGTGTTTCTGTGTCTAACGGTGTGTTTATGTGTATTTCTGTGTGTTTCTGTGTTTTTGTGTGTTTGTGTTTCTGTGTGTTATCGTGTATTTCTGTGGTTTTTGTGTGTTTGTCTTTCTGTGTGTTTATGTAACTTACGGTGTGTTTGTTTATATGTGTTTCTGTGTGTTTGTGTTTCTGTGTGTTTCTGTGTGTTTGTGTTTCTGTGTGTTTGTGTTTCTGTGTGTTTGTGTTTCTGTGTGTTTGTGTTTCTGTGTGTTTCTGTGTGTTTGTGTTTCTGTGTGTTTGTGTTTCTGTGTGTTTGTGTTTCTGTGTGTTTGTGTTTCTGTGTCTTAAGGTGTGTTTCTTTGTGTTTCTGTGTGTAATCGTGTATTTCTGTGTGTTTCTGTGTCTAACGGTGTGTTTATGTGTATTTCTGTGTGTTTCTGTGTTTTTGTGTGTTTGTGTTTCTGTGTGTTATCGTGTATTTCTGTGGTTTTTGTGTGTTTATGACTTACGGTGTGTTTGTTTATATGTGTTTCTGTGTGTTTGTGTTTCTGTGTATTTCTGTGTGTTTCTGTGTCTAACGGTGTGTTTATGTGTATTTCTGTGTGTTTTTGTGAGTTTGTGTGTTATCGTGTATTTCTGTGGTTTTTGTGTGTTTCTGTGTCTTACGGTGTGTTTCTTTGTGTTTCTGTGTGTAATCGTGTATTTCTGTGTGTTTCTGTGTCTAACGGGGTGTTTATGTGTATTTCTGTGTGTTTCTGTGTTTTTCTGTGTGTTTGTGTTTCTGTGTGTTATCGTGTATTTCTGTAGTTTTTGTGTGTTTATGACTTACGGTGTGTTTGTTTATATGTGTTTCTGTGTGTTTGTGTTTCTGTGTGTTTCTGTGTGTTTCTGTGTCTAACGGTGTGTTTATGTGTATTTCTGTGTGTTTTTGTGAGTTTGTGTCTGTGTGTTATCGTGTATTTCTGTGGTTTTTGTGTGTTTCTGTGTCTTACGGTGTGTTTCTTTGTGTTTCTGTGTGTAATCGTGTATTTCTGTGTGTTTCTGTGTCTAACGGTGTGTTTATGTGTATTTCTGTGTGTTTCTGTGTTTTTCTGTGTGTTTGTGTTTCTGTGTATTTCTGTGTGTTTCTGTGTCTTACGGCGTGTTTCTGTGTGTGTCTGTGTATTTCTGTGTGTTTCTGTGTCTTACGGTGTGTTTCTGTGTGTGTTTCTTTGTGTTTCTGTGTGTAATCGTGTATTTCTGTGTGTGTCTGTGTCTTACGGTGTGTTTATGTGTATTTCTGTGTGTTTCTGTGTTTTTGTGTGTTTATGTAACTTACGGTGTGTTTGTTTATATGTGTTTCTGTGTGTTTGTGTTTCTGTGTGTTTGTGTTTCTGTGTGTTTGTGTTTCTGTGTCTTACGGTGTGTTTCTTTGTGTTTCTGTGTGTAATCGTGTATTTCTGTGTGTTTCTGTGTCTAACGATGTGTTTATGTGTATTTCTGTGTGTTTCTGTGTTTTTCTGTGTGTTTGTGTTTCTGTGTATTTCTGTGTGTTTCTGTGTCTTACGGCATGTTTCTGTGTGTGTCTGTGTATTTCTGTGTGTTTCTGTGTCTTACGGTGTGTTTCTGTGTGTGTTTCTTTGTGTTTCTGTGTGTAATCGTGTATTTCTGTGTGTGTCTGTGTCTTACGGTGTGTTTATGTGTATTTCTGTGTGTTTCTGTGTTTTTGTGTGTTTATGTAACTTACGGTGTGTTTGTTTATATGTGTTTCTGTGTGTTTGTGTTTCTGTGTGTTTGTGTTTCTGTGTGTTTGTGTTTCTGTGTCTTACGGTGTGTTTCTTTGTGTTTCTGTGTTTAATCGTGTATTTCTGTGTGTTTCTGTGTCTAACGGTGTGTTTATGTGTATTTCTGTGTGTTTCTGTGTTTTTGTGTGTTTGTGTTTCTGTGTGTTATCGTGTATTTATGTGGTTTTTGTGTGTTTATGTAACTTACGGTGTGTTTGTGTTTATATGTGTTTCTGTGTGTTTGTGTTTCTGTGTATTATCGTGTATTTCTGTGTGTTTCTGTGTCTAACGGTTTGTTTATGTGTATTTCTGTGTGTTTCTGTGTTTTTCTGTGTGTTTGTGTTTCTGTGTATTTCTGTGTGTTTCTGTGTCTTACGGCATGTTTCTGTGTGTGTCTGTGTATTTCTGTGTGTTTCTGTGTCTTACGGTGTGTTTCTGTGTGTGTTTCTTTGTGTTTCTGTGTGTAATCGTGTATTTCTGTGTGTTTCTGTGTCTAACGGTGTGTTTATGTGTATTTCTGTGTGTTTCTGTGTTTTTGTGTGTTTATGTAACTTACGGTGTGTTTGTTTATATGTGTTTCTGTGTGTTTGTGTTTCTGTGTCTTACGGTGTGTTTCTTTGTGTTTCTGTGTTTAATCGTGTATTTCTGTGTGTTTCTGTGTCTAACGGTGTGTTTATGTGTATTTCTGTGTGTTTCTGTGTTTTTGTGTGTTTGTGTTTCTGTGTGTTATCGTGTATTTATGTGGTTTTTGTGTGTTTATGTAACTTACGGTGTGTTTGTGTTTATATGTGTTTCTGTGTGTTTGTGTTTCTGTGTATTATCGTGTATTTCTGTGTGTTTCTGTGTCTAACGGTTTGTTTATGTGTATTTCTGTGTGTTTCTGTGTTTTTCTGTGTGTTTGTGTTTCTGTGTATTTCTGTGTGTTTCTGTGTCTTACGGCATGTTTCTGTGTGTGTCTGTGTATTTCTGTGTGTTTCTGTGTCTTACGGTGTGTTTCTGTGTGTGTTTCTTTGTGTTTCTGTGTGTAATCGTGTATTTCTGTGTGTTTCTGTGTCTAACGGTGTGTTTATGTGTATTTCTGTGTGTTTCTGTGTTTTTGTGTGTTTATGTAACTTACGGTGTGTTTGTTTATATGTGTTTCTGTGTGTTTGTGTTTCTGTGTCTTACGGTGTGTTTCTTTGTGTTTCTGTGTTTAATCGTGTATTTCTGTGTGTTTCTGTGTCTAACGGTGTGTTTATGTGTATTTCTGTGTGTTTCTGTGTTTTTGTGTGTTTGTGTTTCTGTGTGTTATCGTGTATTTATGTGGTTTTTGTGTGTTTATGTAACTTACGGTGTGTTTGTGTTTATATGTGTTTCTGTGTGTTTGTGTTTCTGTGTATTATCGTGTATTTCTGTGTGTTTCTGTGTCTAACGGTGTGTTTATGTGTATTTCTGTGTGTTTCTGTGTTTTTCTGTGTGTTTGTGTTTCTGTGTATTTCTGTGTGTTTCTGTGTCTTACGGCATGTTTCTGTGTGTGTCTGTGTATTTCTGTGTGTTTCTGTGTCTTACGGTGTGTTTCTGTGTGTGTTTCTTTGTGTTTCTGTGTGTAATCGTGTATTTCTGTGTGTTTCTGTGTCTAACGGTGTGTTTATGTGTATTTCTGTGTGTTTCTGTGTTTTTGTGTGTTTATGTAACTTACGGTGTGTTTGTTTATATGTGTTTCTGTGTGTTTGTGTTTCTGTGTCTTACGGTGTGTTTCTTTGTGTTTCTGTGTGTAATCGTGTATTTCTGTGTGTTTCTGTGTCTAACGGTGTGTTTATGTGTATTTCTGTGTGTTTCTGTGTTTTTGTGTGTTTGTGTTTCTGTGTGTTATCGTGTATTTATGTGGTTTTTGTGTGTTTATGTAACTTACGGTGTGTTTGTGTTTATATGTGTTTCTGTGTGTTTGTGTTTCTGTGTATTATCGTGTATTTCTGTGTGTTTCTGTGTCTAACGGTGTGTTTATGTGTATTTCTGTGTGTTTCTGTGTTTTTCTGTGTGTTTGTGTTTCTGTGTATTTCTGTGTGTTTCTGTGTCTTACGGCATGTTTCTGTGTGTGTCTGTGTATTTCTGTGTGTTTCTGTGTCTTACGGTGTGTTTCTGTGTGTGTTTCTTTGTGTTTCTGTGTGTAATCGTGTATTTCTGTGTGTTTCTGTGTCTAACGGTGTGTTTATGTGTATTTCTGTGTGTTTCTGTGTTTTTGTGTGTTTATGTAACTTACGGTGTGTTTGTTTATATGTGTTTCTGTGTGTTTGTGTTTCTGTGTCTTACGGTGTGTTTCTTTGTGTTTCTGTGTGTAATCGTGTATTTCTGTGTGTTTCTGTGTCTAACGGTGTGTTTATGTGTATTTCTGTGTGTTTCTGTGTTTTTGTGTGTTTGTGTTTCTGTGTGTTATCGTGTATTTATGTGGTTTTTGTGTGTTTATGTAACTTACGGTGTGTTTGTGTTTATATGTGTTTCTGTGTGTTTGTGTTTCTGTGTATTATCGTGTATTTCTGTGTGTTTCTGTGTCTAACGGTGTGTTTATGTGTATTTCTGTGTGTTTCTGTGTTTTTCTGTGTGTTTGTGTTTCTGTGTATTTCTGTGTGTTTCTGTGTCTTACGGCATGTTTCTGTGTGTGTCTGTGTATTTCTGTGTGTTTCTGTGTCTTACGGTGTGTTTCTGTGTGTGTTTCTTTGTGTTTCTGTGTGTAATCGTGTATTTCTGTGTGTTTCTGTGTCTAACGGTGTGTTTATGTGTATTTCTGTGTGTTTCTGTGTTTTTGTGTGTTTATGTAACTTACGGTGTGTTTGTTTATATGTGTTTCTGTGTGTTTGTGTTTCTGTGTCTTACGGTGTGTTTCTTTGTGTTTCTGTGTTTAATCGTGTATTTCTGTGTGTTTCTGTGTCTAACGGTGTGTTTATGTGTATTTCTGTGTGTTTCTGTGTTTTTGTGTGTTTGTGTTTCTGTGTGTTATCGTGTATTTATGTGGTTTTTGTGTGTTTATGTAACTTACGGTGTGTTTGTGTTTATATGTGTTTCTGTGTGTTTGTGTTTCTGTGTATTATCGTGTATTTCTGTGTGTTTCTGTGTCTAACGGTGTGTTTATGTGTATTTCTGTGTGTTTCTGTGTTTTTCTGTGTGTTTGTGTTTCTGTGTATTTCTGTGTGTTTCTGTGTCTTACGGCATGTTTCTGTGTGTGTCTGTGTATTTCTGTGTGTTTCTGTGTCTTACGGTGTGTTTCTGTGTGTGTTTCTTTGTGTTTCTGTGTGTAATCGTGTATTTCTGTGTGTTTCTGTGTCTAACGGTGTGTTTATGTGTATTTCTGTGTGTTTCTGTGTTTTTGTGTGTTTATGTAACTTACGGTGTGTTTGTTTATATGTGTTTCTGTGTGTTTGTGTTTCTGTGTCTTACGGTGTGTTTCTTTGTGTTTCTGTGTGTAATCGTGTATTTCTGTGTGTTTCTGTGTCTAACGGTGTGTTTATGTGTATTTCTGTGTGTTTCTGTGTTTTTGTGTGTTTGTGTTTCTGTGTGTTATCGTGTATTTATGTGGTTTTTGTGTGTTTATGTAACTTACGGTGTGTTTGTGTTTATATGTGTTTCTGTGTGTTTGTGTTTCTGTGTATTATCGTGTATTTCTGTGTGTTTCTGTGTCTAACGGTGTGTTTATGTGTATTTCTGTGTGTTTCTGTGTTTTTCTGTGTGTTTGTGTTTCTGTGTATTTCTGTGTGTTTCTGTGTCTTACGGCATGTTTCTGTGTGTGTCTGTGTATTTCTGTGTGTTTCTGTGTCTTACGGTGTGTTTCTGTGTGTGTTTCTTTGTGTTTCTGTGTGTAATCGTGTATTTCTGTGTGTTTCTGTGTCTAACGGTGTGTTTATGTGTATTTCTGTGTGTTTCTGTGTTTTTGTGTGTTTATGTAACTTACGGTGTGTTTGTTTATGTGTTTCTGTGTGTTTGTGTTTCTGTGTCTTACGGTGTGTTTCTTTGTGTTTCTGTGTGTAATCGTGTATTTCTGTGTGTTTCTGTGTCTAACGGTGTGTTTATGTGTATTTCTGTGTGTTTCTGTGTTTTTGTGTGTTTGTGTTTCTGTGTGTTATCGTGTATTTATGTGGTTTTTGTGTGTTTATGTAACTTACGGTGTGTTTGTGTTTATATGTGTTTCTGTGTGTTTGTGTTTCTGTGTATTATCGTGTATTTCTGTGTGTTTCTGTGTCTAACGGTGTGTTTATGTGTATTTCTGTGTGTTTCTGTGTTTTTCTGTGTGTTTGTGTTTCTGTGTATTTCTGTGTGTTTCTGTGTCTTACGGCATGTTTCTGTGTGTGTCTGTGTATTTCTGTGTGTTTCTGTGTCTTACGGTGTGTTTCTGTGTGTGTTTCTTTGTGTTTCTGTGTGTAATCGTGTATTTCTGTGTGTTTCTGTGTCTAACGGTGTGTTTATGTGTATTTCTGTGTGTTTCTGTGTTTTTGTGTGTTTGTGTTTCTGTGTGTTATCGTGTATTTATGTGGTTTTTGTGTGTTTATGTAACTTACGGTGTGTTTGTGTTTCTGTGTGTTTTTGTTTTCTGTGTGTTTCTGTGTGTTTGTGTTTCTGTGTGTTTATGTATCTTACGGTGTGTTTGTGTGTTTATATGTGTTTCTGTGTGTTTTTGTGTGTTTGTATTTGTGTGTGTAATCGTGTATTTCTGTGTGTTTTTGTGTTCTGTGTGTTTGTGTCTTACGGTGTGTTTGTGTGTTTATATGTGTTTCTGTGTGTTTTTGTGTGTTTGTATTTGTGTGTGTCATCGTGTGTTTCTGTGATTTTATGTGTTGTCTAGCTCTGTCAGTCAATTCAATTCAATTAAAGTCAAATTCATTTATTTGCCTTGAATGTCAGAGATAATATTGCCAAGGAAGAACACATACATTGAGCCAAATGTGTACAGCCAAAGCAACCAAAACAAAAAAATACAACATGAAAAAAAAACATTAAGTAGAGAACTAAATGAGAAGGCAAAGTAAACAGTGGAGATGAATACTGTCTGATAGACAAAGACAGTCGGTCTGTCTTTCTCTGGGTCTGTCGTTGTCTGCCTGCCTGCCTGTCTGTCTGTTGGTGGAAGACACCACCCACGGAGCCCAGTGCTCAGGCTTCAGCAAGAAGTCGCTCTCTCTCCCATTAATTGTGCTGACATCATTGGTCGACACCAGCACCTCCACATCTTGACTTTGCCGTTCACACACTCGCATTGCCTGGTAACCTAGCAACAATTACAAAGTTAAAATAGTTAGAGCAGTGAAAACAGCCAAATTACTTTCACACACTACACAGTTTGCCTGCCTGCCTGTCTGTCTGTCTGCGTCTGTCAGCCTGCCTGCCTGTCTGTCTGCGTCTGTCAGCCTGCCTGTCTGTCTGTCTGCCTGTCTGTCTGCCTGCCTGCCTGCGTCTGTCTGCCTGCCTGTCTGTCTGTCTGCCTGCCTGCGTCTGCCTGTCTGTCAGCCTGGCTGTCTGTCTGCCTGTGTGTCTGCACCAGCCTGCCTGTCTGTCAGCCTGCCTGCCTTTTTGAGTCCGTCTGTCAGCGTCCGTCAGCCTGCCTGTCTGTCTACCTGTCTGTCTGTCTGCGTCTGCCTGTCTGTCTATCTGCCAGCCTGTCTGTCTGTCTGCCTGCATGCCTGCCTGCATCTGCCTGTCTCAGCCTGCCTGACAGCCTGCTGTCTATCTGTCAGCCTGTCTGTCAGCATGCCTGCGTCTGTCTGTCTGCGTCTGCCTGTCTGTCTGTCTGCCTGTGTGTCTGCACCAGCCTGCCTGTCTGCCACCCTGTCTGTCTACCTGTCTGTCTGTCTGCGTCTGCCTGTCTGTCTGCCTGCCTGCATCTGCCTGTCTCAGCCTGCCTGTCTGCCTGTACCTGCCTGCCTGTCTGCACCTGCCTGCCTGTCTGTCTGCCTGTCTGACTCTGTCAGCCTGCCTGCGTCTGTCTGCTTGCGTCTGTCTTTCTGCGTCTGCCTGTCTGTCTGCGTCTGTCTGTCTGCCTGCCTGCGTCTGTCTGCCTGCCTGTCTGTCTGCCTGCGTCTGCCTGTCTGTCAGCCTGCCTGCCTGTCTGTCTGTCTGTCTGTCTGTCTGCGTCTGTCAGCCTGCCTGTCTGTCTGTCTGCCTGCCTGCGTCTGTCTGCCTGCCTGTCTGTCTGCCTGCCTGCGTCTGCCTGTCTGTCAGCCTGGCTGTCAGCCTGGCTGTCAGCCTGCCTGTCTGTCTGTCTGCCTGTCTGTCAGCCTGCCTGTCTGTCAGCGTCTGTCAGCCTGCCTGTCTGTCTACCTGTCTGTCTGCCAGCCTGTCTGTCTGCCTGCCAGCCTGTCTGTCTGCCTGCCTGCCTGAGTCAGCCTGCCTGTCTGTCTGTCTGCGTCTGCCTGCCTGTCTGTCAGCCTGCCTGTCAGTCTGTCTGCCTGCCTGTCTGTCTGCCTGCCTGCGTCTGCCTGTCTGTCAGCCTGTCTGTCAGCCTGGCTGTCAGCCTGCCTGTCTGTCTGTCTGTCTACCTGTCTGTCTGCCTGTCTGTCTGTCTGCCTGTCTGTCTGTCTGTCTGCCTGTCTGTCTGCGTCTGCCTGTCTGCCTGCCTGCCTGCCTGTCTGTCTGTCTGTCTGCCTGTGTGTCTGCACCAGCCTGCCTGTCTGCCACCCTGTCTGTCAGCCTGCCTGCCTTTTTGAGTCTGTCTGTCTGCGTCTGTCAGCGTCCGTCAGCCTGCCGGTCTGTCTACCTGTCTGTCTGTCTGCGTCTGCCTGTCTGTCTGTCTGTCTGTCTGTCTGCCAGCCTGCACCTGCCTGCCTGCGTCTGCCTGTCTGTCAGCCTGCCTGCCTGTCTCTGTCTGCCTGTCTGTCTGCCTGCCTGCCTGAGTCAGCCTGTCTGTCAGCCTGCCTGTCTGTCTGTCTGTCAGCGTCTGTCAGCCTGCCTGTCTGTCTACCTGTCTGTCTGCCTGTCTGTCTGTCTGTCTGCCTGCCTGCGTCTGTCTGCCTGCCTGCGTCAGCCTGTCTGTCAGCCTGGCTGTCAGCCTGCCTGTCTGTCTGCGTCTGCCTGCCTGCCTGTCTGTCTGCCTGCCTGCTTGAGTCAGCCTGTCTGTCAGCCTGCCTGTCTGTCAGCGTCTGTCAGCCTGCCTGTCTGTCTACCTGTCTGTCTGCCTGTCTGTCTGCGTCTGCCTGCCTGCCTGTCTGTCTGCCAGCCTGTCTGTCTGCCTGCCTGCCTGAGTCAGCCTGTCTGTCAGCCTGCCTGTCTGTCTGTCTGTCTGCGTCTGCCTGCCTGTCTGTCTGTCAGCCTGCCTGTCAGTCTGTCAGCCTGCCTGTCAGCCTGCCTGCCTGTCTGTCTGTCTGTCTGTCTGCCTATGTCAGCCTGCCTGCCTGTCTGCCTGCCTGCGTCTGCCTGTCTGCGTCCGTCCGTCTGCCTGCCTGCCTGTCTGCGTCTGTCTGCGTCTGTCTGCCTGCCTGTCTGTCTGCCTTTGTTTGTGTCTGTCCCTGCCTGTCCCTGCCTGTCTGTGTGTTGGTATGTTACCATTGACAGGTGGAAGACACGACCCACGGAGCCCAGTGCTCAGGCTTCAGCAAGAAGTCGCTCTCTCCTATTAAGTGTGCTGACATCATTGGTCGACACCAGCACCTCCACATCTTGACTTTGCCGTTCACACACTCGCATTGCCTGGTAACCTAGCAACAATTACAAAGTTAAACTATGTTAGAGCAGTGAAAACAGCCAAATTACTTTCACACACTACACAGTTTGCCTGCCTGCCTGTCTGTCTGTCTGCGTCTGTCAGCCTGCCTGCCTGTCTGCGTCTGTCAGCTTGCCTGTCTGTCTGCCTGCCTGCGTCTGTCTTTCTGCGTCTGCCTGTCTGTCTGTCTGCCTGTCTGTCTGCGTCTGCCTGTCTGCCTGCCTGCCTGTCTGTCTGTCTGTCTGTCTGCCTGTGTGTCTGCACCAGCCTGCCTGTCTGCCACCCTGTCTGTCAGCCTGCCTGCCTTTTTGAGTCTGTCTGTCTGCGTCTGTCAGCGTCCGTCAGCCTGCCTGTCTGTCTACCTGTCTGTCTGTCTGCGTCTGCCTGTCTGTCTGCCTGTCTGTCTGCCAGCCTGCACCTGCCTGCCTGCGTCTGCCTGTCTGTCAGCCTGCCTGCCTGTCTCTGTCTGCCTGTCTGCGTATGTCTGTCTGTCTCTCTGTCAGCCTGCACCTGCCTGCCTGCGTCTGCCTGTCTGTCAGCCAGCCTGCCTGTCTGTATCTGTCAGCCTGCCTGCCTGAGTCTGTCTGTCAGCCTGTCTGTCTGTCTGTCTGTCTGCGTCCGTCCGTCTGCCTGCCTGCCTGTCTGCGTCTGCCTGCCTGTCTGTCTGCGTCTGTCTGCCTTCCTGCCTGTCTGTCTGCCTGTCTGTCTGCCTTTGTTTGTGTCTGTCCCTGCCTGTGTCTGTCTGTCTGTGTGTTGGTATGTTACCATTGACAGGTGGAAGACACGACCCACGGAGCCCAGTGCTCAGGCTTCAGCAAGAAGTCGCTCTCTCCTATTAAGTGTGCTGACATCATTGGTCGACACCATCACCTCCACATCTTGACTTTGCCATTCACACACTCGCTTTGCCTGGTAACCTAGCAACAATTACAAAGTTAAACTATGTTAGAGCAGTGAAAACAGCCAAATTACTCTCACACACTACACAGTTTGCCTGCCTGCCTGTCTGTCTGCGTCTGTCAGCCTGCCTGCCTCTCTATCTGTCTGTCTGCGTCTGTCAGCCTGCCTGCCTGTCTGTCTGCCTGTCTGTCTGCCTGCCTGCCTGCGTCTGTCTGCCTGCCTGCGTCTGCCTGCCTGCGTCTGCCTGTCTGTCAGCCTGGCTGTCAGCCTGGCTGTCAGGCTGCCTGTCAGGCTGCATGTCTGTCTGTCAGCCTGCCTGTCTGTCTACCTGCCTGTCTGTCTGCGTCTGCCTGCCTGCCTGTCTGTCTGCCAGCCTGTCTGTCTGCCTGCCTGCCTGAGTCAGCCTGTCTGTCAGCCTGCCTGTCTGTCTGTCTGTCAGCGTCTGTCAGCCTGCCTGTCTGTCTACCTGTCTGTCTGCCTGTCTGTCTGTCTGTCTGCCTGCCTGCGTCTGTCTGCCTGCCTGTCTGTCTGCCTGCCTGCGTCTGCCTGTCTGTCAGCCTGGCTGTCAGGCTGCCTGTCTGTCTGTCTGTCAGCCTGCCTGTCTGTCTACCTGTCTGTCTGCCTGTCTTTCTGCGTCTGCCTGTCTGTCTGTCTGTCTGCCTGTCTGTCTGCGTCTGCCTGTGTGCCTGCCTGCCTGCCTGCCTGTCTGTCTGTCTGTCTGCCTGTGTGTCTGCACCAGCCTGCCTGTCTGCCACCCTGTCTGTCAGCCTGCCTGCCTTTTTGAGTCTGTCTGTCTGCGTCTGTCAGCGTCCGTCAGCCTGCCGGTCTGTCTACCTGTCTGTCTGTCTGCGTCTGCCTGTCTGTCTGTCTGTCTGTCTGTCTGCCAGCCTGCACCTGCCTGCCTGCGTCTGCCTGTCTGTCAGCCTGCCTGCCTGTCTCTGTCTGCCTGTCTGCGTATGTCTGTCTGTCTCTCTGTCAGCCTGCACCTGCCTGCCTGCGTCTGCCTGTCTGTCAGCCAGCCTGCCTGTCTGTATCTGTCAGCCTGCCTGCCTGAGTCTGTCTGTCAGCCTGTCTGTCTGTCTGTCTGTCTGCGTCTGTCTGCCTTCCTGCCTGTCTGTCTGCCTTTGTTTGTGTCTGTCCCTGCCTGTGTCTGTCTGTCTGTGTGTTGGTATGTTACCATTGACAGGTGGAAGACACGACCCACGGAGCCCAGTGCTCAGGCTTCAGCAAGAAGTCGCTCTCTCCTATTAAGTGTGCTGACATCATTGGTCGACACCAGCACCTCCACATCTTGACTTTGCCATTCACACACTCGCTTTGCCTGGTAACCTAGCAACAATTACAAAGTTAAACTATGTTAGAGCAGTGAAAACAGCCAAATTACTCTCACACACTACACAGTTTGCCTGCCTGCCTGTCTGTCTGCGTCTGTCAGCCTGCCTGCCTGTCTGTCTGCCTGTCTGTCTGTCTGCCTGCCTGCGTCTGTCTGCCTGCCTGTCTGTCTGCCTGCCTGCGTCTGCCTGTCTGTCAGCCTGGCTGTCAGCCTGGCTGTCAGGCTGCCTGTCTGTCTGTCTGTCAGCCTGCCTGTCTGTCTACCTGTCTGTCTGCCTGTCTGTCTGCGTCTGCCTGCCTGCCTGTCTGTCTGCCAGCCTGTCTGTCTGCCTGCCTGCCTGAGTCAGCCTGTCTGTCAGCCTGCCTGTCTGTCTGTCTGTCAGCGTCTGTCAGCCTGCCTGTCTGTCTACCTGTCTGTCTGCCTGTCTGTCTGTCTGTCTGTCTGCCTGCCTGCGTCTGTCTGCCTGCCTGCGTCTGCCTGTCTGTCAGCCTGGCTGTCAGCCTGGCTGTCAGGCTGCCTGTCTGTCAGCCTGCCTGTCTGTCTACCTGTCTGTCTGCCTGTCTGTCTGCGTCTGCCTGCCTGCCTGTCTGTCTGCCAGCCTGTCTGTCTGCCTGCCTGCCTGAGTCAGCCTGTCTGTCAGCCTGCCTGTCTGTCTGTCTGTCAGCGTCTGTCAGCCTGCCTGTCTGTCTACCTGTCTGTCTGCCTGTCTGTCTGCGTCTGCCTGCCTGCCTGTCTGTCTGTCTGCCAGCCTGTCTGTCTGCCTGCCTGAGTCAGCCTGTCTGTCAGCCTGCCTGTCTGTCAGCGTCTGTCAGCCTGCCTGTCTGTCTACCTGTCTGTCTGCCTGCCTGTCTGTCTGCCAGCCTGTATGTCTGCCTGCCAGCCTGTCTGTCTGCCTGCCTGCCTGAGTCAGCCTGTCTGTCAGCCTGCCTGTCTGTCTGTCTGTCAGCGTCTGTCAGCCTGCCTGTCTGTCTACCTGTCTGTCTGCCTGTCTGTCTGTCTGTCTGCCTGCCTGCGTCTGTCTGCCTGCCTGTCTGTCTGCCTGCCTGCGTCTGCCTGTCTGTCAGCCTGGCTGTCAGCCTGGCTGTCAGGCTGCCTGTCTGTCTGTCTGTCAGCCTGCCTGTCTGTCTACCTGTCTGTCTGCCTGTCTGTCTGCGTCTGCCTGCCTGCCTGCCTGCCTGTCTGTCTGCCAGCCTGTCTGTCTGCCTGCCTGCCTGAGTCAGCCTGTCTGTCAGCCTGCCTGTCTGTCTGTCTGTCAGCGTCTGTCAGCCTGCCTGTCTGTCTACCTGTCTGTCTGCCTGTCTGTCTGCGTCTGCCTGCCTGCCTGTCTGTCTGTCTGCCAGCCTGTCTGTCTGCCTGCCTGCCTGAGTCAGCCTGTCTGTCAGCCTGCCTGTCTGTCTGTCTGCGTCTGCCTGCCTGTCTGTCAGCCTGCCTGTCAGTCTGTCAGCCTGCCTGTCAGCCTGCCTGCCTGCCTGTCTGTCTGTCTGTCTGTCTGCCCATGTCAGCCTGCCTGCCTGCGTCTGTCTTTCTGCGTCTGCCTGTCTGTCTGTCTGCCTGTCTGTCTGCGTCTGCCTGTCTGCCTGCCTGCCTGCCTGCCTGTCTGTCTGTCTGTCTGCCTGTGTGTCTGCACCAGCCTGCCTGTCTGCCACCCTGTCTGTCAGCCTGCCTGCCTTTTTGAGTCTGTCTGTCTGCGTCTGTCAGCGTCCGTCAGCCTGCCTGTCTGTCTACCTGTCTGTCTGTCTGCGTCTGCCTGTCTGTCTGTCTGTCTGTCTGCGTCTGCCAGTCTGTCTGTCTGTCTGTCTGCCAGCCTGCACCTGCCTGCCTGCCTGCGTCTGCCTGTCTGTCAGCCTGCCTGCCTGTCTCTGTCTGCCTGTCTGCCTGTCTGTATCTGTCAGCCTGCCTGCCTGAGTCTGTCTGTCAGCCTGTCTGTCTGTCTGTCTGTCTGCGTCCGTCCGTCTGCCTGCCTGCCTGTCTGCGTCTGCCTGCCTGTCTGTCTGCGTCTGTCTGCCTGCCTGTCTGCCTGTCTGTCTGCCTTTGTTTGTGTCTGTCCCTGCCTGTGTCTGTCTGTCTTTGTGTTGGTATGTTACCATTGACAGGTGGAAGACACGACCCACGGAGCCCAGTGCTCAGGCTTCAGCAAGAAGTCGCTCTCTCCTATTAAGTGTGCTGACATCATTGGTCGACACCAGCACCTCCACATCTTGACTTTGCCATTCACACACTCGCTTTGCCTGGAAACCTAGCAACAATTACAAAGTTAAACTATGTTAGAGCAGTGAAAACAGCCAAATTACTCTCACACACTACACAGTTTGCCTGCCTGCCTGTCTGTCTGCGTCTGTCAGCCTGCCTGCCTCTCTGTCTGTCTGTCTGCGTCTGTCAGCCTGCCTTTCTGTCTGTCTGCCTGTCTGTCTGTCTGCCTGCGTCTGTCTGCCTGCCTGTCTGTCTGCCTGCCTGTCTGTCTACCTGTCTGTCTGCCTGTCTGTCTGCGTCTGCCTGCCTGTCTGTCTGCCAGCCTGTCTGTCTGCCTGCCTGCCTGAGTCAGCCTTTCTGTCAGCCTGCCTGTCAGCCTGCCTGTCTGTCTGCCTGCCTGCCTGCGTCTGCCTGTCTGTCAGCCTGCCTGTCAGCCTGCCTGCCTGCGTATGTCTGCCTGCCTGTCTGTCTATGTCTGTCTGTCTGCCTGCATCTGCCTGTCTGTCAGCCTGCCTGTCAGCCTGCCTGTCAGCCTGCCTGTCTGTCAGCGTCTGTCAGCCTGCCTGTCTGCCTGTCTGCGTCTGCCTGCCTGTCTGTCTGTCAGCCTGCCTGTCAGTCTGTCAGCCTGCCTGTCAGCCTGCCTGCCTTTCTGTCTGTCTGTCTGTCTGTCTGTCTGTCTGCCTATGTCAGCCTGCCTGCCTGTCTGCCTGCCTGCGTCTGTCAGCCTGCCTGCCTGTCTGTCTGCGTCTGTCAGCCTGTCTGTCTGTCTGTCTGCCTGTGTGTCTGCACCAGCCTGCCTGTCTGCCACCCTGTCTGTCAGCCTGCCTGCCTTTTTGAGTCTGTCTGTCTGCGTCTGTCAGCGTCCGTCAGCCTGCCTGTCTGTCTACCTGTCTGTCTGTCTGCGTCTGCCTGTCTGTCTGTCTGTCTGCCTGTCTGTCTGTCTGCCAGCCTGCACCTGCCTGCCTGCGTCTGCCTGTCTGTCAGCCTGCCTGCCTGTCTCTGTCTGCGTATGTCTGTCTGTCTCTCTGTCAGCCTGCACCTGCCTGCCTGCGTCTGCCTGTCTGTCAGCCAGCCTGCCTGTCTGTATCTGTCAGCCTGCCTGCCTGAGTCTGTCTGTCAGCCTGTCTGTCTGTCTGTCTGTCTGTCTGCGTCCGTCCGTCTGCCTGCCTGCCTGTCTGCGTCTGCCTGCCTGTCTGTCTGCGTCTGTCTGCCTGCCTGTCTGCCTGTCTGTCTGCCTTTGTTTGTGTCTGTCCCTGCCTGTGTCTGTCTGTCTTTGTGTTGGTATGTTACCATTGACAGGTGGAAGACACGACCCACGGAGCCCAGTGCTCAGGCTTCAGCAAGAAGTCGCTCTCTCCTATTAAGTGTGCTGACATCATTGGTCGACACCAGCACCTCCACATCTTGACTTTGCCATTCACACACTCGCTTTGCCTGGAAACCTAGCAACAATTACAAAGTTAAACTATGTTAGAGCAGTGAAAACAGCCAAATTACTCTCACACACTACACAGTTTGCCTGCCTGCCTGTCTGTCTGCGTCTGTCAGCCTGCCTGCCTCTCTGTCTGTCTGTCTGCGTCTGTCAGCCTGCCTGTCTGTCTGTCTGCCTGTCTGTCTGTCTGCCTGCGTCTGTCTGCCTGCCTGTCTGTCTGCCTGCCTGCGTCTGCCTGTCTGTCAGCCTGTCTGTCAGCCTGGCTGTCAGCCTGCCTGTCTGTCTGTCTGTCAGCCTGCCTGTCTGTCTACCTGTCTGTCTGCCTGTCTGTCTGCGTCTGCCTGCCTGTCTGTCTGCCAGCCTGTCTGTCTGCCTGTCTGTCTGCCAGCCTGTCTGTCTGCCTGCCTGAGTCAGCCTGTCTGTCAGCCTGCCTGTCAGCCTGCCTGTCTGTCTGCCTGCCTGCGTCTGCCTGTCTGTCAGCCTGCCTGTCAGCCTGCCTGTCTGTTTGTCTGCATGTCTCAGCCTGCCTGTCAGCCTGCCTGCCTGCGTATGTCTGCCTGCCTGTCTGTCTATGTCTGTCTGTCTGTCTGCCTGCGTCTGCCTGTCTGTCAGCCTGCCTGTCTGTCTGTCTGTCAGCGTCTGTCAGCCTGCCTGTCTGTCTAAATGTCTGTCTGCCTGTCTGTCTGCGTCTGCCTGCCTGCCTGTCTGTCTGCCAGCCTGTCTGTCTGCCTGCCTGCCTGAGTCAGCCTGTCTGTCAGCCTGCCTGTCAGCCTGCCTGTCTGTCTGCCTGCCTGCCTGCGTCTGCCTGTCTGTCAGCCTGCCTGTCAGCCTGCCTGTCTGTCTGTCTGCATGTCTCAGCCTGCCTGTCAGCCTGCCTGCCTGCGTATGTCTGCCTGCCTGTCTGTCTATGTCTGTCTGTCTGCCTGCGTCTGCCTGTCTGTCAGCCTGCCTGTCAGCCTGCCTGTCTGTCTGTCAGCGTCTGTCAGCCTGCCTGTCTGCCTGTCTGTCTGAGTCTGCCAGCCTGTCTGTCAGCCTGACTGTCAGTCTGTCAGCCTGCCTGTCAGCCTGCCTGCCTGTCAGCCTGCCTGCCTGTCTGTCTGTCTGTCTGTCTGTCTGCCTATGTCAGCCTGCCTGCCTGTCTGCCTGCCTGCCTGTCAGCCTGCCTGTCTGTCTGTCAGCGTCTGTCAGCCTGTCTGTCTGCCTGTCTGTCTGCGTCTGCCTGCCTGTCTGTCAGCCTGCCTGTCAGTCTGTCAGCCTGCCTGTCAGCCTGCCTGCCTGTCTGTCTGTCTGTCTGCGTCTGTCAGCCTGCCTGCCTCTCTGTCTGTCTGTCTGCCTATGTCAGCCTGCCTGCCTGTCTGCCTGCCTGCGTCTGTCAGCCTGCCTGCCTGTCTGTCTGCGTCTGTCAGCCTGTCTGTCTGTCTGTCTGCCTGTGTGTCTGCACCAGCCTGCCTGTCTGCCACCCTGTCTGTCAGCCTGCCTGCCTTTTTGAGTCTGTCTGTCTGCGTCTGTCAGCGTCCGTCAGCCTGCCTGTCTGTCTGTCTGCGTCTGCCTGTCTGTCTGTCTGTCTGCCTGTCTGTCTGTCTGCCAGCCTGCACCTGCCTGCCTGCGTCTGCCTGTCTGTCAGCCTGCCTGCCTGTCTCTGTCTGCGTATGTCTGTCTGTCTCTCTGTCAGCCTGCACCTGCCTGCCTGCGTCTGCCTGTCTGTCAGCCAGCCTGCCTGTCTGTATCTGTCAGCCTGCCTGCCTGAGTCTGTCTGTCAGCCTGTCTGTCTGTCTGTCTGTCTGTCTGCGTCCGTCCGTCTGCCTGCCTGCCTGTCTGCGTCTGCCTGCCTGTCTGTCTGCGTCTGTCTGCCTGCCTGTCTGCCTGTCTGTCTGCCTTTGTTTGTGTCTGTCCCTGCCTGTGTCTGTCTGTCTTTGTGTTGGTATGTTACCATTGACAGGTGGAAGACACGACCCACGGAGCCCAGTGCTCAGGCTTCAGCAAGAAGTCGCTCTCTCCTATTAAGTGTGCTGACATCATTGGTCGACACCAGCACCTCCACATCTTGACTTTGCCATTCACACACTCGCTTTGCCTGGAAACCTAGCAACAATTACAAAGTTAAACTATGTTAGAGCAGTGAAAACAGCCAAATTACTCTCACACACTACACAGTTTGCCTGCCTGCCTGTCTGTCTGCGTCTGTCAGCCTGCCTGCCTCTCTGTCTGTCTGTCTGCGTCTGTCAGCCTGCCTGTCTGTCTGTCTGCCTGTCGGTCTGTCTGCCTGCGTCTGTCTGCCTGCCTGTCTGTCTGCCTGCCTGCGTCTGCCTGTCTGTCAGCCTGTCTGTCAGCCTGGCTGTCAGCCTGCCTGTCTGTCTGTCTGTCAGCCTGCCTGTCTGTCTACCTGTCTGTCTGCCTGTCTGTCTGCGTCTGCCTGCCTGTCTGTCTGCCAGCCTGTCTGTCTGTCTGCCTGTCTGTCTGCCAGCCTGTCTGTCTGCCTGCCTGAGTCAGCCTGTCTGTCAGCCTGCCTGTCAGCCTGCCTGTCTGTCTGTCTGCCTGCGTCTGCCTGTCTGTCAGCCTGCCTGTCAGCCTGCCTGTCTGTTTGTCTGCATGTCTCAGCCTGCCTGTCAGCCTGCCTGCCTGCGTATGTCTGCCTGCCTGTCTGTCTATGTCTGTCTGTCTGTCTGCCTGCGTCTGCCTGTCTGTCAGCCTGCCTGTCTGTCTGTCTGTCAGCGTCTGTCAGCCTGCCTGTCTGTCTACCTGTCTGTCTGCCTGTCTGTCTGCGTCTGCCTGCCTGCCTGTCTGTCTGCCAGCCTGTCTGTCTGCCTGCCTGCCTGAGTCAGCCTGTCTGTCAGCCTGCCTGTCAGCCTGCCTGTCTGTCTGCCTGCCTGCCTGCGTCTGCCTGTCTGTCAGCCTGCCTGTCAGCCTGCCTGTCTGTCTGTCTGCATGTCTCAGCCTGCCTGTCAGCCTGCCTGTCAGCCTGCCTGCCTGCGTATGTCTGCCTGCCTGTCTGTCTATGTCTGTCTGTCTGCCTGCGTCTGCCTGTCTGTCAGCCTGCCTGTCAGCCTGCCTGTCTGTCTGTCAGCGTCTGTCAGCCTGCCTGTCTGCCTGTCTGTCTGAGTCTGCCAGCCTGTCTGTCAGCCTGCCTGTCAGTCTGTCAGCCTGCCTGTCAGCCTGCCTGCCTGTCAGCCTGCCTGCCTGTCTGTCTGTCTGTCTGTCTGTCTGCCTATGTCAGCCTGCCTGCCTGTCTGCCTGCCTGCCTGTCAGCCTGCCTGTCTGTCTGTCAGCGTCTGTCAGCCTGTCTGTCTGCCTGTCTGTCTGCGTCTGCCTGCCTGTCTGTCAGCCTGCCTGTCAGTCTGTCAGCCTGCCTGTCAGCCTGCCTGCCTGTCTGTCTGTCTGTCTGCGTCTGTCAGCCTGCCTGCCTCTCTGTCTGTCTGTCTGCGTCTGTCAGCCTGCCTGTCTGTCTGCCTGTCTGTCTGTCTGCCTGCCTGCCTGTCTGTCTGAGTCTGCCAGCCTGTCTGTCAGCCTGCCTGTCAGTCTGTCAGCCTGCCTGTCAGCCTGCCTGCCTGTCAGCCTGCCTGCCTGTCTGTCTGTCTGTCTGTCTGTCTGCCTATGTCAGCCTGCCTGCCTGTCTGCCTGCCTGCCTGTCAGCCTGCCTGTCTGTCTGTCAGCGTCTGTCAGCCTGTCTGTCTGCCTGTCTGTCTGCGTCTGCCTGCCTGTCTGTCAGCCTGCCTGTCAGTCTGTCAGCCTGCCTGTCAGCCTGCCTGCCTGTCTGTCTGTCTGTCTGCGTCTGTCAGCCTGCCTGTCTGTCTGCCTGTCTGTCTGTCTGCCTGCCTGCGTCTGTCTGCCTGCCTGTCTGTCTGCCTGCCTGCGTCTGCCTGTCTGTCAGCCTGGCTGTCAGCCTGCCTGTCTGCCTGTCTGTCTACCTGTCTGTCTGCCTGTCTGCGTCTGCCTGCCTGCCTGTCTGCCTGCCTGCCTGTCTGTCTGCCAGCCTGTCTGTCTGCCTGCTTGCCTGCGTCTGCCTGTCTGTCAGCCTGCCTGTCAGCCTGCCTGTCTGTCTGTCTGCATGTCTCAGCCTGCCTGTCAGCCTGCCTGCCTGCGTATGTCTGCCTGCCTGTCTGCCTGCGTCTGCCTGTCTGTCAGCCTGCCTGTCAGCCTGCCTGTCTGTCAGCGTCTGTCAGCCTGTCTGTCTGCCTGTCTGTCTGCGTCTGCCTGCCTGTCTGTCAGCCTGTCAGCCTGCCTGTCTGTCTACCTGTCTGTCTGCCTGTCTGTCTGCGTCTGCCTGCCTGCCTGTCTGTCTGCCTGCCTGCCTGTCTGTCTGTCTGCCAGCCTGTCTGTCTGCCTGCCTGCCTGAGTCAGCCTGTCTGTCAGCCTGCCTGTCAGCCTGCCTGTCTGTCTGCCTGCCTGCGTCTGCCTGTCTGTCAGCCTGCCTGTCAGCCTGCCTGTCTGTCTGCATGTCTCAGCCTGCCTGTCAGCCTGCCTGCCTGCGTATGTCTGCCTGCCTGTCTGTCTATGTCTGTCTGTCTGCCTGCGTCTGCCTGTCTGTCAGCCTGCCTGTCTGTCTGTCAGCGTCTGTCAGCCTGCCTGTCTGCCTGTCTGTCTGCGTCTGCCTGCCTGTCTGTCAGCCTGTCAGCCTGCCTGTCAGCCTGCCTGCCTGTCTGTCTGTCTGTCTGTCTGTCTGCCTATGTCAGCCTGCCAGCCTGTCTGTCTGTCTGCGTCTGTCTGCCTGCCTGCGTCAGCCTGCCTGTCAGCCTGCCTGTCTGTCTGCCTGCCTTTGTCTGTGTCTGTCCCTGCCTGTCTGTCTGTGTGTGTGTTGGTATGTTACCATTGACAGGTGGAAGACACGACTCACGGAGCCCAGTGCTCAGGCTTCAGCAAGAAGTCGCTCTTTCCTATTAAGTGTGCTGACATCATTGGTCGACACCAGCACCTCCACATCTTGACTTTGCCGTTCACACACTCGCATTGCCTGGTAACCTAGCAACAATTACAAAGTTAAACTATGTTAGAGCAGTGAAAACAGCCAAATTACTTTCACACACTACACAGTTTGCCTGCCTGCCTGTCTGTCTGTCTGCGTCTGTCAGCCTGCCTGCCTGTCTGTCTGCGTCTGTCAGCCTGTCTGTCTGTCTGCCTGTCTGTCTGTCTGCCTGCTTGTCAGCTTGCCTGTCTGTCTGCCTGCCTGCGTCTGTCTTTCTGCGTCTGTCTGTCTGTCTGCCTGTCTGTCTGCGTCTGCCTGTCTGCCTGCCTGCCTGCCTGTCTGTCTGTCTGTCTGCCTGTGTGTCTGCACCAGCCTGCCTGTCTGCCACCCTGTCTGTCAGCCTGCCTGCCTTTTTGAGTCTGTCTGTCTGCGTCTGTCAGCGTCCGTCAGCCTGCCTGTCTGTCTACCTGTCTGTCTGTCTGCGTCTGCCTGTCTGTCTGTCTGTCTGCCTGTCTGTCTGTCTGTCTGCCAGCCTGCACCTGCCTGCCTGCGTCTGCCTGTCTGTCAGCCTGCCTGCCTGTCTCTGTCTGCCTGTCTGCGTATGTCTGTCTGTCTCTCTGTCAGCCTGCACCTGCCTGCCTGCGTCTGCCTGTCTGTCAGCCAGCCTGCCTGTCTGTATCTGTCAGCCTGCCTGCCTGAGTCTGTCTGTCAGCCTGTCTGTCTGTCTGTCTGTCTGCGTCCGTCCGTCTGCCTGCCTGCCTGTCTGCGTCTGCCTGCCTGTCTGTCTGCGTCTGTCTGCCTGCCTGTCTGCCTGTCTGTCTGCCTTTGTTTGTGTCTGTCCCTGCCTGTGTCTGTCTGTCTTTGTGTTGGTATGTTACCATTGACAGGTGGAAGACACGACCCACGGAGCCCAGTGCTCAGGCTTCAGCAAGAAGTCGCTCTCTCCTATTAAGTGTGCTGACATCATTGGTCGACACCAGCACCTCCACATCTTGACTTTGCCATTCACACACTCGCTTTGCCTGGAAACCTAGCAACAATTACAAAGTTAAACTATGTTAGAGCAGTGAAAACAGCCAAATTACTCTCACACACTACACAGTTTGCCTGCCTGCCTGTCTGTCTGCGTCTGTCAGCCTGCCTGCCTCTCTGTCTGTCTGTCTGCGTCTGTCAGCCTGCCTGTCTGTCTGTCTGCCTGTCTGTCTGTCTGCCTGCGTCTGTCTGCCTGCCTGTCTGTCTGCCTGCCTGTCTGTCTGCCTGCCTGCCTGAGTCAGCCTTTCTGTCAGCCTGCCTGTCAGCCTGCCTGTCTGTCTGCCTGCCTGCCTGCGTCTGCCTGTCTGTCAGCCTGCCTGTCAGCCTGCCTGTCTGTTTGTCTGCATGTCTCAGCCTGCCTGTCAGCCTGCCTGCCTGCGTATGTCTGCCTGCCTGTCTGTCTATGTCTGTCTGTCTGCCTGCGTCTGCCTGTCTGTCAGCCTGCCTGTCAGCCTGCCTGTCTGTCTGTCAGCGTCTGTCAGCCTGCCTGTCTGCCTGTCTGCGTCTGCCTGCCTGTCTGTCAGCCTGCCTGTCAGTCTGTCAGCCTGCCTGTCAGCCTGCCTGCCTGTCTGTCTGTCTGTCTGTCTGCCTATGTCAGCCTGCCTGCCTGTCTGCCTGCGTCTGCCTGTCTGCGTCTGTCAGCCTGCCAGCCTGTCTGTCTGCGTCTGCCTGCCTGCCTGCGTCAGCCTGCCTGTCAGCCTGTCTGTCTGCCTGCCTGTCTGCCTGTCAGCCTGTCTGTCAGCCTGCCTGTCAGCCTGCCTGCCTGCGTCTGCCTGTCTGTCAGCCTGTCTGTCTGTCTGTCTGCCTGTCTGTCTGTCTGTCTGTCTGTCTGTCTGTCTGTCTGTCTGTCTGTCTGTCTGTCTGTCTGTCTGTCTGTCTGTCTGTCTGTCTGTCTGCCTGCCTTTGTCTGTGTCTGTCCCTGCCTGTCTGTCTGTCTGTCGGTATGTTACCATTGACAGGTGGAAGACACGACTCATGGAGCCCAGTGCTCAGGCTTCAGCAAGAAGTCCCTCTCTCCTATTAAGTGTGCTGACATCATTGGTCGACACCAGCACCTCCACATCTTGACTTTGCCGTTCACACACTCGCATTGCCTGGTAACCTAGCAACAATTACAAAGTTAAACTATGTTAGAGCAGTGAAAACAGCCAAATTACTCTCACACACTACACAGTTTGCCTGCCTGCCTGTCTGTCTGCGTCTGTCAGCCTGCCTGCCTCTCTATCTGTCTGTCTGCGTCTGTCAGCCTGCCTGCCTGTCTGTCTGCCTGTCTGTCTGTCTGCCTGCCTGCGTCTGTCTGCCTGCCTGTCTGTCTGCCTGCCTGCGTCTGCCTGTCTGTCAGCCTGGCTGTCAGGCTGCCTGTCTGTCTGTCTGTCAGCCTGCCTGTCTGTCTACCTGTCTGTCTGCCTGTCTGTCTGCGTCTGCCTGCCTGCCTGTCTGTCTGCCAGCCTGTCTGTCTGCCTGCCTGCCTGAGTCAGCCTGTCTGTCAGCCTGCCTGTCTGTCTGTCTGTCAGCGTCTGTCAGCCTGCCTGTCTGTCTACCTGTCTGTCTGCCTGTCTGTCTGCGTCTGCCTGCCTGTCTGTCTGTCTGCCAGCCTGTCTGTCTGCCTGCCTGCCTGAGTCAGCCTGTCTGTCAGCCTGCCTGTCAGCCTGCCTGTCTGTCTGTCAGCGTCTGTCAGCCTGTCTGTCTGCCTGTCTGTCTAAGTCTGCCTGCCTGTCTGTCAGCCTGCCTGTCAGTCTGTCAGCCTGCCTGTCAGCCTGCCTGCCTGTCTGTCTGTCTGTCTGCGTCTGTCAGCCTGCCTGCCTCTCTGTCTGTCTGTCTGCGTCTGTCAGCCTGCCTGTCTGTCTGCCTGTCTGTCTGTCTGCCTGCCTGCGTCTGTCTGCCTGCCTGTCTGTCTGCCTGCCTGCGTCTGCCTGTCTGTCAGCCTGGCTGTCAGCCTGGCTGTCAGCCTGCCTGTCTGTCTACCTGTCTGTCTGCCTGTCTGCGTCTGCCTGCCTGTCTGTCTGCCAGCCTGTCTGTCTGCCTGCGTCTGCCTGTCTGTCAGCCTGCCTGTCAGCCTGCCTGTCTGTCTGTCTGCATGTCTCAGCCTGCCTGTCAGCCTGCCTGCCAGCCTGTCTGTCTGCCTGCCTGCCTGAGTCAGCCTGTCTGTCAGCCTGCCTGTCAGCCTGCCTGTCTGTCTGCCTGCCTGCCTGCGTCTGCCTCTCTGTCAGCCTGCCTGTCAGCCTGCCTGTCTGTCTGTCTGCATGTCTCAGCCTGCCTGTCAGCCTGCCTGCCTGCGTATGTCTGCCTGCCTGTCTGTCTATGTCTGTCTGTCTGCCTGCGTCTGCCTGTCTGTCAGCCTGCCTGTCAGCCTGCCTGTCAGCCTGCCTGTCTGTCTGTCTGTCAGCGTCTGTCAGCCTGCCTGTCTGCCTGTCTGTCTGCGTCTGCCTGCCTGTCTGTCTGTCAGCCTGCCTGTCAGTCTGTCAGCCTGCCTGCCTGTCTGTCTGTCTGTCTGTCTGTCTGCCTATGTCAGCCTGCCTGCCTGTCTGCCTGCCTGCGTCTGTCAGCCTGCCTGCCTGTCTGTCTGCGTCTGTCAGCCTGTCTGTCTGTCTGTCTGCCTGTGTGTCTGCACCAGCCTGCCTGTCTGCCACCCTGTCTGTCAGCCTGCCTGCCTTTTTGAGTCTGTCTGCGTCTGTCAGCGTCCGTCAGCCTGCCTGTCTGTCTACCTGTCTGTCTGTGTCTGCCTGTCTGTCTGTCTGCCAGCCTGTCTGTCTGTCTGCATCTGCCTGTCTGCGCCTGCCTGTCTGTCTGTCTGCCTGCATGCCTGCCTGCATCTGCCTGTCTCAGCCTGCCTGACAGCCTGCCTGTCTATCTGTCAGCCTGTCTGTCAGCATGCCTGCGTCTGTCTGTCTGCCTGTCTGTCTGCGTCTGCCTGTCTGCCTGCCTGTCTGTCAGCCTGCCTGTCTGTCTACCTGTCTGTCTGCCTGTCTGTCTGCGTCTGCCTGCCTGTCTGCCAGCCTGTCTGTCTGCCTGCCTGCCTGAGTCAGCCTGTCTGTCAGCCTGCCTGTCTGTCTGTCTGTCAGCGTCTGTCAGCCTGCCTGTCTGTCTACCTGTCTGTCTGCCTGTGTCTGCGTCTGCCTGCCTGTCTGTCTGCCAGCCTGTCTGTCTGCCTGCCTGCCTGAGTCAGCCTGTCTGTCAGCCTGCCTGTCAGCCTGCCTGTCTGTCTGCCTGCCTGCCTGCGTCTGCCTGTCTGTCAGCCTGCCTGTCAGCCTGCCTGTCTGTCTGTCTGCATGTCTCAGCCTGCCTGTCAGCCTGCCTGCCTGCGTATGTCTGCCTGCCTGTCTGTCTATGTCTGTCTGTCTGCCTGCGTCTGCCTGTCTGTCAGCCTGCCTGTCTGTCTGTCAGCGTCTGTCAGCCTGCCTGTCTGCCTGTCTGTCTGCGTCTGCCTGCCTGTCTGTCAGCCTGCCTGTCAGTCTGTCAGCCTGCCTGTCAGCCTGCCTGCCTGTCTGTCTGTCTGTCTGTCTGCCTATGTCAGCCTGCCTGCCTGTCTGCCTGCCTGCGTCTGCCTGTCTGCGTCTGTCAGCCTGCCAGCCTGTCTGTCTGTCTGCGTCTGTCTGCCTGCCTGCGTCAGCCTGCCTGTCAGCCTGTCTGTCTGTCTGCCTGCCTGCCTGTCTGCCTGTCTGTCTGCCTGCCTGCCTTTGTCTGTGTCTGTCCCTGCCTGTCTGTCTGTGTGTGTGTTGGTATGTTACCATTGACAGGTGGAAGACACGACCCACGGAGCCCAGTGCTCAGGCTTCAGCAAGAAGTTGCTCTCTCCTATTAAGTGTGCTGACATCATTGGTCGACACCAGCACCTCCACATCTTGACTTTGCCATTCACACACTCGCTTTGCCTGGTAACCTAGCAACAATTACAAAGTTAAACTATGTTAGAGCAGTGAAAACAGCCAAATTACTCTCACACACTACACAGTTTGCCTGCCTGCCTGTCTGTCTGTCTGCGTCTGTCAGCCTGCCTGCCTCTCTGTCTGTCTGTCTGCGTCTGTCAGCCTGCCTGTCTGTCTGTCTGTCTGCCTGTCTGTCTGTCTGCCTGCCTGCCTGCGTCTGTCTGCCTGCCTGTCTGCCTGCCTGCGTCTGCCTGTCTGTCAGCCTGTCTGTCAGCCTGGCTGTCAGCCTGCCTGTCTGTCTGTCTGTCTGCCTGCGTCTGCCTGTCTGTCAGCCTGCCTGTCAGCCTGCCTGTCTGTCTGTCAGCGTCTGTCAGCCTGTCTGTCTGCCTGTCTGTCTAAGTCTGCCTGCCTGTCTGTCAGCCTGCCTGTCAGTCTGTCAGCCTGCCTGTCAGCCTGCCTGCCTGTCTGTCTGTCTGTCTGCGTCTGTCAGCCTGCCTGCCTCTCTGTCTGTCTGTCTGCGTCTGTCAGCCTGCCTGTCTGTCTGCCTGTCTGTCTGTCTGCCTGCCTGCGTCTGTCTGCCTGCCTGTCTGTCTGCCTGCCTGCGTCTGCCTGTCTGTCAGCCTGGCTGTCAGCCTGGCTGTCAGCCTGCCTGTCTGTCTACCTGTCTGTCTGCCTGTCTGCGTCTGCCTGCCTGTCTGTCTGCCAGCCTGTCTGTCTGCCTGCCTGCGTCTGCCTGTCTGTCAGCCTGCCTGTCAGCCTGCCTGTCTGTCTGTCTGCATGTCTCAGCCTGCCTGTCAGCCTGCCTGCCAGCCTGTCTGTCTGCCTGCCTGCCTGAGTCAGCCTGTCTGTCAGCCTGCCTGTCAGCCTGCCTGTCTGTCTGCCTGCCTGCCTGCGTCTGCCTCTCTGTCAGCCTGCCTGTCAGCCTGCCTGTCTGTCTGTCTGCATGTCTCAGCCTGCCTGTCAGCCTGCCTGCCTGCGTATGTCTGCCTGCCTGTCTGTCTATGTCTGTCTGTCTGCCTGCGTCTGCCTGTCTGTCAGCCTGCCTGTCAGCCTGCCTGTCAGCCTGCCTGTCTGTCTGTCTGTCAGCGTCTGTCAGCCTGCCTGTCTGCCTGTCTGTCTGCGTCTGCCTGCCTGTCTGTCTGTCAGCCTGCCTGTCAGTCTGTCAGCCTGCCTGTCAGCCTGCCTGCCTGTCTGTCTGTCTGTCTGTCTGTCTGTCTGCCTATGTCAGCCTGCCTGCCTGTCTGCCTGCCTGCGTCTGTCAGCCTGCCTGCCTGTCTGTCTGCGTCTGTCAGCCTGTCTGTCTGTCTGTCTGCCTGTGTGTCTGCACCAGCCTGCCTGTCTGCCACCCTGTCTGTCAGCCTGCCTGCCTTTTTGAGTCTGTCTGCGTCTGTCAGCGTCCGTCAGCCTGCCTGTCTGTCTACCTGTCTGTCTGTCTGCGTCTGCCTGTCTGTCTGTCTGCCAGCCTGTCTGTCTGTCTGCATCTGCCTGTCTGCGCCTGCCTGTCTGTCTGTCTGCCTGCATGCCTGCCTGCATCTGCCTGTCTCAGCCTGCCTGACAGCCTGCCTGTCTATCTGTCAGCCTGTCTGTCAGCATGCCTGCGTCTGTCTGTCTGCCTGTCTGTCTGCGTCTGCCTGTCTGCCTGCCTGTCTGTCAGCCTGCCTGTCTGTCTACCTGTCTGTCTGCCTGTCTGTCTGCGTCTGCCTGCCTGTCTGCCAGCCTGTCTGTCTGCCTGCCTGCCTGAGTCAGCCTGTCTGTCAGCCTGCCTGTCTGTCTGTCTGTCAGCGTCTGTCAGCCTGCCTGTCTGTCTACCTGTCTGTCTGCCTGTGTCTGCGTCTGCCTGCCTGTCTGTCTGCCAGCCTGTCTGTCTGCCTGCCTGCCTGAGTCAGCCTGTCTGTCAGCCTGCCTGTCAGCCTGCCTGTCAGCCTGTCTGCCTGCGTCTGCCTGTCTGTCAGCCTGCCTGTCAGCCTGCCTGTCTGTCTGTCTGCATGTCTCAGCCTGCCTGTCAGCCTGCCTGCCTGCGTATGTCTGCCTGCCTGTCTGTCTATGTCTGTCTGTCTGCCTGCGTCTGCCTGTCTGTCAGCCTGCCTGTCTGTCTGTCAGCGTCTGTCAGCCTGCCTGTCTGCCTGTCTGTCTGCGTCTGCCTGCCTGTCTGTCAGCCTGCCTGTCAGTCTGTCAGCCTGCCTGTCAGCCTGCCTGCCTGTCTGTCTGTCTGTCTGTCTGCCTATGTCAGCCTGCCTGCCTGTCTGCCTGCCTGCGTCTGCCTGTCTGCGTCTGTCAGCCTGCCAGCCTGTCTGTCTGTCTGCGTCTGTCTGCCTGCCTGCGTCAGCCTGCCTGTCAGCCTGTCTGTCTGTCTGCCTGCCTGCCTGTCTGCCTGTCTGTCTGCCTGCCTGCCTTTGTCTGTGTCTGTCCCTGCCTGTCTGTCTGTGTGTGTGTTGGTATGTTACCATTGACAGGTGGAAGACACGACCCACGGAGCCCAGTGCTCAGGCTTCAGCAAGAAGTTGCTCTCTCCTATTAAGTGTGCTGACATCATTGGTCGACACCAGCACCTCCACATCTTGACTTTGCCATTCACACACTCGCTTTGCCTGGTAACCTAGCAACAATTACAAAGTTAAACTATGTTAGAGCAGTGAAAACAGCCAAATTACTCTCACACACTACACAGTTTGCCTGCCTGCCTGTCTGTCTGTCTGCGTCTGTCAGCCTGCCTGCCTCTCTGTCTGTCTGTCTGCGTCTGTCAGCCTGCCTGTCTGTCTGTCTGCCTGTCTGTCTGTCTGCCTGCGTCTGTCTGCCTGCCTGTCTGTCTGCCTGCCTGCGTCTGCCTGTCTGTCAGCCTGGCTGTCAGCCTGGCTGTCAGCCTGCCTGTCTGTCTGTCTGTCTGCCTGCGTCTGCCTGTCTGTCAGCCTGCCTGTCAGCCTGCCTGTCTGTCTGTCAGCGTCTGTCAGCCTGTCTGTCTAAGTCTGCCTGCCTGTCTGTCAGCCTGCCTGTCAGTCTGTCAGCCTGCCTGTCAGCCTGCCTGCCTGTCTGTCTGTCTGTCT
This sequence comes from Gymnocephalus cernua, assembly GCA_023631565.1. Lineage (NCBI taxonomy): Eukaryota > Metazoa > Chordata > Actinopteri > Perciformes > Percidae > Gymnocephalus > Gymnocephalus cernua. Next base: position 25,079,907 of record CM042440.1, on the reverse strand, counting down.
GCGTCTGTCAGCCTGCCTGCCTCTCTGTCTGTCTGTCAGCCTGCCTGTCTGTCTACCTGTCTGTCTGCCTGTCTGTCTGCGTCTGCCTGCCTGCCTGTCTGTCTGCCAGCCTGTCTGTCTGCCTGCCTGCTTGAGTCAGCCTGTCTGTCAGCCTGCCTGTCTGTCTGTCTGTCAGCGTCTGTCAGCCTGCCTGTCTGTCTACCTGTCTGTCTGCGTCTGCCTGCCTGCCTGCCTGCCTGTCTACCTGTCTGTCTGCCTGTCTGCGTCTGCCTGCCTGTCTGTCTGCCAGCCTGTCTGTCTGCCTGCTTGCCTGCGTCTGCCTGTCTGTCAGCCTGCCTGTCAGCCTGTCTGTCTGTCTGTCTGCATGTCTCAGCCTGCCTGTCAGCCTGCCTGCCTGCGTATGTCTGCCTGCCTGTCTGCCTGCGTCTGCCTGTCTGTCAGCCTGCCTGTCTGTCAGCGTCTGTCAGCCTGTCTGTCTGCCTGTCTGTCTGCGTCTGCCTGCCTGTCTGTCAGCCTGCCTGTCAGTCTGTCAGCCTGCCTGTCAGCCTGTCTGTCTGTCTGTCTGCGTCTGTCAGCCTGCCTGCCTCTCTGTCTGTCTGTCTGCGTCTGTCAGCCTGCCTGTCTGTCTGCCTGTCTGTCTGTCTGCCTGCCTGCGTCTGTCTGCCTGCCTGTCTGTCTGCCTGCCTGCGTCTGCCTGTCTGTCAGCCTGGCTGTCAGCCTGGCTGTCAGCCTGCCTGTCTGTCTGTCTGTCAGCCTGCCTGTCTGTCTACCTGTCTGTCTGCCTGTCTGTCTGCGTCTGCCTGCCTGCCTGTCTGTCTGCCAGCCTGTCTGTCTGCCTGCCTGCTTGAGTCAGCCTGTCTGTCAGCCTGCCTGTCTGTCTGTCTGTCAGCGTCTGTCAGCCTGCCTGTCTGTCTACCTGTCTGTCTGCCTGTCTGTCTGCGTCTGCCTGCCTGCCTGCCTGCCTGTCTGTCTGCCAGCCTGTCTGTCTGCCTGCCTGCCTGAGTCAGCCTGTCTGTCAGCCTGCCTGTCAGCCTGCCTGTCTGTCTGCCTGCCTGCCTGCGTCTGCCTGTCTGTCAGCCTGCCTGTCAGCCTGCCTGTCTGTCTGTCTGCATGTCTCAGCCTGCCTGTCAGCCTGCCTGCCTGCGTATGTCTGCCTGCCTGTCTGTCTATGTCTGTCTGTCTGCCTGCGTCTGCCTGTCTGTCAGCCTGCCTGTCAGCCTGCCTGTCTGTCTGTCAGCGTCTATCAGCCTGCCTGTCTGCCTGTCTGTCTGCGTCTGCCTGCCTGTCTGTCAGCCTGCCTGTCAGTCTGTCAGCCTGCCTGTCAGCCTGACTGCCTGTCTGTCTGTCTGCCTATGTCAGCCTGCCTGCCTGTCTGCCTGTCTGCGTCTGTCAGCCTGCCAGCCTGTCTGTCTGTCTGCGTCTGTCTGCCTGCCTGCGTCAGCCTGTCTGTCTGTCTGCCTGCCTGTCTGCCTGTCAGCCTGTCTGTCTGTCTGTCTGCCTGCCTGCCTGTCTGTCTGTCTGTCTGTCTGTCTGTCTGTCTGTCTGTCTGTCTGTCTGTCTGTCTGTCTGTCTGTCTGTCTGCCTGCCTGCCTGCCTTTGTCTGTGTCTGTCCCTGCCTGTCTGTCTGTGTGTGTGTTGGTATGTTACCATTGACAGGTGGAAGACACGACTCACGGAGCCCAGTGCTCAGGCTTCAGCAAGAAGTCGCTCTCTCCTATTAAGTGTGCTGACATCATTGGTCGACACCAGCACCTCCACATCTTGACTTTGCCGTTCACACACTCGCATTGCCTGGTAACCTAGCAACAATTACAAAGTTAAACTATGTTAGAGCAGTGAAAACAGCCAAATTACTTTCACACACTACACAGTTTGCCTGCCTGCCTGTCTGTCTGTCTGCGTCTGTCAGCCTGCCTGCCTGTCTGTCTGCGTCTGTCAGCCTGTCTGTCTGTCTGTCTGCCTGCCTGTCTGTCTCTCTGCCTGCCTGTCAGCTTGCCTGTCTGTCTGCCTGCCTGCGTCTGTCTTTCTGCGTCTGCCTGTCTGTCTTTCTGCCTGTCTGTCTGCGTCTGCCTGTCTGCCTGCCTGTCTGTCTGTCTGTCTGCCTGTGTGTCTGCACCAGCCTGCCTGTCTGCCACCCTGTCTGTCAGCCTGCCTGCCTTTTTGAGTCTGTCTGTCTGCGTCTGTCAGCGTCCGTCAGCCTGCCTGTCTGTCTACCTGTCTGTCTGTCTGCGTCTGCCTGTCTGTCTGCCTGTCTACCTGTCTGCGTCTGTCAGCCTGCCAGCCTGTCTGTCTGTCTGCGTCTGTCTGCCTGCCTGCGTCAGCCTGCCTGTCAGCCTGTCTTTCTGTCTGCCTGCCTGTCTGCCTGTCAGCCTGTCTGTCTGTCTGCCTGCCTGTCTGTCTGTCTGTCTGTCTGTCTGCCTGCCTGCCTTTGTCTGTGTCTGTCCCTGCCTGTCTGTCTGTGTGTGTGTTGGTATGTTACCATTGACAGGTGGAAGACACGACTCACGGAGCCCAGTGCTCAGGCTTCAGCAAGAAGTCGCTCTCTCCTATTAAGTGTGCTGACATCATTGGTCGACACCAGCACCTCCACATCTTGACTTTGCTGTTCACACACTCGCATTGCCTGGTAACCTAGCAACAATTACAAAGTTAAACTATGTTAGAGCAGTGAAAACAGCCAAATTACTTTCACACACTACACAGTTTGCCTGCCTGCCTGTCTGTCTGTCTGCGTCTGTCAGCCTGCCTGCCTGTCTGTCTGCGTCTGTCAGCCTGTCTGTCTGTCTGTCTGTCTGCCTGCCTGTCTGTCTCTCTGCCTGCCTGTCAGCTTGCCTGTCTGTCTGCCTGCCTGCGTCTGTCTTTCTGCGTCTGCCTGTCTGTCTGTCTGCCTGTCTGTCTGCGTCTGCCTGTCTGCCTGCCTGTCTGTCTGTCTGCCTGTGTGTCTGCACCAGCCTGCCTGTCTGCCACCCTGTCTGTCAGCCTGCCTGCCTTTTTGAGTCTGTCTGTCTGCGTCTGTCAGCGTCCGTCAGCCTGCCTGTCTGTCTACCTGTCTGTCTGTCTGCGTCTGCCTGTCTGTCTGTCTGTCTGCCTGCCTGTCTGTCTGTCTGTCTGCCAGCCTGCACCTGCCTGCCTGCGTCTGCCTGTCTGTCAGCCTGCCTGCCTGTCTCTGTCTGCCTGTCTGCGTATGTCTGTCTGTCTCTCTGTCAGCCTGCACCTGCCTGCCTGCGTCTGCCTGTCTGTCAGCCAGCCTGCCTGTCTGTATCTGTCAGCCTGCCTGCCTGAGTCTGTCTGTCAGCCTGTCTGTCTGTCTGTCTGTCTGCGTTCACACACTCGCATTGCCTGGTAACCTAGCAACAATTACAAAGTTAAACTATGTTAGAGCAGTGAAAACAGCCAAATTACTCTCACACACTACACAGTTTGCCTGCCTGCCTGTCTGCGTCTGTCAGCCTGCCTGCCTCTCTGCGTCTGTCAGCCTGCCTGCCTCTCTATCTGTCTGTCTGCGTCTGTCAGCCTGCCTGCCTGTCTGTCTGCCTGTCTGTCTGTCTGCCTGCCTGCGTCTGTCTGCCTGCCTGTCTGTCTGCCTGCCTGCGTCTGCCTGTCTGTCAGCCTGGCTGTCAGCCTGGCTGTCAGGCTGCTTGTCTGTCTGTCTGTCAGCCTGCCTGTCTGTCTACCTGTCTGTCTGCCTGTCTGTCTGCGTCTGCCTGCCTGTCTGTCTGTCTGCCAGCCTGTCTGTCTGCCTGCCTGCCTGAGTCAGCCTGTCTGTCAGCCTGCCTGTCAGCCTGCCTGTCTGTCTGCCTGCCTGCCTGCGTCTGCCTCTCTGTCAGCCTGCCTGTCAGCCTGCCTGTCAGCCTGCCTGTCTGTCTGTCTGCATGTCTCAGCCTGCCTGTCAGCCTGCCTGCCTGCGTATGTCTGCCTGCCTGTCTGTCTATGTCTGTCTGTCTGCCTGCGTCTGCCTGTCTGTCAGCCTGCCTGTCTGTCTGCCTGCCTGTCTGTCAGCCTGCCTGTCTGTCTGCCTGCCTGTCTGTCAGCCTGCCTGTCAGTCTGTCAGCCTGCCTGTCAGCCTGCCTGCCTGTCTGTCTGTCTGTCTGTCTGTCTGCCTATGTCAGCCTGCCTGCCTGTCTGCCTGCCTGCGTCTGCCTGTCTGCGTCTGTCAGCCTGCCAGCCTGTCTGTCTGTCTGCGTCTGTCTGCCTGCCTGCGTCAGCCTGCCTGTCAGCCTGTCTGTCTGTCTGCCTGCCTGTCTGCCTGTCAGCCTGTCTGTCTGTCTGCCTGTCTGTCTGCCTGCCTGTCTGTCTGCCTGCCTGCGTCTGCCTGTCTGTCAGCCTGGCTGTCAGCCTGGCTGTCAGCCTGCCTGTCTGTCTGTCTGCCTGTCTGTCTGCCTGCCTGCGTCTGCCTGTCTGTCAGCCTGGCTGTCAGCCTGGCTGTCAGCCTGCCTGTCTGTCTGTCTGTCTGCCTGCGTCTGCCTGTCTGTCAGCCTGGCTGTCAGCCTGGCTGTCAGCCTGCCTGTCTGCCTGTCTGTCTGTCAGCGTCTGTCAGCCTGTCTGTCTGCCTGTCTGTCTAAGTCTGCCTGCCTGTCTGTCAGCCTGCCTGTCAGTCTGTCAGCCTGCCTGTCAGCCTGCCTGCCTGTCTGTCTGTCTGTCTGCGTCTGTCAGCCTGCCTGCCTCTCTGTCTGTCTGTCTGCGTCTGTCAGCCTGCCTGTCTGTCTGCCTGTCTGTCTGTCTGCCTGCCTGCGTCTGTCTGCCTGCCTGCGTCTGTCTGCCTGCCTGTCTGTCTGCCTGCCTGCGTCAGCCTGGCTGTCAGCCTGGCTGTCAGCCTGCCTGTCTGTCTGTCTGTCAGCCTGCCTGTCTGTCTACCTGTCTGTCTGCCTGTCTGCGTCTGCCTGCCTGTCTGTCTGCCAGCCTGTCTGTCTGCCTGCTTGCCTGCGTCTGCCTGTCTGTCAGCCTGCCTGTCAGCCTGCCTGTCTGTCTGTCTGCATGTCTCAGCCTGCCTGTCAGCCTGCCTGCCTGCGTATGTCTGCCTGCCTGTCTGCCTGCGTCTGCCTGCCTGTCAGCCTGCCTGTCTGTCAGCGTCTGTCAGCCTGTCTGTCTGCCTGTCTGTCTGCGTCTGCCTGCCTGTCTGTCAGCCTGCCTGTCAGTCTGTCAGCCTGCCTGTCAGCCTGCCTGCCTGTCTGTCTGTCTGTCTGCGTCTGTCAGCCTGCCTGCCTCTCTGTCTGTCTGTCTGCGTCTGTCAGCCTGCCTGTCTGTCTGCCTGTCTGTCTGTCTGCCTGCCTGCGACTGTCTGCCTGCCTGTCTGTCTGCCTGCCTGCGTCTGCCTGTCTGTCAGCCTGGCTGTCAGCCTGCCTGTCTGTCTGTCTGTCAGCCTGCCTGTCTGTCTACCTGTCTGTCTGCCTGTGTCTGCGTCTGCCTGCCTGCCTGTCTGTCTGTCTGCCTGCCTGCTTGAGTCAGCCTGTCTGTCAGCCTGCCTGTCTGTCTGTCTGTCAGCGTCTGTCAGCCTGCCTGTCTGTCTACCTGTCTGTCTGCCTGTCTGTCTGCGTCTGCCTGCCTGCCTGTCTGTCTGCCAGCCTGTCTGTCTGCCTGCCTGCCTGAGTCAGCCTGTCTGTCAGCCTGCCTGTCAGCCTGCCTGTCTGTCTGCCTGCCTGCCTGCGTCTGCCTGTCTGTCAGCCTGCCTGTCAGCCTGCCTGTCTGTCTGTCTGCATGTCTCAGCCTGCCTGTCAGCCTGCCTGCCTGCGTATGTCTGCCTGCCTGTCTGTCTATGTCTGTCTGTCTGCCTGCGTCTGCCTGTCTGTCAGCCTGCCTGTCAGCCTGCCTGTCTGTCTGTCAGCGTCTGTCAGCCTGCCTGTCTGCCTGTCTGTCTGCGTCTGCCTGCCTGTCTGTCAGCCTGCCTGTCAGTCTGTCAGCCTGCCTGTCAGCCTGACTGCCTGTCTGTCTGTCTGTCTGTCTGTCTGTCTGCCTATGTCAGCCTGCCTGCCTGTCTGCCTGTCTGCGTCTGTCAGCCTGCCAGCCTGTCTGTCTGTCTGCGTCTGTCTGCCTGCCTGCGTCAGCCTGTCTGTCTGTCTGCCTGCCTGTCTGCCTGTCAGCCTGTCTGTCTGTCTGCCTGCCTGTCTGTCTGTCTGTCTGTCTGTCTGTCTGTCTGTCTGTCTGTCTGTCTGTCTGTCTGTCTGCCTTTGTCTGTGTCTGTCCCTGCCTGTCTGTCTGTGTGTGTGTTGGTATGTTACCATTGACAGGTGGAAGACACGACTCACGGAGCCCAGTGCTCAGGCTTCAGCAAGAAGTCGCTCTCTCCTATTAAGTGTGCTGACATCATTGGTCGACACCAGCACCTCCACATCTTGACTTTGCCGTTAACACACTCGCATTGCCTGGTAACCTAGCAACAATTACAAAGTTAAACTATGTTAGAGCAGTGAAAACAGCCAAATAACTTTCACACACTACACAGTTTGCCTGCCTGCCTGTCTGTCTGTCTGCGTCTGTCAGCCTGCCTGCCTGTCTGTCTGCGTCTGTCAGCCTGTCTGTCTGTCTGTCTGTCTGCCTGCCTGTCTGTCTCTCTGCCTGCCTGTCAGCTTGCCTGTCTGTCTGCCTGCCTGCGTCTGTCTTTCTGCGTCTGCCTGTCTGTCTGTCTGCCTGTCTGTCTGCGTCTGCCTGTCTGCCTGCCTGTCTGTCTGTCTGTCTGCCTGTGTGTCTGCACCAGCCTGCCTGTCTGCCACCCTGTCTGTCAGCCTGCCTGCCTTTTTGAGTCTGTCTGTCTGCGTCTGTCAGCGTCCGTCAGCCTGCCTGTCTGTCTACCTGTCTGTCTGTCTGCGTCTGCCTGTCTGTCTGCCTGTCTACCTGTCTGCGTCTGTCAGCGTCTGTCAGCCTGCCTGTCTGCCTGTCTGTCTGCGTCTGCCTGCCTGTCTGTCAGCCTGCCTGTCAGTCTGTCAGCCTGCCTGTCAGCCTGACTGCCTGTCTGTCTGTCTGTCTGTCTGTCTGCCTATGTCAGCCTGCCTGCCTGTCTGCCTGTCTGCGTCTGTCAGCCTGCCAGCCTGTCTGTCTGTCTGCGTCTGTCTGCCTGCCTGCGTCAGCCTGTCTGTCTGTCTGCCTGCCTGTCTGCCTGTCAGCCTGTCTGTCTGTCTGCCTGCCTGTCTGTCTGTCTGTCTGTCTGTCTGTCTGTCTGTCTGCCTGCCTGCCTTTGTCTGTGTCTGTCCCTGCCTGTCTGTCTGTGTGTGTGTTGGTATGTTACCATTGACAGGTGGAAGACACGACTCACGGAGCCCAGTGCTCAGGCTTCAGCAAGAAGTCGCTCTCTCCTATTAAGTGTGCTGACATCATTGGTCGACACCAGCACCTCCACATCTTGACTTTGCCGTTCACACACTCGCATTGCCTGGTAACCTAGCAACAATTACAAAGTTAAACTATGTTAGAGCAGTGAAAACAGCCAAATAACTTTCACACACTACACAGTTTGCCTGCCTGCCTGTCTGTCTGTCTGCGTCTGTCAGCCTGCCTGCCTGTCTGTCTGCGTCTGTCAGCCTGTCTGTCTGTCTGTCTGTCTGCCTGCCTGTCTGTCTCTCTGCCTGCCTGTCAGCTTGCCTGTCTGTCTGCCTGCCTGCGTCTGTCTTTCTGCGTCTGCCTGTCTGTCTGTCTGCCTGTCTGTCTGCGTCTGCCTGTCTGCCTGCCTGTCTGTCTGTCTGTCTGCCTGTGTGTCTGCACCAGCCTGCCTGTCTGCCACCCTGTCTGTCAGCCTGCCTGCCTTTTTGAGTCTGTCTGTCTGCGTCTGTCAGCGTCCGTCAGCCTGCCTGTCTGTCTACCTGTCTGTCTGTCTGCGTCTGACTGTCTGTCTGCCTGTCTACCTGTCTGCGTCTGTCAGCCTGCCAGCCTGTCTGTCTGTCTGCGTCTGCCTGCCTGCGTCAGCCTGCCTGTCAGCCTGTCTTTCTGTCTGCCTGCCTGTCTGCCTGTCAGCCTGTCTGTCTGTCTGCCTGCCTGCCTGCCTGTCTGTCTGTCTGTCTGTCTGTCTGTCTGCCTGCCTGCCTTTGTCTGTGTCTGTCCCTGCCTGTCTGTCTGTGTGTGTGTTGGTATGTTACCATTGACAGGTGGAAGACACGACTCACGGAGCCCAGTGCTCAGGCTTCAGCAAGAAGTCGCTCTCTCCTATTAAGTGTGCTGACATCATTGGTCGACACCAGCACCTCCACATCTTGACTTTGCCGTTCACACACTCGCATTGCCTGGTAACCTAGCAACAATTACAAAGTTAAACTATGTTAGAGCAGTGAAAACAGCCAAATTACTTTCACACACTACACAGTTTGCCTGCCTGCCTGTCTGTCTGTCTGCGTCTGTCAGCCTGCCTGCCTGTCTGTCTGCGTCTGTCAGCCTGTCTGTCTGTCTGTCTGTCTGCCTGCCTGTCTGTCTCTCTGCCTGCCTGTCAGCTTGCCTGTCTGTCTGCCTGCCTGCGTCTGTCTTTCTGCGTCTGCCTGTCTGTCTGTCTGCCTGTCTGTCTGCGTCTGCCTGTCTGCCTGCCTGTCTGTCTGTCTGTCTGCCTGTGTGTTTGCACCAGCCTGCCTGTCTGCCACCCTGTCTGTCAGCCTGCCTGCCTTTTTGAGTCTGCCTGTCTGCGTCTGTCAGCGTCCGTCAGCCTGCCTGTCTGTCTACCTGTCTGTCTGTCTGCGTCCGCCTGTCTGTCTGTCTGTCTGTCTGCCTGTCTGTCTGTCTGTCTGCCAGCCTGCACCTGCCTGCCTGCGTCTGCCTGTCTGTCAGCCTGCCTGCCTGTCTCTGTCTGCCTGTCTGCGTATGTCTGTCTGTCTCTCTGTCAGCCTGCACCTGCCTGCCTGCGTCTGCCTGTCTGTCAGCCAGCCTGCCTGTCTGTATCTGTCAGCCTGCCTGCCTGAGTCTGTCTGTCAGCCTGTCTGTCTGTCTGTCTGTCTGCGTTCACACACTCGCATTGCCTGGTAACCTAGCAACAATTACAAAGTTAAACTATGTTAGAGCAGTGAAAACAGCCAAATTACTCTCACACACTACACAGTTTGCCTGCCTGCCTGTCTGTCTGCGTCTGTCAGCCTGCCTGCCTCTCTATCTGTCTGTCTGCGTCTGTCAGCCTGCCTGCCTGTCTGTCTGCCTGTCTGTCTGTCTGCCTGCGTCTGTCTGCCTGCCTGTCTGTCTGCCTGCCTGCGTCTGCCTGTCTGTCAGCCTGGCTGTCAGCCTGGCTGTCAGGCTGCTTGTCTCTCTGTCTGTCAGCCTGCCTGTCTGTCTACCTGTCTGTCTGCCTGTCTGTCTGCGTCTGCCTGCCTGCCTGTCTGTCTGCCAGCCTGTCTGTCTGCCTGCCTGCCTGAGTCAGCCTGTCTGTCAGCCTGCCTGTCTGTCTGTCTGTCAGCGTCTGTCAGCCTGCCTGTCTGTCTACCTGTCTGTCTGCCTGTCTGTCTGCGTCTGCCTGTCTGTCTGTCTGCCAGCCTGTCTGTCTGCCTGCCTGCCTGAGTCAGCCTGTCTGTCAGCCTGCCTGTCAGCCTGCCTGTCTGTCTGCCTGCCTGCCTGCGTCTGCCTCTCTGTCAGCCTGCCTGTCAGCCTGCCTGTCAGCCTGCCTGTCTGTCTGTCTGCATGTCTCAGCCTGCCTGTCAGCCTGCCTGCCTGCGTATGTCTGCCTGCCTGTCTGTCTATGTCTGTCTGTCTGCCTGCGTCTGCCTGTCTGTCAGCCTGCCTGTCTGTCTGTCAGCGTCTGTCAGCCTGCCTGTCTGTCTGCCTGCCTGTCTGTCAGCCTGCCTGTCAGTCTGTCAGCCTGCCTGTCAGCCTGCCTGCCTGTCTGTCTGTCTGTCTGTCTGCCTATGTCAGCCTGCCTGCCTGTCTGCCTGCCTGCGTCTGCCTGTCTGCGTCTGTCAGCCTGCCAGCCTGTCTGTCTGTCTGCGTCTGTCTGCCTGCCTGCGTCAGCCTGCCTGTCAGCCTGTCTGTCTGTCTGCCTGTCTGTCTGCCTGCCTGTCTGTCTGCCTGCCTGCGTCTGCCTGTCTGTCAGCCTGGCTGTCAGCCTGGCTGTCAGCCTGCCTGTCTGTCTGTCTGCCTGCCTGCGTCTGTCTGCCTGCCTGTCTGTCTGCCTGCCTGCGTCTGCCTGTCTGTCAGCCTGGCTGTCAGCCTGGCTGTCAGCCTGCCTGTCTGTCTGTCTGTCTGCCTGCGTCTGCCTGTCTGTCAGCCTGGCTGTCAGCATGGCTGTCAGCCTGCCTGTCTGCCTGTCTGTCTGTCAGCGTCTGTCAGCCTGTCTGTCTGCCTGTCTGTCTAAGTCTGCCTGCCTGTCTGTCAGCCTGCCTGTCAGTCTGTCAGCCTGCCTGTCAGCCTGCCTGCCTGTCTGTCTGTCTGTCTGCGTCTGTCAGCCTGCCTGCCTCTCTGTCTGTCTGTCTGCGTCTGTCAGCCTGCCTGTCTGTCTGCCTGTCTGTCTGTCTGCCTGCCTGCGTCTGTCTGCCTGCCTGTCTGTCTGCCTGCCTGCGTCAGCCTGGCTGTCAGCCTGCCTGTCTGTCTGTCTGTCAGCCTGCCTGTCTGTCTACCTGTCTGTCTGCCTGTCTGCGTCTGCCTGCCTGTCTGTCTGCCAGCCTGTCTGTCTGCCTGCTTGCCTGCGTCTGCCTGTCTGTCAGCCTGCCTGTCAGCCTGCCTGTCTGTCTGTCTGCATGTCTCAGCCTGCCTGTCAGCCTGCCTGCCTGCGTATGTCTGCCTGCCTGTCTGCCTGCGTCTGCCTGTCTGTCAGCCTGCCTGTCAGCCTGCCTGTCTGTCAGCGTCTGTCAGCCTGTCTGTCTGCCTGTCTGTCTGCGTCTGCCTGCCTGTCTGTCAGCCTGCCTGTCAGTCTGTCAGCCTGCCTGTCAGCCTGCCTGCCTGTCTGTCTGTCTGTCTGCGTCTGTCAGCCTGCCTGCCTCTCTGTCTGTCTGTCTGCGTCTGTCAGCGTCCGTCAGCCTGCCTGTCTGTCTGCCTGCCTGCGTCTGCCTGTCTGTCAGCCTGCCTGTCAGCCTGCCTGTCTGTTTGTCTGCATGTCTCAGCCTGCCTGTCAGCCTGCCTGCCTGCGTATGTCTGCCTGCCTGTCTGTCTATGTCTGTCTGTCTGTCTGCCTGCGTCTGCCTGTCTGTCAGCCTGCCTGTCTGTCTGTCTGTCAGCGTCTGTCAGCCTGCCTGTCTGTCTACCTGTCTGTCTGCCTGTCTGTCTGCGTCTGCCTGCCTGCCTGTCTGTCTGCCAGCCTGTCTGTCTGCCTGCCTGCCTGAGTCAGCCTGTCTGTCAGCCTGCCTGTCAGCCTGCCTGTCTGTCTGCCTGCCTGCCTGCGTCTGCCTGTCTGTCAGCCTGCCTGTCAGCCTGCCTGTCTGTCTGTCTGCATGTCTCAGCCTGCCTGTCAGCCTGCCTGTCAGCCTGCCTGCCTGCGTATGTCTGCCTGCCTGTCTGTCTATGTCTGTCTGTCTGCCTGCGTCTGCCTGTCTGTCAGCCTGCCTGTCAGCCTGCCTGTCTGTCTGTCAGCGTCTGTCAGCCTGCCTGTCTGCCTGTCTGTCTGAGTCTGCCAGCCTGTCTGTCAGCCTGCCTGTCAGTCTGTCAGCCTGCCTGTCAGCCTGCCTGCCTGTCAGCCTGCCTGCCTGTCTGTCTGTCTGTCTGTCTGTCTGCCTATGTCAGCCTGCCTGCCTGTCTGCCTGCCTGCCTGTCAGCCTGCCTGTCTGTCTGTCAGCGTCTGTCAGCCTGTCTGTCTGCCTGTCTGTCTGCGTCTGCCTGCCTGTCTGTCAGCCTGCCTGTCAGTCTGTCAGCCTGCCTGTCAGCCTGCCTGCCTGTCTGTCTGTCTGTCTGCGTCTGTCAGCCTGCCTGCCTCTCTGTCTGTCTGTCTGCGTCTGTCAGCCTGCCTGTCTGTCTGCCTGTCTGTCTGTCTGTCTGCCTGCCTGTCTGTCTGAGTCTGCCAGCCTGTCTGTCAGCCTGCCTGTCAGTCTGTCAGCCTGCCTGTCAGCCTGCCTGCCTGTCAGCCTGCCTGCCTGTCTGTCTGTCTGTCTGTCTGTCTGCCTATGTCAGCCTGCCTGCCTGTCTGCCTGCCTGCCTGTCAGCCTGCCTGTCTGTCTGTCAGCGTCTGTCAGCCTGTCTGTCTGCCTGTCTGTCTGCGTCTGCCTGCCTGTCTGTCAGCCTGCCTGTCAGTCTGTCAGCCTGCCTATCAGCCTGCCTGCCTGTCTGTCTGTCTGTCTGCGTCTGTCAGCCTGCCTGCCTCTCTGTCTGTCTGTCTGCGTCTGTCAGCCTGCCTGTCTGTCTGCCTGTCTGTCTGTCTGCCTGCCTGCGTCTGTCTGCCTGCCTGTCTGTCTGCCTGCCTGCGTCTGCCTGTCTGTCAGCCTGGCTGTCAGCCTGCCTGTCTGCCTGTCTGTCTACCTGTCTGTCTGCCTGTCTGCGTCTGCCTGCCTGCCTGTCTGCCTGCCTGCCTGTCTGTCTGCCAGCCTGTCTGTCTGCCTGCTTGCCTGCGTCTGCCTGTCTGTCAGCCTGCCTGTCAGCCTGCCTGTCTGTCTGTCTGCATGTCTCAGCCTGCCTGTCAGCCTGCCTGCCTGCGTATGTCTGCCTGCCTGTCTGCCTGCGTCTGCCTGTCTGTCAGCCTGCCTGTCAGCCTGCCTGTCTGTCAGCGTCTGTCAGCCTGTCTGTCTGCCTGTCTGTCTGCGTCTGCCTGCCTGTCTGTCAGCCTGTCAGCCTGCCTGTCTGTCTACCTGTCTGTCTGCCTGTCTGTCTGCGTCTGCCTGCCTGCCTGTCTGTCTGCCTGCCTGCCTGTCTGTCTGTCTGCCAGCCTGTCTGTCTGCCTGCCTGCCTGAGTCAGCCTGTCTGTCAGCCTGCCTGTCAGCCTGCCTGTCTGCCTGCGTCTGCCTGTCTGTCAGCCTGCCTGTCAGCCTGCCTGTCTGTCTGCATGTCTCAGCCTGCCTGTCAGCCTGCCTGCCTGCGTATGTCTGCCTGCCTGTCTGTCTATGTCTGTCTGTCTGCCTGCGTCTGCCTGTCTGTCAGCCTGCCTGTCTGTCTGTCAGCGTCTGTCAGCCTGCCTGTCTGCCTGTCTGTCTGCGTCTGCCTGCCTGTCTGTCAGCCTGTCAGCCTGCCTGTCAGCCTGCCTGCCTGTCTGTCTGTCTGTCTGTCTGTCTGCCTATGTCAGCCTGCCAGCCTGTCTGTCTGTCTGCGTCTGTCTGCCTGCCTGCGTCAGCCTGCCTGTCAGCCTGCCTGTCTGTCTGCCTGCCTTTGTCTGTGTCTGTCCCTGCCTGTCTGTCTGTGTGTGTGTTGGTATGTTACCATTGACAGGTGGAAGACACGACTCACGGAGCCCAGTGCTCAGGCTTCAGCAAGAAGTCGCTCTTTCCTATTAAGTGTGCTGACATCATTGGTCGACACCAGCACCTCCACATCTTGACTTTGCCGTTCACACACTCGCATTGCCTGGTAACCTAGCAACAATTACAAAGTTAAACTATGTTAGAGCAGTGAAAACAGCCAAATTACTTTCACACACTACACAGTTTGCCTGCCTGCCTGTCTGTCTGTCTGCGTCTGTCAGCCTGCCTGCCTGTCTGTCTGCGTCTGTCAGCCTGTCTGTCTGTCTGCCTGTCTGTCTCTCTGCCTGCTTGTCAGCTTGCCTGTCTGTCTGCCTGCCTGCGTCTGTCTTTCTGCGTCTGTCTGTCTGTCTGCCTGTCTGTCTGCGTCTGCCTGTCTGCCTGCCTGTCTGTCTGTCTGTCTGCCTGTGTGTCTGCACCAGCCTGCCTGTCTGCCACCCTGTCTGTCAGCCTGCCTGCCTTTTTGAGTCTGTCTGTCTGCGTCTGTCAGCGTCCGTCAGCCTGCCTGTCTGTCTACCTGTCTGTCTGTCTGCGTCTGCCTGTCTGTCTGTCTGTCTGCCTGTCTGTCTGTCTGTCTGCCAGCCTGCACCTGCCTGCCTGCGTCTGCCTGTCTGTCAGCCTGCCTGCCTGTCTCTGTCTGCCTGTCTGCGTATGTCTGTCTGTCTCTCTGTCAGCCTGCACCTGCCTGCCTGCGTCTGCCTGTCTGTCAGCCAGCCTGCCTGTCTGTATCTGTCAGCCTGCCTGCCTGAGTCTGTCTGTCAGCCTGTCTGTCTGTCTGTCTGTCTGCGTCCGTCCGTCTGCCTGCCTGCCTGTCTGCGTCTGCCTGCCTGTCTGTCTGCGTCTGTCTGCCTGCCTGTCTGCCTGTCTGTCTGCCTTTGTTTGTGTCTGTCCCTGTCTGTGTCTGTCTGTCTTTGTGTTGGTATGTTACCATTGACAGGTGGAAGACACGACCCACGGAGCCCAGTGCTCAGGCTTCAGCAAGAAGTCGCTCTCTCCTATTAAGTGTGCTGACATCATTGGTCGACACCAGCACCTCCACATCTTGACTTTGCCATTCACACACTCGCTTTGCCTGGAAACCTAGCAACAATTACAAAGTTAAACTATGTTAGAGCAGTGAAAACAGCCAAATTACTCTCACACACTACACAGTTTGCCTGCCTGCCTGTCTGTCTGCGTCTGTCAGCCTGCCTGCCTCTCTGTCTGTCTGTCTGCGTCTGTCAGCCTGCCTGTCTGTCTGTCTGCCTGTCTGTCTGTCTGCCTGCGTCTGTCTGCCTGCCTGTCTGTCTGCCTGCCTGTCTGTCTGCCTGCCTGCCTGAGTCAGCCTTTCTGTCAGCCTGCCTGTCAGCCTGCCTGTCTGTCTGCCTGCCTGCCTGCGTCTGCCTGTCTGTCAGCCTGCCTGTCAGCCTGCCTGTCTGTTTGTCTGCATGTCTCAGCCTGCCTGTCAGCCTGCCTGCCTGCGTATGTCTGCCTGCCTGTCTGTCTATGTCTGTCTGTCTGCCTGCGTCTGCCTGTCTGTCAGCCTGCCTGTCAGCCTGCCTGTCTGTCTGTCAGCGTCTGTCAGCCTGCCTGTCTGCCTGTCTGCGTCTGCCTGCCTGTCTGTCAGCCTGCCTGTCAGTCTGTCAGCCTGCCTGTCAGCCTGCCTGCCTGTCTGTCTGTCTGTCTGTCTGCCTATGTCAGCCTGCCTGCCTGTCTGCCTGCGTCTGCCTGTCTGCGTCTGTCAGCCTGCCAGCCTGTCTGTCTGCGTCTGCCTGCCTGCCTGCGTCAGCCTGCCTGTCAGCCTGTCTGTCTGCCTGCCTGTCTGCCTGTCAGCCTGTCTGTCAGCCTGCCTGTCAGCCTGCCTGCCTGCGTCTGCCTGTCTGTCAGCCTGTCTGTCTGCCTGCCTGTCTGTCTGTCTGTCTGTCTGTCTGTCTGTCTGTCTGTCTGTCTGTCTGTCTGTCTGTCTGTCTGTCTGTCTGTCTGTCTGTCTGTCTGTCTGTCTGTCTGCCTGCCTTTGTCTGTGTCTGTCCCTGCCTGTCTGTCTGTCTGTCGGTATGTTACCATTGACAGGTGGAAGACACGACTCATGGAGCCCAGTGCTCAGGCTTCAGCAAGAAGTCCCTCTCTCCTATTAAGTGTGCTGACATCATTGGTCGACACCAGCACCTCCACATCTTGACTTTGCCGTTCACACACTCGCATTGCCTGGTAACCTAGCAACAATTACAAAGTTAAACTATGTTAGAGCAGTGAAAACAGCCAAATTACTCTCACACACTACACAGTTTGCCTGCCTGCCTGTCTGTCTGCGTCTGTCAGCCTGCCTGCCTCTCTATCTGTCTGTCTGCGTCTGTCAGCCTGCCTGCCTGTCTGTCTGCCTGTCTGTCTGTCTGCCTGCCTGCGTCTGTCTGCCTGCCTGTCTGTCTGCCTGCCTGCGTCTGCCTGTCTGTCAGCCTGGCTGTCAGGCTGCCTGTCTGTCTGTCTGTCAGCCTGCCTGTCTGTCTACCTGTCTGTCTGCCTGTCTGTCTGCGTCTGCCTGCCTGCCTGTCTGTCTGCCAGCCTGTCTGTCTGCCTGCCTGCCTGAGTCAGCCTGTCTGTCAGCCTGCCTGTCTGTCTGTCTGTCAGCGTCTGTCAGCCTGCCTGTCTGTCTACCTGTCTGTCTGCCTGTCTGTCTGCGTCTGCCTGCCTGTCTGTCTGTCTGCCAGCCTGTCTGTCTGCCTGCCTGCCTGAGTCAGCCTGTCTGTCAGCCTGCCTGTCAGCCTGCCTGTCTGTCTGTCAGCGTCTGTCAGCCTGTCTGTCTGCCTGTCTGTCTAAGTCTGCCTGCCTGTCTGTCAGCCTGCCTGTCAGTCTGTCAGCCTGCCTGTCAGCCTGCCTGCCTGTCTGTCTGTCTGTCTGCGTCTGTCAGCCTGCCTGCCTCTCTGTCTGTCTGTCTGCGTCTGTCAGCCTGCCTGTCTGTCTGCCTGTCTGTCTGTCTGCCTGCCTGCGTCTGTCTGCCTGCCTGTCTGTCTGCCTGCCTGCGTCTGCCTGTCTGTCAGCCTGGCTGTCAGCCTGGCTGTCAGCCTGCCTGTCTGTCTACCTGTCTGTCTGCCTGTCTGCGTCTGCCTGCCTGTCTGTCTGCCAGCCTGTCTGTCTGCCTGCGTCTGCCTGTCTGTCAGCCTGCCTGTCAGCCTGCCTGTCTGTCTGTCTGCATGTCTCAGCCTGCCTGTCAGCCTGCCTGCCAGCCTGTCTGTCTGCCTGCCTGCCTGAGTCAGCCTGTCTGTCAGCCTGCCTGTCAGCCTGCCTGTCTGTCTGCCTGCCTGCCTGCGTCTGCCTCTCTGTCAGCCTGCCTGTCAGCCTGCCTGTCTGTCTGTCTGCATGTCTCAGCCTGCCTGTCAGCCTGCCTGCCTGCGTATGTCTGCCTGCCTGTCTGTCTATGTCTGTCTGTCTGCCTGCGTCTGCCTGTCTGTCAGCCTGCCTGTCAGCCTGCCTGTCAGCCTGCCTGTCTGTCTGTCTGTCAGCGTCTGTCAGCCTGCCTGTCTGCCTGTCTGTCTGCGTCTGCCTGCCTGTCTGTCTGTCAGCCTGCCTGTCAGTCTGTCAGCCTGCCTGCCTGTCTGTCTGTCTGTCTGTCTGTCTGCCTATGTCAGCCTGCCTGCCTGTCTGCCTGCCTGCGTCTGTCAGCCTGCCTGCCTGTCTGTCTGCGTCTGTCAGCCTGTCTGTCTGTCTGTCTGCCTGTGTGTCTGCACCAGCCTGCCTGTCTGCCACCCTGTCTGTCAGCCTGCCTGCCTTTTTGAGTCTGTCTGCGTCTGTCAGCGTCCGTCAGCCTGCCTGTCTGTCTACCTGTCTGTCTGTCTGCGTCTGCCTGTCTGTCTGTCTGCCAGCCTGTCTGTCTGTCTGCATCTGCCTGTCTGCATCTGCCTGTCTGCGCCTGCCTGTCTGTCTGTCTGCCTGCATGCCTGCCTGCATCTGCCTGTCTCAGCCTGCCTGACAGCCTGCCTGTCTATCTGTCAGCCTGTCTGTCAGCATGCCTGCGTCTGTCTGTCTGCCTGTCTGTCTGCGTCTGCCTGTCTGCCTGCCTGTCTGTCAGCCTGCCTGTCTGTCTACCTGTCTGTCTGCCTGTCTGTCTGCGTCTGCCTGCCTGTCTGCCAGCCTGTCTGTCTGCCTGCCTGCCTGAGTCAGCCTGTCTGTCAGCCTGCCTGTCTGTCTGTCTGTCAGCGTCTGTCAGCCTGCCTGTCTGTCTACCTGTCTGTCTGCCTGTGTCTGCGTCTGCCTGCCTGTCTGTCTGCCAGCCTGTCTGTCTGCCTGCCTGCCTGAGTCAGCCTGTCTGTCAGCCTGCCTGTCAGCCTGCCTGTCAGCCTGTCTGCCTGCCTGCCTGCGTCTGCCTGTCTGTCAGCCTGCCTGTCAGCCTGCCTGTCTGTCTGTCTGCATGTCTCAGCCTGCCTGTCAGCCTGCCTGCCTGCGTATGTCTGCCTGCCTGTCTGTCTATGTCTGTCTGTCTGCCTGCGTCTGCCTGTCTGTCAGCCTGCCTGTCTGTCTGTCAGCGTCTGTCAGCCTGCCTGTCTGCCTGTCTGTCTGCGTCTGCCTGCCTGTCTGTCAGCCTGCCTGTCAGTCTGTCAGCCTGCCTGTCAGCCTGCCTGCCTGTCTGTCTGTCTGTCTGTCTGCCTATGTCAGCCTGCCTGCCTGTCTGCCTGCCTGCGTCTGCCTGTCTGCGTCTGTCAGCCTGCCAGCCTGTCTGTCTGTCTGCGTCTGTCTGCCTGCCTGCGTCAGCCTGCCTGTCAGCCTGTCTGTCTGTCTGCCTGCCTGCCTGTCTGCCTGTCTGTCTGCCTGCCTGCCTTTGTCTGTGTCTGTCCCTGCCTGTCTGTCTGTGTGTGTGTTGGTATGTTACCATTGACAGGTGGAAGACACGACCCACGGAGCCCAGTGCTCAGGCTTCAGCAAGAAGTTGCTCTCTCCTATTAAGTGTGCTGACATCATTGGTCGACACCAGCACCTCCACATCTTGACTTTGCCATTCACACACTCGCTTTGCCTGGTAACCTAGCAACAATTACAAAGTTAAACTATGTTAGAGCAGTGAAAACAGCCAAATTACTCTCACACACTACACAGTTTGCCTGCCTGCCTGTCTGTCTGTCTGCGTCTGTCAGCCTGCCTGCCTGTCTGTCTGTCTGCCTGTCTGTCTGTCTGCCTGCGTCTGTCTGCCTGCCTGTCTGTCTGCCTGCCTGCGTCTGCCTGTCTGTCAGCCTGGCTGTCAGCCTGGCTGTCAGCCTGCCTGTCTGTCTGTCTGTCTGCCTGCGTCTGCCTGTCTGTCAGCCTGCCTGTCAGCCTGCCTGTCTGTCTGTCAGCGTCTGTCAGCCTGTCTGTCTAAGTCTGCCTGCCTGTCTGTCAGCCTGCCTGTCAGTCTGTCAGCCTGCCTGTCAGCCTGCCTGCCTGTCTGTCTGTCTGTCTGCGTCTGTCAGCCTGCCTGCCTCTCTGTCTGTCTGTCAGCCTGCCTGTCTGTCTACCTGTCTGTCTGCCTGTCTGTCTGCGTCTGCCTGCCTGCCTGTCTGTCTGCCAGCCTGTCTGTCTGCCTGCCTGCTTGAGTCAGCCTGTCTGTCAGCCTGCCTGTCTGTCTGTCTGTCAGCGTCTGTCAGCCTGCCTGTCTGTCTACCTGTCTGTCTGCGTCTGCCTGCCTGCCTGCCTGCCTGTCTACCTGTCTGTCTGCCTGTCTGCGTCTGCCTGCCTGTCTGTCTGCCAGCCTGTCTGTCTGCCTGCTTGCCTGCGTCTGCCTGTCTGTCAGCCTGCCTGTCAGCCTGTCTGTCTGTCTGTCTGCATGTCTCAGCCTGCCTGTCAGCCTGCCTGCCTGCGTATGTCTGCCTGCCTGTCTGCCTGCGTCTGCCTGTCTGTCAGCCTGCCTGTCAGCCTGCCTGTCTGTCAGCGTCTGTCAGCCTGTCTGTCTGCCTGTCTGTCTGCGTCTGCCTGCCTGTCTGTCAGCCTGCCTGTCAGTCTGTCAGCCTGCCTGTCAGCCTGTCTGTCTGTCTGTCTGCGTCTGTCAGCCTGCCTGCCTCTCTGTCTGTCTGTCTGCGTCTGTCAGCCTGCCTGTCTGTCTGCCTGTCTGTCTGTCTGCCTGCCTGCGTCTGTCTGCCTGCCTGTCTGTCTGCCTGCCTGCGTCTGCCTGTCTGTCAGCCTGGCTGTCAGCCTGGCTGTCAGCCTGCCTGTCTGTCTGTCTGTCAGCCTGCCTGTCTGTCTACCTGTCTGTCTGCCTGTCTGTCTGCGTCTGCCTGCCTGCCTGTCTGTCTGCCAGCCTGTCTGTCTGCCTGCCTGCTTGAGTCAGCCTGTCTGTCAGCCTGCCTGTCTGTCTGTCTGTCAGCGTCTGTCAGCCTGCCTGTCTGTCTACCTGTCTGTCTGCCTGTCTGTCTGCGTCTGCCTGCCTGCCTGCCTGCCTGTCTGTCTGCCAGCCTGTCTGTCTGCCTGCCTGCCTGAGTCAGCCTGTCTGTCAGCCTGCCTGTCAGCCTGCCTGTCTGTCTGCCTGCCTGCCTGCGTCTGCCTGTCTGTCAGCCTGCCTGTCAGCCTGCCTGTCTGTCTGTCTGCATGTCTCAGCCTGCCTGTCAGCCTGCCTGCCTGCGTATGTCTGCCTGCCTGTCTGTCTATGTCTGTCTGTCTGCCTGCGTCTGCCTGTCTGTCAGCCTGCCTGTCAGCCTGCCTGTCTGTCTGTCAGCGTCTATCAGCCTGCCTGTCTGCCTGTCTGTCTGCGTCTGCCTGCCTGTCTGTCAGCCTGCCTGTCAGTCTGTCAGCCTGCCTGTCAGCCTGACTGCCTGTCTGTCTGTCTGCCTATGTCAGCCTGCCTGCCTGTCTGCCTGTCTGCGTCTGTCAGCCTGCCAGCCTGTCTGTCTGTCTGCGTCTGTCTGCCTGCCTGCGTCAGCCTGTCTGTCTGTCTGCCTGCCTGTCTGCCTGTCAGCCTGTCTGTCTGTCTGTCTGCCTGCCTGCCTGCCTGTCTGTCTGTCTGTCTGTCTGTCTGTCTGTCTGTCTGTCTGTCTGTCTGCCTGCCTGCCTGCCTTTGTCTGTGTCTGTCCCTGCCTGTCTGTCTGTGTGTGTGTTGGTATGTTACCATTGACAGGTGGAAGACACGACTCACGGAGCCCAGTGCTCAGGCTTCAGCAAGAAGTCGCTCTCTCCTATTAAGTGTGCTGACATCATTGGTCGACACCAGCACCTCCACATCTTGACTTTGCCGTTCACACACTCGCATTGCCTGGTAACCTAGCAACAATTACAAAGTTAAACTATGTTAGAGCAGTGAAAACAGCCAAATTACTTTCACACACTACACAGTTTGCCTGCCTGCCTGTCTGTCTGTCTGCGTCTGTCAGCCTGCCTGCCTGTCTGTCTGCGTCTGTCAGCCTGTCTGTCTGTCTGTCTGCCTGCCTGTCTGTCTCTCTGCCTGCCTGTCAGCTTGCCTGTCTGTCTGCCTGCCTGCGTCTGTCTTTCTGCGTCTGCCTGTCTGTCTTTCTGCCTGTCTGTCTGCGTCTGCCTGTCTGCCTGCCTGTCTGTCTGTCTGTCTGCCTGTGTGTCTGCACCAGCCTGCCTGTCTGCCACCCTGTCTGTCAGCCTGCCTGCCTTTTTGAGTCTGTCTGTCTGCGTCTGTCAGCGTCCGTCAGCCTGCCTGTCTGTCTACCTGTCTGTCTGTCTGCGTCTGCCTGTCTGTCTGTCTGTCTACCTGTCTGCGTCTGTCAGCCTGCCAGCCTGTCTGTCTGTCTGCGTCTGTCTGCCTGCCTGCGTCAGCCTGCCTGTCAGCCTGTCTTTCTGTCTGCCTGCCTGTCTGCCTGTCAGCCTGTCTGTCTGTCTGCCTGCCTGTCTGTCTGTCTGTCTGTCTGTCTGTCTGCCTGCCTGCCTTTGTCTGTGTCTGTCCCTGCCTGTCTGTCTGTGTGTGTGTTGGTATGTTACCATTGACAGGTGGAAGACACGACTCACGGAGCCCAGTGCTCAGGCTTCAGCAAGAAGTCGCTCTCTCCTATTAAGTGTGCTGACATCATTGGTCGACACCAGCACCTCCACATCTTGACTTTGCCGTTCACACACTCGCATTGCCTGGTAACCTAGCAACAATTACAAAGTTAAACTATGTTAGAGCAGTGAAAACAGCCAAATTACTTTCACACACTACACAGTTTGCCTGCCTGCCTGTCTGTCTGTCTGCGTCTGTCAGCCTGCCTGCCTGTCTGTCTGCGTCTGTCAGCCTGTCTGTCTGTCTGTCTGTCTGCCTGCCTGTCTGTCTCTCTGCCTGCCTGTCAGCTTGCCTGTCTGTCTGCCTGCCTGCGTCTGTCTTTCTGCGTCTGCCTGTCTGTCTGTCTGCCTGTCTGTCTGCGTCTGCCTGTCTGCCTGCCTGTCTGTCTGTCTGCCTGTGTGTCTGCACCAGCCTGCCTGTCTGCCACCCTGTCTGTCAGCCTGCCTGCCTTTTTGAGTCTGTCTGTCTGCGTCTGTCAGCGTCCGTCAGCCTGCCTGTCTGTCTACCTGTCTGTCTGTCTGCGTCTGCCTGTCTGTCTGTCTGTCTGCCTGCCTGTCTGTCTGTCTGTCTGCCAGCCTGCACCTGCCTGCCTGCGTCTGCCTGTCTGTCAGCCTGCCTGCCTGTCTCTGTCTGCCTGTCTGCGTATGTCTGTCTGTCTCTCTGTCAGCCTGCACCTGCCTGCCTGCGTCTGCCTGTCTGTCAGCCAGCCTGCCTGTCTGTATCTGTCAGCCTGCCTGCCTGAGTCTGTCTGTCAGCCTGTCTGTCTGTCTGTCTGTCTGCGTTCACACACTCGCATTGCCTGGTAACCTAGCAACAATTACAAAGTTAAACTATGTTAGAGCAGTGAAAACAGCCAAATTACTCTCACACACTACACAGTTTGCCTGCCTGCCTGTCTGCGTCTGTCAGCCTGCCTGCCTCTCTGCGTCTGTCAGCCTGCCTGCCTCTCTGTCTGTCTGCGTCTGTCAGCCTGCCTGCCTGTCTGTCTGCCTGTCTGTCTGTCTGCCTGCCTGCGTCTGTCTGCCTGCCTGTCTGTCTGCCTGCCTGCGTCTGCCTGTCTGTCAGCCTGGCTGTCAGCCTGGCTGTCAGGCTGCTTGTCTGTCTGTCTGTCAGCCTGCCTGTCTGTCTACCTGTCTGTCTGCCTGTCTGTCTGCGTCTGCCTGCCTGTCTGTCTGTCTGCCAGCCTGTCTGTCTGCCTGCCTGCCTGAGTCAGCCTGTCTGTCAGCCTGCCTGTCAGCCTGCCTGTCTGTCTGCCTGCCTGCCTGCGTCTGCCTCTCTGTCAGCCTGCCTGTCAGCCTGCCTGTCAGCCTGCCTGTCTGTCTGTCTGCATGTCTCAGCCTGCCTGTCAGCCTGCCTGCCTGCGTATGTCTGCCTGCCTGTCTGTCTATGTCTGTCTGTCTGCCTGCGTCTGCCTGTCTGTCAGCCTGCCTGTCTGTCTGCCTGCCTGTCTGTCAGCCTGCCTGTCTGTCTGCCTGCCTGTCTGTCAGCCTGCCTGTCAGTCTGTCAGCCTGCCTGTCAGCCTGCCTGCCTGTCTGTCTGTCTGTCTGTCTGTCTGCCTATGTCAGCCTGCCTGCCTGTCTGCCTGCCTGCGTCTGCCTGTCTGCGTCTGTCAGCCTGCCAGCCTGTCTGTCTGTCTGCGTCTGTCTGCCTGCCTGCGTCAGCCTGCCTGTCAGCCTGTCTGTCTGTCTGCCTGCCTGTCTGCCTGTCAGCCTGTCTGTCTGTCTGCCTGTCTGTCTGCCTGCCTGTCTGTCTGCCTGCCTGCGTCTGCCTGTCTGTCAGCCTGGCTGTCAGCCTGCCTGTCAGCCTGCCTGTCTGTCTGTCTGCCTGTCTGTCTGCCTGCCTGCGTCTGCCTGTCTGTCAGCCTGGCTGTCAGCCTGGCTGTCAGCCTGCCTGTCTGCCTGCGTCAGCCTGGCTGTCAGCCTGCCTGTCTGCCTGTCTGTCAGCCTGCCTGTCAGCCTGCCTGTCTGTCAGCGTCTGTCAGCCTGTCTGTCTGCCTGTCTGTCTGCGTCTGCCTGCCTGTCTGTCAGCCTGCCTGTCAGTCTGTCAGCCTGCCTGTCAGCCTGCCTGCCTGTCTGTCTGTCTGTCTGCGTCTGTCAGCCTGCCTGCCTCTCTGTCTGTCTGTCTGCGTCTGTCAGCGTCCGTCAGCCTGCCTGTCTGTCTGCCTGCCTGCGTCTGCCTGTCTGTCAGCCTGCCTGTCAGCCTGCCTGTCTGTTTGTCTGCATGTCTCAGCCTGCCTGTCAGCCTGCCTGCCTGCGTATGTCTGCCTGCCTGTCTGTCTATGTCTGTCTGTCTGTCTGCCTGCGTCTGCCTGTCTGTCAGCCTGCCTGTCTGTCTGTCTGTCAGCGTCTGTCAGCCTGCCTGTCTGTCTACCTGTCTGTCTGCCTGTCTGTCTGCGTCTGCCTGCCTGCCTGTCTGTCTGCCAGCCTGTCTGTCTGCCTGCCTGCCTGAGTCAGCCTGTCTGTCAGCCTGCCTGTCAGCCTGCCTGTCTGTCTGCCTGCCTGCCTGCGTCTGCCTGTCTGTCAGCCTGCCTGTCAGCCTGCCTGTCTGTCTGTCTGCATGTCTCAGCCTGCCTGTCAGCCTGCCTGTCAGCCTGCCTGCCTGCGTATGTCTGCCTGCCTGTCTGTCTATGTCTGTCTGTCTGCCTGCGTCTGCCTGTCTGTCAGCCTGCCTGTCAGCCTGCCTGTCTGTCTGTCAGCGTCTGTCAGCCTGCCTGTCTGCCTGTCTGTCTGAGTCTGCCAGCCTGTCTGTCAGCCTGCCTGTCAGTCTGTCAGCCTGCCTGTCAGCCTGCCTGCCTGTCAGCCTGCCTGCCTGTCTGTCTGTCTGTCTGTCTGTCTGCCTATGTCAGCCTGCCTGCCTGTCTGCCTGCCTGCCTGTCAGCCTGCCTGTCTGTCTGTCAGCGTCTGTCAGCCTGTCTGTCTGCCTGTCTGTCTGCGTCTGCCTGCCTGTCTGTCAGCCTGCCTGTCAGTCTGTCAGCCTGCCTGTCAGCCTGCCTGCCTGTCTGTCTGTCTGTCTGCGTCTGTCAGCCTGCCTGCCTCTCTGTCTGTCTGTCTGCGTCTGTCAGCCTGCCTGTCTGTCTGCCTGTCTGTCTGTCTGCCTGCCTGCCTGTCTGTCTGAGTCTGCCAGCCTGTCTGTCAGCCTGCCTGTCAGTCTGTCAGCCTGCCTGTCAGCCTGCCTGCCTGTCAGCCTGCCTGCCTGTCTGTCTGTCTGTCTGTCTGTCTGCCTATGTCAGCCTGCCTGCCTGTCTGCCTGCCTGCCTGTCAGCCTGCCTGTCTGTCTGTCAGCGTCTGTCAGCCTGTCTGTCTGCCTGTCTGTCTGCGTCTGCCTGCCTGTCTGTCAGCCTGCCTGTCAGTCTGTCAGCCTGCCTGTCAGCCTGCCTGCCTGTCTGTCTGTCTGTCTGCGTCTGTCAGCCTGCCTGCCTCTCTGTCTGTCTGTCTGCGTCTGTCAGCCTGCCTGTCTGTCTGCCTGTCTGTCTGTCTGCCTGCCTGCGTCTGTCTGCCTGCCTGTCTGTCTGCCTGCCTGCGTCTGCCTGTCTGTCAGCCTGGCTGTCAGCCTGGCTGTCAGCCTGCCTGTCTGCCTGTCTGTCTACCTGTCTGTCTGCCTGTCTGCGTCTGCCTGCCTGCCTGTCTGCCTGCCTGCCTGTCTGTCTGCCAGCCTGTCTGTCTGCCTGCTTGCCTGCGTCTGCCTGTCTGTCAGCCTGCCTGTCAGCCTGCCTGTCTGTCTGTCTGCATGTCTCAGCCTGCCTGTCAGCCTGCCTGCCTGCGTATGTCTGCCTGCCTGTCTGCCTGCGTCTGCCTGTCTGTCAGCCTGCCTGTCAGCCTGCCTGTCTGTCAGCGTCTGTCAGCCTGTCTGTCTGCCTGTCTGTCTGCGTCTGCCTGCCTGTCTGTCAGCCTGTCAGCCTGCCTGTCTGTCTACCTGTCTGTCTGCCTGTCTGTCTGCGTCTGCCTGCCTGCCTGTCTGTCTGCCTGCCTGCCTGTCTGTCTGTCTGCCAGCCTGTCTGTCTGCCTGCCTGCCTGAGTCAGCCTGTCTGTCAGCCTGCCTGTCAGCCTGCCTGTCTGTCTGCCTGCCTGCGTCTGCCTGTCTGTCAGCCTGCCTGTCAGCCTGCCTGTCTGTCTGCATGTCTCAGCCTGCCTGTCAGCCTGCCTGCCTGCGTATGTCTGCCTGCCTGTCTGTCTATGTCTGTCTGTCTGCCTGCGTCTGCCTGTCTGTCAGCCTGCCTGTCTGTCTGTCAGCGTCTGTCAGCCTGCCTGTCTGCCTGTCTGTCTGCGTCTGCCTGCCTGTCTGTCAGCCTGTCAGCCTGCCTGTCAGCCTGCCTGCCTGTCTGTCTGTCTGTCTGTCTGTCTGCCTATGTCAGCCTGCCAGCCTGTCTGTCTGTCTGCGTCTGTCTGCCTGCCTGCGTCAGCCTGCCTGTCAGCCTGCCTGTCTGTCTGCCTGCCTTTGTCTGTGTCTGTCCCTGCCTGTCTGTCTGTGTGTGTGTTGGTATGTTACCATTGACAGGTGGAAGACACGACTCACGGAGCCCAGTGCTCAGGCTTCAGCAAGAAGTCGCTCTTTCCTATTAAGTGTGCTGACATCATTGGTCGACACCAGCACCTCCACATCTTGACTTTGCCGTTCACACACTCGCATTGCCTGGTAACCTAGCAACAATTACAAAGTTAAACTATGTTAGAGCAGTGAAAACAGCCAAATTACTTTCACACACTACACAGTTTGCCTGCCTGCCTGTCTGTCTGTCTGCGTCTGTCAGCCTGCCTGCCTGTCTGTCTGCGTCTGTCAGCCTGTCTGTCTGTCTGCCTGTCTGTCTCTCTGCCTGCTTGTCAGCTTGCCTGTCTGTCTGCCTGCCTGCGTCTGTCTTTCTGCGTCTGTCTGTCTGTCTGCCTGTCTGTCTGCGTCTGCCTGTCTGCCTGCCTGCCTGCCTGTCTGTCTGTCTGTCTGCCTGTGTGTCTGCACCAGCCTGCCTGTCTGCCACCCTGTCTGTCAGCCTGCCTGCCTTTTTGAGTCTGTCTGTCTGCGTCTGTCAGCGTCCGTCAGCCTGCCTGTCTGTCTACCTGTCTGTCTGTCTGCGTCTGCCTGTCTGTCTGTCTGTCTGCCTGTCTGTCTGTCTGTCTGCCAGCCTGCACCTGCCTGCCTGCGTCTGCCTGTCTGTCAGCCTGCCTGCCTGTCTCTGTCTGCCTGTCTGCGTATGTCTGTCTGTCTCTCTGTCAGCCTGCACCTGCCTGCCTGCGTCTGCCTGTCTGTCAGCCAGCCTGCCTGTCTGTATCTGTCAGCCTGCCTGCCTGAGTCTGTCTGTCAGCCTGTCTGTCTGTCTGTCTGTCTGCGTCCGTCCGTCTGCCTGCCTGCCTGTCTGCGTCTGCCTGCCTGTCTGTCTGCGTCTGTCTGCCTGCCTGTCTGCCTGTCTGTCTGCCTTTGTTTGTGTCTGTCCCTGTCTGTGTCTGTCTGTCTTTGTGTTGGTATGTTACCATTGACAGGTGGAAGACACGACCCACGGAGCCCAGTGCTCAGGCTTCAGCAAGAAGTCGCTCTCTCCTATTAAGTGTGCTGACATCATTGGTCGACACCAGCACCTCCACATCTTGACTTTGCCATTCACACACTCGCTTTGCCTGGAAACCTAGCAACAATTACAAAGTTAAACTATGTTAGAGCAGTGAAAACAGCCAAATTACTCTCACACACTACACAGTTTGCCTGCCTGCCTGTCTGTCTGCGTCTGTCAGCCTGCCTGCCTCTCTGTCTGTCTGTCTGCGTCTGTCAGCCTGCCTGTCTGTCTGTCTGCCTGTCTGTCTGTCTGCCTGCGTCTGTCTGCCTGCCTGTCTGTCTGCCTGCCTGTCTGTCTGCCTGCCTGCCTGAGTCAGCCTTTCTGTCAGCCTGCCTGTCAGCCTGCCTGTCTGTCTGCCTGCCTGCCTGCGTCTGCCTGTCTGTCAGCCTGCCTGTCAGCCTGCCTGTCTGTTTGTCTGCATGTCTCAGCCTGCCTGTCAGCCTGCCTGCCTGCGTATGTCTGCCTGCCTGTCTGTCTATGTCTGTCTGTCTGCCTGCGTCTGCCTGTCTGTCAGCCTGCCTGTCAGCCTGCCTGTCTGTCTGTCAGCGTCTGTCAGCCTGCCTGTCTGCCTGTCTGCGTCTGCCTGCCTGTCTGTCAGCCTGCCTGTCAGTCTGTCAGCCTGCCTGTCAGCCTGCCTGCCTGTCTGTCTGTCTGTCTGTCTGCCTATGTCAGCCTGCCTGCCTGTCTGCCTGCGTCTGCCTGTCTGCGTCTGTCAGCCTGCCAGCCTGTCTGTCTGCGTCTGCCTGCCTGCCTGCGTCAGCCTGCCTGTCAGCCTGTCTGTCTGCCTGCCTGTCTGCCTGTCAGCCTGTCTGTCAGCCTGCCTGTCAGCCTGCCTGCCTGCGTCTGCCTGTCTGTCAGCCTGTCTGTCTGCCTGCCTGTCTGTCTGTCTGTCTGTCTGTCTGTCTGTCTGTCTGTCTGTCTGTCTGTCTGTCTGTCTGCCTGCCTTTGTCTGTGTCTGTCCCTGCCTGTCTGTCTGTCTGTCGGTATGTTACCATTGACAGGTGGAAGACACGACTCATGGAGCCCAGTGCTCAGGCTTCAGCAAGAAGTCCCTCTCTCCTATTAAGTGTGCTGACATCATTGGTCGACACCAGCACCTCCACATCTTGACTTTGCCGTTCACACACTCGCATTGCCTGGTAACCTAGCAACAATTACAAAGTTAAACTATGTTAGAGCAGTGAAAACAGCCAAATTACTCTCACACACTACACAGTTTGCCTGCCTGCCTGTCTGTCTGCGTCTGTCAGCCTGCCTGCCTCTCTATCTGTCTGTCTGCGTCTGTCAGCCTGCCTGCCTGTCTGTCTGCCTGTCTGTCTGTCTGCCTGCCTGCGTCTGTCTGCCTGCCTGTCTGTCTGCCTGCCTGCGTCTGCCTGTCTGTCAGCCTGGCTGTCAGGCTGCCTGTCTGTCTGTCTGTCAGCCTGCCTGTCTGTCTACCTGTCTGTCTGCCTGTCTGTCTGCGTCTGCCTGCCTGCCTGTCTGTCTGCCAGCCTGTCTGTCTGCCTGCCTGCCTGAGTCAGCCTGTCTGTCAGCCTGCCTGTCTGTCTGTCTGTCAGCGTCTGTCAGCCTGCCTGTCTGTCTACCTGTCTGTCTGCCTGTCTGTCTGCGTCTGCCTGCCTGTCTGTCTGTCTGCCAGCCTGTCTGTCTGCCTGCCTGCCTGAGTCAGCCTGTCTGTCAGCCTGCCTGTCAGCCTGCCTGTCTGTCTGTCAGCGTCTGTCAGCCTGTCTGTCTGCCTGTCTGTCTAAGTCTGCCTGCCTGTCTGTCAGCCTGCCTGTCAGTCTGTCAGCCTGCCTGTCAGCCTGCCTGCCTGTCTGTCTGTCTGTCTGCGTCTGTCAGCCTGCCTGCCTCTCTGTCTGTCTGTCTGCGTCTGTCAGCCTGCCTGTCTGTCTGCCTGTCTGTCTGTCTGCCTGCCTGCGTCTGTCTGTCTGCCTGCCTGCGTCTGCCTGTCTGTCAGCCTGGCTGTCAGCCTGGCTGTCAGCCTGCCTGTCTGTCTACCTGTCTGTCTGCCTGTCTGCGTCTGCCTGCCTGTCTGTCTGCCAGCCTGTCTGTCTGCCTGCGTCTGCCTGTCTGTCAGCCTGCCTGTCAGCCTGCCTGTCTGTCTGTCTGCATGTCTCAGCCTGCCTGTCAGCCTGCCTGCCAGCCTGTCTGTCTGCCTGCCTGCCTGAGTCAGCCTGTCTGTCAGCCTGCCTGTCAGCCTGCCTGTCTGTCTGCCTGCCTGCCTGCGTCTGCCTCTCTGTCAGCCTGCCTGTCAGCCTGCCTGTCTGTCTGTCTGCATGTCTCAGCCTGCCTGTCAGCCTGCCTGCCTGCGTATGTCTGCCTGCCTGTCTGTCTATGTCTGTCTGTCTGCCTGCGTCTGCCTGTCTGTCAGCCTGCCTGTCAGCCTGCCTGTCAGCCTGCCTGTCTGTCTGTCTGTCAGCGTCTGTCAGCCTGCCTGTCTGCCTGTCTGTCTGCGTCTGCCTGCCTGTCTGTCTGTCAGCCTGCCTGTCAGTCTGTCAGCCTGCCTGCCTGTCTGTCTGTCTGTCTGTCTGTCTGCCTATGTCAGCCTGCCTGCCTGTCTGCCTGCCTGCGTCTGTCAGCCTGCCTGCCTGTCTGTCTGCGTCTGTCAGCCTGTCTGTCTGTCTGTCTGCCTGTGTGTCTGCACCAGCCTGCCTGTCTGCCACCCTGTCTGTCAGCCTGCCTGCCTTTTTGAGTCTGTCTGCGTCTGTCAGCGTCCGTCAGCCTGCCTGTCTGTCTACCTGTCTGTCTGTCTGCGTCTGCCTGTCTGTCTGTCTGCCAGCCTGTCTGTCTGTCTGCATCTGCCTGTCTGCGCCTGCCTGTCTGTCTGTCTGCCTGCATGCCTGCCTGCATCTGCCTGTCTCAGCCTGCCTGACAGCCTGCCTGTCTATCTGTCAGCCTGTCTGTCAGCATGCCTGCGTCTGTCTGTCTGCCTGTCTGTCTGCGTCTGCCTGTCTGCCTGCCTGTCTGTCAGCCTGCCTGTCTGTCTACCTGTCTGTCTGCCTGTCTGTCTGCGTCTGCCTGCCTGTCTGCCAGCCTGTCTGTCTGCCTGCCTGCCTGAGTCAGCCTGTCTGTCAGCCTGCCTGTCTGTCTGTCTGTCAGCGTCTGTCAGCCTGCCTGTCTGTCTACCTGTCTGTCTGCCTGTGTCTGCGTCTGCCTGCCTGTCTGTCTGCCAGCCTGTCTGTCTGCCTGCCTGCCTGAGTCAGCCTGTCTGTCAGCCTGCCTGTCAGCCTGCCTGTCAGCCTGTCTGCCTGCCTGCCTGCGTCTGCCTGTCTGTCAGCCTGCCTGTCAGCCTGCCTGTCTGTCTGTCTGCATGTCTCAGCCTGCCTGTCAGCCTGCCTGCCTGCGTATGTCTGCCTGCCTGTCTGTCTATGTCTGTCTGTCTGCCTGCGTCTGCCTGTCTGTCAGCCTGCCTGTCTGTCTGTCAGCGTCTGTCAGCCTGCCTGTCTGCCTGTCTGTCTGCGTCTGCCTGCCTGTCTGTCAGCCTGCCTGTCAGTCTGTCAGCCTGCCTGTCAGCCTGCCTGCCTGTCTGTCTGTCTGCCTATGTCAGCCTGCCTGCCTGTCTGCCTGCCTGCGTCTGCCTGTCTGCGTCTGTCAGCCTGCCAGCCTGTCTGTCTGTCTGCGTCTGTCTGCCTGCCTGCGTCAGCCTGCCTGTCAGCCTGTCTGTCTGTCTGCCTGCCTGCCTGTCTGCCTGTCTGTCTGCCTGCCTGCCTTTGTCTGTGTCTGTCCCTGCCTGTCTGTCTGTGTGTGTGTTGGTATGTTACCATTGACAGGTGGAAGACACGACCCACGGAGCCCAGTGCTCAGGCTTCAGCAAGAAGTTGCTCTCTCCTATTAAGTGTGCTGACATCATTGGTCGACACCAGCACCTCCACATCTTGACTTTGCCATTCACACACTCGCTTTGCCTGGTAACCTAGCAACAATTACAAAGTTAAACTATGTTAGAGCAGTGAAAACAGCCAAATTACTCTCACACACTACACAGTTTGCCTGCCTGCCTGTCTGTCTGTCTGCGTCTGTCAGCCTGCCTGCCTCTCTGTCTGTCTGTCTGCGTCTGTCAGCCTGCCTGTCTGTCTGTCTGCCTGTCTGTCTGTCTGCCTGCGTCTGTCTGCCTGCCTGTCTGTCTGCCTGCCTGCGTCTGCCTGTCTGTCAGCCTGGCTGTCAGCCTGGCTGTCAGCCTGCCTGTCTGTCTGTCTGTCTGCCTGCGTCTGCCTGTCTGTCAGCCTGCCTGTCAGCCTGCCTGTCTGTCTGTCAGCGTCTGTCAGCCTGTCTGTCTAAGTCTGCCTGCCTGTCTGTCAGCCTGCCTGTCAGTCTGTCAGCCTGCCTGTCAGCCTGCCTGCCTGTCTGTCTGTCTGTCTGCGTCTGTCAGCCTGCCTGCCTCTCTGTCTGTCTGTCAGCCTGCCTGTCTGTCTACCTGTCTGTCTGCCTGTCTGTCTGCGTCTGCCTGCCTGCCTGTCTGTCTGCCAGCCTGTCTGTCTGCCTGCCTGCTTGAGTCAGCCTGTCTGTCAGCCTGCCTGTCTGTCTGTCTGTCAGCGTCTGTCAGCCTGCCTGTCTGTCTACCTGTCTGTCTGCGTCTGCCTGCCTGCCTGCCTGCCTGTCTACCTGTCTGTCTGCCTGTCTGCGTCTGCCTGCCTGTCTGTCTGCCAGCCTGTCTGTCTGCCTGCTTGCCTGCGTCTGCCTGTCTGTCAGCCTGCCTGTCAGCCTGTCTGTCTGTCTGTCTGCATGTCTCAGCCTGCCTGTCAGCCTGCCTGCCTGCGTATGTCTGCCTGCCTGTCTGCCTGCGTCTGCCTGTCTGTCAGCCTGCCTGTCAGCCTGCCTGTCTGTCAGCGTCTGTCAGCCTGTCTGTCTGCCTGTCTGTCTGCGTCTGCCTGCCTGTCTGTCAGCCTGCCTGTCAGTCTGTCAGCCTGCCTGTCAGCCTGTCTGTCTGTCTGTCTGCGTCTGTCAGCCTGCCTGCCTCTCTGTCTGTCTGTCTGCGTCTGTCAGCCTGCCTGTCTGTCTGCCTGTCTGTCTGTCTGCCTGCCTGCGTCTGTCTGCCTGCCTGTCTGTCTGCCTGCCTGCGTCTGCCTGTCTGTCAGCCTGGCTGTCAGCCTGGCTGTCAGCCTGCCTGTCTGTCTGTCTGTCAGCCTGCCTGTCTGTCTACCTGTCTGTCTGCCTGTCTGTCTGCGTCTGCCTGCCTGCCTGTCTGTCTGCCAGCCTGTCTGTCTGCCTGCCTGCTTGAGTCAGCCTGTCTGTCAGCCTGCCTGTCTGTCTGTCTGTCAGCGTCTGTCAGCCTGCCTGTCTGTCTACCTGTCTGTCTGCCTGTCTGTCTGCGTCTGCCTGCCTGCCTGCCTGTCTGTCTGCCAGCCTGTCTGTCTGCCTGCCTGCCTGAGTCAGCCTGTCTGTCAGCCTGCCTGTCAGCCTGCCTGTCTGTCTGCCTGCCTGCCTGCGTCTGCCTGTCTGTCAGCCTGCCTGTCAGCCTGCCTGTCTGTCTGTCTGCATGTCTCAGCCTGCCTGTCAGCCTGCCTGCCTGCGTATGTCTGCCTGCCTGTCTGTCTATGTCTGTCTGTCTGCCTGCGTCTGCCTGTCTGTCAGCCTGCCTGTCAGCCTGCCTGTCTGTCTGTCAGCGTCTATCAGCCTGCCTGTCTGCCTGTCTGTCTGCGTCTGCCTGCCTGTCTGTCAGCCTGCCTGTCAGTCTGTCAGCCTGCCTGTCAGCCTGACTGCCTGTCTGTCTGTCTGCCTATGTCAGCCTGCCTGCCTGTCTGCCTGTCTGCGTCTGTCAGCCTGCCAGCCTGTCTGTCTGTCTGCGTCTGTCTGCCTGCCTGCGTCAGCCTGTCTGTCTGTCTGCCTGCCTGTCTGCCTGTCAGCCTGTCTGTCTGTCTGTCTGCCTGCCTGCCTGTCTGTCTGTCTGTCTGTCTGTCTGTCTGTCTGTCTGTCTGTCTGTCTGTCTGTCTGTCTGCCTGCCTGCCTGCCTTTGTCTGTGTCTGTCCCTGCCTGTCTGTCTGTGTGTGTGTTGGTATGTTACCATTGACAGGTGGAAGACACGACTCACGGAGCCCAGTGCTCAGGCTTCAGCAAGAAGTCGCTCTCTCCTATTAAGTGTGCTGACATCATTGGTCGACACCAGCACCTCCACATCTTGACTTTGCCGTTCACACACTCGCATTGCCTGGTAACCTAGCAACAATTACAAAGTTAAACTATGTTAGAGCAGTGAAAACAGCCAAATTACTTTCACACACTACACAGTTTGCCTGCCTGCCTGTCTGTCTGTCTGCGTCTGTCAGCCTGCCTGCCTGTCTGTCTGCGTCTGTCAGCCTGTCTGTCTGTCTGTCTGCCTGCCTGTCTGTCTCTCTGCCTGCCTGTCAGCTTGCCTGTCTGTCTGCCTGCCTGCGTCTGTCTTTCTGCGTCTGCCTGTCTGTCTTTCTGCCTGTCTGTCTGCGTCTGCCTGTCTGCCTGCCTGTCTGTCTGTCTGTC
Organism: Gymnocephalus cernua; assembly: GCA_023631565.1. Classification (NCBI taxonomy): domain Eukaryota; kingdom Metazoa; phylum Chordata; class Actinopteri; order Perciformes; family Percidae; genus Gymnocephalus; species Gymnocephalus cernua. The sequence goes on along the minus strand of CM042440.1, from coordinate 25,046,714 downwards.
TGCCTGTGTGTCTGCACCAGCCTGCCTGTCTGCCACCCTGTCTGTCAGCCTGCCTGCCTTTTTGAGTCTGTCTGTCTGCGTCTGTCAGCGTCCGTCAGCCTGCCTGTCTGTCTACCTGTCTGTCTGTCTGCGTCTGCCTGTCTGTCTGCCTGTCTACCTGTCTGCGTCTGTCAGCCTGCCAGCCTGTCTGTCTGTCTGCGTCTGTCTGCCTGCCTGCGTCAGCCTGCCTGTCAGCCTGTCTTTCTGTCTGCCTGCCTGTCTGCCTGTCAGCCTGTCTGTCTGTCTGCCTGCCTGTCTGTCTGTCTGTCTGTCTGTCTGTCTGCCTGCCTGCCTTTGTCTGTGTCTGTCCCTGCCTGTCTGTCTGTGTCTGTGTTGGTATGTTACCATTGACAGGTGGAAGACACGACTCACGGAGCCCAGTGCTCAGGCTTCAGCAAGAAGTCGCTCTCTCCTATTAAGTGTGCTGACATCATTGGTCGACACCAGCACCTCCACATCTTGACTTTGCCGTTCACACACTCGCATTGCCTGGTAACCTAGCAACAATTACAAAGTTAAACTATGTTAGAGCAGTGAAAACAGCCAAATTACTTTCACACACTACACAGTTTGCCTGCCTGCCTGTCTGTCTGTCTGCGTCTGTCAGCCTGCCTGCCTGTCTGTCTGCGTCTGTCAGCCTGTCTGTCTGTCTGTCTGTCTGCCTGCCTGTCTGTCTCTCTGCCTGCCTGTCAGCTTGCCTGTCTGTCTGCCTGCCTGCGTCTGTCTTTCTGCGTCTGCCTGTCTGTCTGTCTGCCTGTCTGTCTGCGTCTGCCTGTCTGCCTGCCTGTCTGTCTGTCTGCCTGTGTGTCTGCACCAGCCTGCCTGTCTGCCACCCTGTCTGTCAGCCTGCCTGCCTTTTTGAGTCTGTCTGTCTGCGTCTGTCAGCGTCCGTCAGCCTGCCTGTCTGTCTACCTGTCTGTCTGTCTGCGTCTGCCTGTCTGTCTGTCTGTCTGCCTGCCTGTCTGTCTGTCTGTCTGCCAGCCTGCACCTGCCTGCCTGCGTCTGCCTGTCTGTCAGCCTGCCTGCCTGTCTCTGTCTGCCTGTCTGCGTATGTCTGTCTGTCTCTCTGTCAGCCTGCACCTGCCTGCCTGCGTCTGCCTGTCTGTCAGCCAGCCTGCCTGTCTGTATCTGTCAGCCTGCCTGCCTGAGTCTGTCTGTCAGCCTGTCTGTCTGTCTGTCTGTCTGCGTTCACACACTCGCATTGCCTGGTAACCTAGCAACAATTACAAAGTTAAACTATGTTAGAGCAGTGAAAACAGCCAAATTACTCTCACACACTACACAGTTTGCCTGCCTGCCTGTCTGCGTCTGTCAGCCTGCCTGCCTCTCTGCGTCTGTCAGCCTGCCTGCCTCTCTATCTGTCTGTCTGCGTCTGTCAGCCTGCCTGCCTGTCTGTCTGCCTGTCTGTCTGTCTGCCTGCCTGCGTCTGTCTGCCTGCCTGTCTGTCTGCCTGCCTGCGTCTGCCTGTCTGTCAGCCTGGCTGTCAGCCTGGCTGTCAGGCTGCTTGTCTGTCTGTCTGTCAGCCTGCCTGTCTGTCTACCTGTCTGTCTGCCTGTCTGTCTGCGTCTGCCTGCCTGTCTGTCTGTCTGCCAGCCTGTCTGTCTGCCTGCCTGCCTGAGTCAGCCTGTCTGTCAGCCTGCCTGTCAGCCTGCCTGTCTGTCTGCCTGCCTGCCTGCGTCTGCCTCTCTGTCAGCCTGCCTGTCAGCCTGCCTGTCAGCCTGCCTGTCTGTCTGTCTGCATGTCTCAGCCTGCCTGTCAGCCTGCCTGCCTGCGTATGTCTGCCTGCCTGTCTGTCTATGTCTGTCTGTCTGCCTGCGTCTGCCTGTCTGTCAGCCTGCCTGTCTGTCTGCCTGCCTGTCTGTCAGCCTGCCTGTCTGTCTGCCTGCCTGTCTGTCAGCCTGCCTGTCAGTCTGTCAGCCTGCCTGTCAGCCTGCCTGCCTGTCTGTCTGTCTGTCTGTCTGTCTGCCTATGTCAGCCTGCCTGCCTGTCTGCCTGCCTGCGTCTGCCTGTCTGCGTCTGTCAGCCTGCCAGCCTGTCTGTCTGTCTGCGTCTGTCTGCCTGCCTGCGTCAGCCTGCCTGTCAGCCTGTCTGTCTGTCTGCCTGCCTGTCTGCCTGTCAGCCTGTCTGTCTGTCTGCCTGCCTGTCTGTCTGCCTGCCTGCGTCTGCCTGTCTGTCAGCCTGGCTGTCAGCCTGGCTGTCAGCCTGCCTGTCTGTCTGTCTGCCTGTCTGTCTGCCTGCCTGCGTCTGCCTGTCTGTCAGCCTGGCTGTCAGCCTGGCTGTCAGCCTGCCTGTCTGTCTGTCTGTCTGCCTGCGTCTGCCTGTCTGTCAGCCTGGCTGTCAGCCTGGCTGTCAGCCTGCCTGTCTGCCTGTCTGTCTGTCAGCGTCTGTCAGCCTGTCTGTCTGCCTGTCTGTCTAAGTCTGCCTGCCTGTCTGTCAGCCTGCCTGTCAGTCTGTCAGCCTGCCTGTCAGCCTGCCTGCCTGTCTGTCTGTCTGTCTGCGTCTGTCAGCCTGCCTGCCTCTCTGTCTGTCTGTCTGCGTCTGTCAGCCTGCCTGTCTGTCTGCCTGTCTGTCTGTCTGCCTGCCTGCGTCTGTCTGCCTGCCTGCGTCTGTCTGCCTGCCTGTCTGTCTGCCTGCCTGCGTCAGCCTGGCTGTCAGCCTGGCTGTCAGCCTGCCTGTCTGTCTGTCTGTCAGCCTGCCTGTCTGTCTACCTGTCTGTCTGCCTGTCTGCGTCTGCCTGCCTGTCTGTCTGCCAGCCTGTCTGTCTGCCTGCTTGCCTGCGTCTGCCTGTCTGTCAGCCTGCCTGTCAGCCTGCCTGTCTGTCTGTCTGCATGTCTCAGCCTGCCTGTCAGCCTGCCTGCCTGCGTATGTCTGCCTGCCTGTCTGCCTGCGTCTGCCTGCCTGTCAGCCTGCCTGTCTGTCAGCGTCTGTCAGCCTGTCTGTCTGCCTGTCTGTCTGCGTCTGCCTGCCTGTCTGTCAGCCTGCCTGTCAGTCTGTCAGCCTGCCTGTCAGCCTGCCTGCCTGTCTGTCTGTCTGTCTGCGTCTGTCAGCCTGCCTGCCTCTCTGTCTGTCTGTCTGCGTCTGTCAGCCTGCCTGTCTGTCTGCCTGTCTGTCTGTCTGCCTGCCTGCGACTGTCTGCCTGCCTGTCTGTCTGCCTGCCTGCGTCTGCCTGTCTGTCAGCCTGGCTGTCAGCCTGCCTGTCTGTCTGTCTGTCAGCCTGCCTGTCTGTCTACCTGTCTGTCTGCCTGTCTGTCTGCGTCTGCCTGCCTGCCTGTCTGTCTGTCTGCCAGCCTGTCTGTCTGCCTGCCTGCTTGAGTCAGCCTGTCTGTCAGCCTGCCTGTCTGTCTGTCTGTCAGCGTCTGTCAGCCTGCCTGTCTGTCTACCTGTCTGTCTGCCTGTCTGTCTGCGTCTGCCTGCCTGCCTGTCTGTCTGCCAGCCTGTCTGTCTGCCTGCCTGCCTGAGTCAGCCTGTCTGTCAGCCTGCCTGTCAGCCTGCCTGTCTGTCTGCCTGCCTGCCTGCGTCTGCCTGTCTGTCAGCCTGCCTGTCAGCCTGCCTGTCTGTCTGTCTGCATGTCTCAGCCTGCCTGTCAGCCTGCCTGCCTGCGTATGTCTGCCTGCCTGTCTGTCTATGTCTGTCTGTCTGCCTGCGTCTGCCTGTCTGTCAGCCTGCCTGTCAGCCTGCCTGTCTGTCTGTCAGCGTCTGTCAGCCTGCCTGTCTGCCTGTCTGTCTGCGTCTGCCTGCCTGTCTGTCAGCCTGCCTGTCAGTCTGTCAGCCTGCCTGTCAGCCTGACTGCCTGTCTGTCTGTCTGTCTGTCTGTCTGCCTATGTCAGCCTGCCTGCCTGTCTGCCTGTCTGCGTCTGTCAGCCTGCCAGCCTGTCTGTCTGTCTGCGTCTGTCTGCCTGCCTGCGTCAGCCTGTCTGTCTGTCTGCCTGCCTGTCTGCCTGTCAGCCTGTCTGTCTGTCTGCCTGCCTGTCTGTCTGTCTGTCTGTCTGTCTGTCTGTCTGTCTGTCTGTCTGTCTGTCTGTCTGTCTGCCTTTGTCTGTGTCTGTCCCTGCCTGTCTGTCTGTGTGTGTGTTGGTATGTTACCATTGACAGGTGGAAGACACGACTCACGGAGCCCAGTGCTCAGGCTTCAGCAAGAAGTCGCTCTCTCCTATTAAGTGTGCTGACATCATTGGTCGACACCAGCACCTCCACATCTTGACTTTGCCGTTCACACACTCGCATTGCCTGGTAACCTAGCAACAATTACAAAGTTAAACTATGTTAGAGCAGTGAAAACAGCCAAATAACTTTCACACACTACACAGTTTGCCTGCCTGCCTGTCTGTCTGTCTGCGTCTGTCAGCCTGCCTGCCTGTCTGTCTGCGTCTGTCAGCCTGTCTGTCTGTCTGTCTGTCTGCCTGCCTGTCTGTCTCTCTGCCTGCCTGTCAGCTTGCCTGTCTGTCTGCCTGCCTGCGTCTGTCTTTCTGCGTCTGCCTGTCTGTCTGTCTGCCTGTCTGTCTGCGTCTGCCTGTCTGCCTGCCTGTCTGTCTGTCTGTCTGCCTGTGTGTCTGCACCAGCCTGCCTGTCTGCCACCCTGTCTGTCAGCCTGCCTGCCTTTTTGAGTCTGTCTGTCTGCGTCTGTCAGCGTCCGTCAGCCTGCCTGTCTGTCTACCTGTCTGTCTGTCTGCGTCTGCCTGTCTGTCTGCCTGTCTACCTGTCTGCGTCTGTCAGCGTCTGTCAGCCTGCCTGTCTGCCTGTCTGTCTGCGTCTGCCTGCCTGTCTGTCAGCCTGCCTGTCAGTCTGTCAGCCTGCCTGTCAGCCTGACTGCCTGTCTGTCTGTCTGTCTGTCTGTCTGCCTATGTCAGCCTGCCTGCCTGTCTGCCTGTCTGCGTCTGTCAGCCTGCCAGCCTGTCTGTCTGTCTGCGTCTGTCTGCCTGCCTGCGTCAGCCTGTCTGTCTGTCTGCCTGCCTGTCTGCCTGTCTGTCTGTCTGCCTGCCTGTCTGTCTGTCTGTCTGTCTGTCTGTCTGCCTGCCTGCCTTTGTCTGTGTCTGTCCCTGCCTGTCTGTCTGTGTGTGTGTTGGTATGTTACCATTGACAGGTGGAAGACACGACTCACGGAGCCCAGTGCTCAGGCTTCAGCAAGAAGTCGCTCTCTCCTATTAAGTGTGCTGACATCATTGGTCGACACCAGCACCTCCACATCTTGACTTTGCCGTTCACACACTCGCATTGCCTGGTAACCTAGCAACAATTACAAAGTTAAACTATGTTAGAGCAGTGAAAACAGCCAAATAACTTTCACACACTACACAGTTTGCCTGCCTGCCTGTCTGTCTGTCTGCGTCTGTCAGCCTGCCTGCCTGTCTGTCTGCGTCTGTCAGCCTGTCTGTCTGTCTGTCTGTCTGCCTGCCTGTCTGTCTCTCTGCCTGCCTGTCAGCTTGCCTGTCTGTCTGCCTGCCTGCGTCTGTCTTTCTGCGTCTGCCTGTCTGTCTGTCTGCCTGTCTGTCTGCGTCTGCCTGTCTGCCTGCCTGTCTGTCTGTCTGTCTGCCTGTGTGTCTGCACCAGCCTGCCTGTCTGCCACCCTGTCTGTCAGCCTGCCTGCCTTTTTGAGTCTGTCTGTCTGCGTCTGTCAGCGTCCGTCAGCCTGCCTGTCTGTCTACCTGTCTGTCTGTCTGCGTCTGACTGTCTGTCTGCCTGTCTACCTGTCTGCGTCTGTCAGCCTGCCAGCCTGTCTGTCTGTCTGCGTCTGCCTGCCTGCGTCAGCCTGCCTGTCAGCCTGTCTTTCTGTCTGCCTGCCTGTCTGCCTGTCAGCCTGTCTGTCTGTCTGCCTGCCTGCCTGCCTGTCTGTCTGTCTGTCTGTCTGTCTGCCTGCCTGCCTTTGTCTGTGTCTGTCCCTGCCTGTCTGTCTGTGTGTGTGTTGGTATGTTACCATTGACAGGTGGAAGACACGACTCACGGAGCCCAGTGCTCAGGCTTCAGCAAGAAGTCGCTCTCTCCTATTAAGTGTGCTGACATCATTGGTCGACACCAGCACCTCCACATCTTGACTTTGCCGTTCACACACTCGCATTGCCTGGTAACCTAGCAACAATTACAAAGTTAAACTATGTTAGAGCAGTGAAAACAGCCAAATTACTTTCACACACTACACAGTTTGCCTGCCTGCCTGTCTGTCTGTCTGCGTCTGTCAGCCTGCCTGCCTGTCTGTCTGCGTCTGTCAGCCTGTCTGTCTGTCTGTCTGTCTGCCTGCCTGTCTGTCTCTCTGCCTGCCTGTCAGCTTGCCTGTCTGTCTGCCTGCCTGCGTCTGTCTTTCTGCGTCTGCCTGTCTGTCTGTCTGCCTGTCTGTCTGCGTCTGCCTGTCTGCCTGCCTGTCTGTCTGTCTGTCTGCCTGTGTGTCTGCACCAGCCTGCCTGTCTGCCACCCTGTCTGTCAGCCTGCCTGCCTTTTTGAGTCTGCCTGTCTGCGTCTGTCAGCGTCCGTCAGCCTGCCTGTCTGTCTACCTGTCTGTCTGTCTGCGTCTGCCTGTCTGTCTGTCTGTCTGCCTGTCTGTCTGTCTGTCTGTCTGCCAGCCTGCACCTGCCTGCCTGCGTCTGCCTGTCTGTCAGCCTGCCTGCCTGTCTCTGTCTGCCTGTCTGCGTATGTCTGTCTGTCTCTCTGTCAGCCTGCACCTGCCTGCCTGCGTCTGCCTGTCTGTCAGCCAGCCTGCCTGTCTGTATCTGTCAGCCTGCCTGCCTGAGTCTGTCTGTCAGCCTGTCTGTCTGTCTGTCTGTCTGCGTTCACACACTCGCATTGCCTGGTAACCTAGCAACAATTACAAAGTTAAACTATGTTAGAGCAGTGAAAACAGCCAAATTACTCTCACACACTACACAGTTTGCCTGCCTGCCTGTCTGTCTGCGTCTGTCAGCCTGCCTGCCTCTCTGCGTCTGTCAGCCTGCCTGCCTCTCTATCTGTCTGTCTGCGTCTGTCAGCCTGCCTGCCTGTCTGTCTGCCTGTCTGTCTGTCTGCCTGCCTGCGTCTGTCTGCCTGCCTGTCTGTCTGCCTGCCTGCGTCTGCCTGTCTGTCAGCCTGGCTGTCAGCCTGGCTGTCAGGCTGCTTGTCTGTCTGTCTGTCAGCCTGCCTGTCTGTCTACCTGTCTGTCTGCCTGTCTGTCTGCGTCTGCCTGCCTGCCTGTCTGTCTGCCAGCCTGTCTGTCTGCCTGCCTGCCTGAGTCAGCCTGTCTGTCAGCCTGCCTGTCTGTCTGTCTGTCAGCGTCTGTCAGCCTGCCTGTCTGTCTACCTGTCTGTCTGCCTGTCTGTCTGCGTCTGCCTGCCTGTCTGTCTGTCTGCCAGCCTGTCTGTCTGCCTGCCTGCCTGAGTCAGCCTGTCTGTCAGCCTGCCTGTCAGCCTGCCTGTCTGTCTGCCTGCCTGCCTGCGTCTGCCTCTCTGTCAGCCTGCCTGTCAGCCTGCCTGTCAGCCTGCCTGTCTGTCTGTCTGCATGTCTCAGCCTGCCTGTCAGCCTGCCTGCCTGAGTATGTCTGCCTGCCTGTCTGTCTATGTCTGTCTGTCTGCCTGCGTCTGCCTGTCTGTCAGCCTGCCTGTCTGTCTGTCAGCGTCTGTCAGCCTGCCTGTCTGTCTGTCTGCCTATGTCAGCCTGCCTGCCTGTCTGCCTGCCTGCGTCTGCCTGTCTGCGTCTGTCAGCCTGCCAGCCTGTCTGTCTGTCTGCGTCTGTCTGCCTGCCTGCGTCAGCCTGCCTGTCAGCCTGTCTGTCTGTCTGCCTGTCTGTCTGCCTGCCTGTCTGTCTGCCTGCCTGCGTCTGCCTGTCTGTCAGCCTGGCTGTCAGCCTGGCTGTCAGCCTGCCTGTCTGTCTGTCTGCCTGCCTGCGTCTGTCTGCCTGCCTGTCTGTCTGCCTGCCTGCGTCTGCCTGTCTGTCAGCCTGGCTGTCAGCCTGGCTGTCAGCCTGCCTGTCTGTCTGTCTGTCTGCCTGCGTCTGCCTGTCTGTCAGCCTGGCTGTCAGCATGGCTGTCAGCCTGCCTGTCTGCCTGTCTGTCTGTCAGCGTCTGTCAGCCTGTCTGTCTGCCTGTCTGTCTAAGTCTGCCTGCCTGTCTGTCAGCCTGCCTGTCAGTCTGTCAGCCTGCCTGTCAGCCTGCCTGCCTGTCTGTCTGTCTGTCTGCGTCTGTCAGCCTGCCTGCCTCTCTGTCTGTCTGTCTGCGTCTGTCAGCCTGCCTGTCTGTCTGCCTGTCTGTCTGTCTGCCTGCCTGCGTCTGTCTGCCTGCCTGTCTGTCTGCCTGCCTGCGTCAGCCTGGCTGTCAGCCTGCCTGTCTGTCTGTCTGTCAGCCTGCCTGTCTGTCTACCTGTCTGTCTGCCTGTCTGCGTCTGCCTGCCTGTCTGTCTGCCAGCCTGTCTGTCTGCCTGCTTGCCTGCGTCTGCCTGTCTGTCAGCCTGCCTGTCAGCCTGCCTGTCTGTCTGTCTGCATGTCTCAGCCTGCCTGTCAGCCTGCCTGCCTGCGTATGTCTGCCTGCCTGTCTGCCTGCGTCTGCCTGTCTGTCAGCCTGCCTGTCAGCCTGCCTGTCTGTCAGCGTCTGTCAGCCTGTCTGTCTGCCTGTCTGTCTGCGTCTGCCTGCCTGTCTGTCAGCCTGCCTGTCAGTCTGTCAGCCTGCCTGTCAGCCTGCCTGCCTGTCTGTCTGTCTGTCTGCGTCTGTCAGCCTGCCTGCCTCTCTGTCTGTCTGTCTGCGTCTGTCAGCCTGCCTGTCTGTCTGCCTGTCTGTCTGTCTGCCTGCCTGCGTCTGTCTGCCTGCCTGTCTGTCTGCCTGCCTGCGTCTGCCTGTCTGTCAGCCTGGCTGTCAGCCTGCCTGTCTGTCTGTCTGTCAGCCTGCCTGTCTGTCTACCTGTCTGTCTGCCTGTCTGTCTGCGTCTGCCTGCCTGCCTGTCTGTCTGTCTGCCAGCCTGTCTGTCTGCCTGCCTGCTTGAGTCAGCCTGTCTGTCAGCCTGCCTGTCTGTCTGTCTGTCAGCGTCTGTCAGCCTGCCTGTCTGTCTACCTGTCTGTCTGCCTGTCTGTCTGCGTCTGCCTGCCTGCCTGTCTGTCTGCCAGCCTGTCTGTCTGCCTGCCTGCCTGAGTCAGCCTGTCTGTCAGCCTGCCTGTCAGCCTGCCTGTCTGTCTGCCTGCCTGCCTGCGTCTGCCTGTCTGTCAGCCTGCCTGTCAGCCTGCCTGTCTGTCTGTCTGCATGTCTCAGCCTGCCTGTCAGCCTGCCTGCCTGCGTATGTCTGCCTGCCTGTCTGTCTATGTCTGTCTGTCTGCCTGCGTCTGCCTGTCTGTCAGCCTGCCTGTCAGCCTGCCTGTCAGCCTGCCTGTCTGTCTGTCAGCGTCTGTCAGCCTGCCTGTCTGCCTGTCTGTCTGCGTCTGCCTGCCTGTCTGTCAGCCTGCCTGTCAGTCTGTCAGCCTGCCTGTCAGCCTGACTGCCTGTCTGTCTGTCTGTCTGTCTGTCTGCCTATGTCAGCCTGCCTGCCTGTCTGCCTGTCTGCGTCTGTCAGCCTGCCAGCCTGTCTGTCTGTCTGCGTCTGTCTGCCAGCCTGCGTCAGCCTGTCTGTCTGTCTGCCTGCCTGTCTGCCTGTCAGCCTGTCTGTCTGTCTGTCTGTCTGTCTGTCTGTCTGTCTGTCTGTCTGTCTGTCTGTCTGTGTCTGTGTCTGTCCCTGCCTGTCTGTCTGTGTGTGTGTTGGTATGTTACCATTGACAGGTGGAAGACACGACTCACGGAGCCCAGTGCTCAGGCTTCAGCAAGAAGGCTGCTTGTCTGTCTGTCTGTCAGCCTGCCTGTCTGTCTACCTGTCTGTCTGCCTGTCTGTCTGCGTCTGCCTGCCTGCCTGTCTGTCTGCCAGCCTGTCTGTCTGCCTGCCTGCCTGAGTCAGCCTGTCTGTCAGCCTGCCTGTCTGTCTGTCTGTCAGCGTCTGTCAGCCTGCCTGTCTGTCTACCTGTCTGTCTGCCTGTCTGTCTGCGTCTGCCTGCCTGTCTGTCTGTCTGCCAGCCTGTCTGTCTGTCTGCCTGCCTGCCTGAGTCAGCCTGTCTGTCAGCCTGCCTGTCAGCCTGCCTGTCTGTCTGCCTGCCTGCCTGCGTCTGCCTCTCTGTCAGCCTGCCTGTCAGCCTGCCTGTCAGCCTGCCTGTCTGTCTGTCTGCATGTCTCAGCCTGCCTGTCAGCCTGCCTGCCTGCGTATGTCTGCCTGCCTGTCTGTCTATGTCTGTCTGTCTGCCTGCGTCTGCCTGTCTGTCAGCCTGCCTGTCTGTCTGTCAGCGTCTGTCAGCCTGCCTGTCTGTCTGCCTGCCTGTCTGTCAGCCTGCCTGTCAGTCTGTCAGCCTGCCTGTCAGCCTGCCTGCCTGTCTGTCTGTCTGTCTGTCTGCCTATGTCAGCCTGCCTGCCTGTCTGCCTGCCTGCGTCTGCCTGTCTGCGTCTGTCAGCCTGCCAGCCTGTCTGTCTGTCTGCGTCTGTCTGCCTGCCTGCGTCAGCCTGCCTGTCAGCCTGTCTGTCTGTCTGCCTGTCTGTCTGCCTGCCTGTCTGTCTGCCTGCCTGCGTCTGCCTGTCTGTCAGCCTGTCTGTCAGCCTGGCTGTCAGCCTGCCTGTCTGTCTGTCTGCCTGCCTGCGTCTGTCTGCCTGCCTGTCTGTCTGCCTGCCTGCGTCTGCCTGTCTGTCAGCCTGGCTGTCAGCCTGGCTGTCAGCCTGCCTGTCTGTCTGTCTGTCTGCCTGCGTCTGCCTGTCTGTCAGCCTGGTTGTCAGCATGGCTGTCAGCCTGCCTGTCTGCCTGTCTGTCTGTCAGCGTCTGTCAGCCTGTCTGTCTGCCTGTCTGTCTAAGTCTGCCTGCCTGTCTGTCAGCCTGCCTGTCAGTCTGTCAGCCTGCCTGCCTGTCTGTCTGTCTGTCTGCGTCTGTCAGCCTGTCAGCCTGCCTGTCTGTCTGCCTGTCTGTCTGTCTGCCTGCCTGCCTGTCTGTCTGCCAGCCTGTCTGTCTGCCTGCCTGAGTCAGCCTGTCTGTCAGCCTGCCTGTCAGCCTGCCTGTCTGTCTGCCTGCCTGCCTGCGTCTGCCTGTCTGTCAGCCTGCCTGTCAGCCTGCCTGTCTGTCTGTCTGCATGTCTCAGCCTGCCTGTCAGCCTGCCTGCCTGCGTATGTCTGCCTGCCTGTCTGCCTGCGTCTGCCTGTCTGTCAGCCTGCCTGTCAGCCTGCCTGTCAGCCTGCCTGTCTGTCTGTCAGCGTCTGTCAGCCTGCCTGTCTGTCTGCGTCTGCCTGTCTGTCAGCCTGCCTGTCAGTCTGTCAGCCTGCCTGTCAGCCTGACTGCCTGTCTGTCTGTCTGTCTGTCTGCCTATGTCAGCCTGCCTGCCTGTCTGCCTGTCTGCGTCTGTCAGCCTGCCAGCCTGTCTGCGTCTGTCTGCCTGCCTGCGTCA
>CM042440.1:24845290-25032790 GCA_023631565.1 Gymnocephalus cernua | reverse complement strand
CTGCCTGCCTGAGTCAGCCTGTCTGTCAGCCTGCCTGTCAGCCTGCCTGTCTGTCTGCCTGCCTGCGTCTGCCTCTCTGTCAGCCTGCATGTCAGCCTGCCTGTCAGCCTGCCTGTCTGTCTGTCTGCATGTCTCAGCCTGCCTGTCAGCCTGCCTGCCTGCGTATGTCTGCCTGCCTGTCTGTCTATGTCTGTCTGTCTGCCTGCGTCTGCCTGTCTGTCAGCCTGCCTGTCTGTCTGTCAGCGTCTGTCAGCCTGCCTGTCTGTCTGCGTCTGCCTGCCTGTCTGTCAGCCTGCCTGTCAGTCTGTCAGCCTGCCTGTCAGCCTGCCTGTCTGTCTGTCTGTCTGTCTGTCTGTCTGTCTGCCTATGTCAGCCTGCCTGCCTGTCTGCCTGCCTGCGTCTGCCTGTCTGCGTCTGTCAGCCTGCCAGCCTGTCTGTCTGTCTGCGTCTGTCTGCCTGCCTGCGTCAGCCTGCCTGTCAGCCTGTCTGTCTGTCTGCCTGCCTGTCTGCCTGTCAGCCTGTCTGTCTGTCTGCCTGTCTGTCTGCCTGCCTGTCTGTCTGCCTGCCTGCGTCTGCCTGTCTGTCAGCCTGGCTGTCAGCCTGGCTGTCAGCCTGCCTGTCTGTCTGTCTGTCTGCCTGCGTCTGCCTGTCTGTCAGCCTGCCTGTCAGCCTGCCTGTCTGTCTGTCAGCGTCTGTCAGCCTGTCTGTCTGCCTGTCTGTCTGCGTCTGCCTGCCTGTCTGTCAGCCTGCCTGTCAGTCTGTCAGCCTGCCTGTCAGTCTGCCTGCCTGTCTGTCTGTCTGTCTGCGTCTGTCAGCCTGCCTGCCTCTCTGTCTGTCTGTCTGCGTCTGTCAGCCTGCCTGTCTGTCTGCCTGTCTGTCTGTCTGCCTGCCTGCGTCTGTCTGCCTGCCTGTCTGTCTGCCTGCCTGCGTCTGCCTGTCTGTCAGCCTGGCTGTCAGCCTGGCTGTCAGCCTGCCTGTCTGTCTGTCTGTCAGCCTGCCTGTCTGTCTACCTGTCTGTCTGCCTGTCTGCGTCTGCCTGCCTGCCTGTCTGCCAGCCTGTCTGTCTGCCTGCTTGCCTGCGTCTGCCTGTCCGTCAGCCTGCCTGTCAGCCTGCCCGTCTGTCTGTCTGCATGTCTCAGCCTGCCTGTCAGCCTGCCTGCCTGCGTATGTCTGCCTGCCTGTCTGCCTGCGTCTGCCTGTCTGTCAGCCTGCCTGTCAGCCTGCCTGTCTGTCAGCGTCTGTCAGCCTGTCTGTCTGCCTGTCTGTCTGCGTCTGCCTGCCTGTCTGTCAGCCTGCCTGTCAGTCTGTCAGCCTGCCTGTCAGCCTGCCTGCCTGTCTGTCTGTCTGTCTGCGTCTGTCAGCCTGCCTGCCTCTCTGTCTGTCTGTCTGCGTCTGTCAGCCTGCCTGTCTGTCTGCCTGTCTGTCTGTCTGCCTGCCTGCGTCTGTCTGCCTGCCTGTCTGTCTGCCTGCCTGCGTCTGCCTGTCTGTCAGCCTGGCTGTCAGCCTGGCTGTCAGCCTGCCTGTCTGTCTGTCTGTCAGCCTGCCTGTCTGTCTACCTGTCTGTCTGCCTGTCTGTCTGCGTCTGCCTGCCTGTCTGTCTGCCAGCCTGTCTGTCTGCCTGCCTGCTTGAGTCAGCCTGTCTGTCAGCCTGCCTGTCTGTCTGTCTGTCAGCGTCTGTCAGCCTGCCTGTCTGTCTACCTGTCTGTCTGCCTGTCTGTCTGCGTCTGCCTGCCTGCCTGTCTGTCTGCCAGCCTGTCTGTCTGCCTGCCTGCCTGAGTCAGCCTGTCTGTCAGCCTGCCTGTCAGCCTGCCTGTCTGTCTGCCTGCCTGCCTGCGTCTGCCTGTCTGTCAGCCTGCCTGTCAGCCTGCCTGTCTGTCTGTCTGCATGTCTCAGCCTGCCTGTCAGCCTGCCTGCCTGCGTATGTCTGCCTGCCTGTCTGTCTATGTCTGTCTGTCTGCCTGCGTCTGCCTGTCTGTCAGCCTGCCTGTCAGCCTGCCTGTCAGCCTGCCTGTCTGTCTGTCAGCGTCTGTCAGCCTGCCTGTCTGTCTGCGTCTGCCTGTCTGTCAGCCTGCCTGTCAGTCTGTCAGCCTGCCTGTCAGCCTGACTGCCTGTCTGTCTGTCTGTCTGTCTGCCTATGTCAGCCTGCCTGCCTGCCTGTCTGCCTGTCTGCGTCTGTCAGCCTGCCAGCCTGTCTGTCTGTCTGCGTCTGTCTGCCTGCCTGCGTCAGCCTGTCTGTCTGTCTGTCTGTCTGTCTGTCTGTCTGTCTGTCTGTCTGTCTGTCTGTCTGTCTGTCTGTCTGTCTGTCTGTCTGTCTGTCTGTCTGTCTGTCTGTCTGTCTGTCTGTCTGCCTGCCTGTCTGTCTGTCTGTCTGTCTGTCTGTCTGTCTGTCTGTCTGTCTGTCTGTCTGTCTGTCTGTCTGTCTGTCTGTCTGCCTGCCTGCCTGCCTTTGTCTGTGTCTGTCCCTGCCTGTCTGTCTGTGTGTGTGTTGGTATGTTACCATTGACAGGTGGAAGACACGACTCACGGAGCCCAGTGCTCAGGCTTCAGCAAGAAGTCGCTCTCTCCTATTAAGTGTGCTGACATCATTGGTCGACACCAGCACCTCCACATCTTGACTTTGCCGTTCACACACTCGCATTGCCTGGTAACCTAGCAACAATTACAAAGTTAAACTATGTTAGAGCAGTGAAAACAGCCAAATAACTTTCACACACTACACAGTTTGCCTGCCTGCCTGTCTGTCTGTCTGCGTCTGTCAGCCTGCCTGCCTGTCTGCGTCTGTCAGCCTGTCTGTCTGTCTGTCTGTCTGCCTGCCTGCCTGTCTGTCTCTCTGCCTGCCTGTCAGCTTGCCTGTCTGTCTGCCTGCCTGCGTCTGTCTTTCTGCGTCTGCCTGTCTGTCTGTCTGCCTGTCTGTCTGCGTCTGCCTGTCTGCCTGCCTGTCTGTCTGTCTGTCTGCCTGTGTGTCTGCACCAGCCTGCCTGTCTGCCACCCTGTCTGTCAGCCTGCCTGCCTTTTTGAGTCTGTCTGTCTGCGTCTGTCAGCGTCCGTCAGCCTGCCTGTCTGTCTACCTGTCTGTCTGTCTGCGTCTGCCTGTCTGTCTGCCTGTCTACCTGTCTGCGTCTGTCAGCCTGCCAGCCTGTCTGTCTGTCTGCGTCTGTCTGCCTGCCTGCGTCAGCCTGCCTGTCAGCCTGTCTTTCTGTCTGCCTGCCTGTCTGCCTGTCAGCCTGTCTGTCTGTCTGCCTGCCTGTCTGTCTGTCTGTCTGTCTGTCTGTCTGCCTGCCTGCCTTTGTCTGTGTCTGTCCCTGCCTGTCTGTCTGTGTGTGTGTTGGTATGTTACCATTGACAGGTGGAAGACACGACTCACGGAGCCCAGTGCTCAGGCTTCAGCAAGAAGTCGCTCTCTCCTATTAAGTGTGCTGATATCATTGGTCGACACCAGCACCTCCACATCTTGACTTTGCCGTTCACACACTCGCATTGCCTGGTAACCTAGCAACAATTACAAAGTTAAACTATGTTAGAGCAGTGAAAACAGCCAAATTACTTTCACACACTACACAGTTTGCCTGCCTGCCTGTCTGTCTGTCTGCGTCTGTCAGCCTGCCTGCCTGTCTGTCTGCGTCTGTCAGCCTGTCTGTCTGTCTGTCTGTCTGTCTGCCTGCCTGTCTGTCTCTCTGCCTGCCTGTCAGCTTGCCTGTCTGTCTGCCTGCCTGCGTCTGTCTTTCTGCGTCTGCCTGTCTGTCTGTCTGCCTGTCTGTCTGTGTCTGCCTGTCTGCCTGCCTGTCTGTCTGTCTGTCTGCCTGTGTGTCTGCACCAGCCTGCCTGTCTGCCACCCTGTCTGTCAGCCTGCCTGCCTTTTTGAGTCTGTCTGTCTGCGTCTGTCAGCGTCCGTCAGCCTGCCTGTCTGTCTACCTGTCTGTCTGTCTGCGTCTGCCTGTCTGTCTGTCTGTCTGTCTGCCTGTCTGTCTGTCTGTCTGCCAGCCTGCACCTGCCTGCCTGCGTCTGCCTGTCTGTCAGCCTGCCTGCCTGTCTCTGTCTGCCTGTCTGCGTATGTCTGTCTGTCTCTCTGTCAGCCTGCACCTGCCTGCCTGCGTCTGCCTGTCTGTCAGCCAGCCTGCCTGTCTGTATCTGTCAGCCTGCCTGCCTGAGTCTGTCTGTCAGCCTGTCTGTCTGTCTGTCTGTCTGTCTGCGTTCACACACTCGCATTGCCTGGTAACCTAGCAACAATTACAAAGTTAAACTATGTTAGAGCAGTGAAAACAGCCAAATTACTCTCACACACTACACAGTTTGCCTGCCTGCCTGTCTGTCTGCGTCTGTCAGCCTGCCTGCCTCTCTGCGTCTGTCAGCCTGCCTGCCTCTCTATCTGTCTGTCTGCGTCTGTCAGCCTGCCTGCCTGTCTGTCTGCCTGTCTGTCTGTCTGCCTGCTTGCGTCTGTCTGCCTGCCTGCCTGTCTGCCTGCCTGCGTCTGCCTGTCTGTCAGCCTGGCTGTCAGGCTGCCTGTCTGTCTGTCTGTCAGCCTGCCTGTCTGTCTACCTGTCTGTCTGCCTGTCTGTCTGCGTCTGCCTGCCTGCCTGTCTGT
This sequence comes from Gymnocephalus cernua, assembly GCA_023631565.1. Taxonomy (NCBI): domain Eukaryota; kingdom Metazoa; phylum Chordata; class Actinopteri; order Perciformes; family Percidae; genus Gymnocephalus; species Gymnocephalus cernua. Next base: position 25,028,208 of record CM042440.1, on the reverse strand, counting down.
CTGCCAGCCTGTCTGTCTGCCTGCCTGCCTGAGTCAGCCTGTCTGTCAGCCTGCCTGTCTGTCTGTCTGTCAGCGTCTGTCAGCCTGCCTGTCTGTCTACCTGTCTGTCTGCCTGTCTGTCTGCGTCTGCCTGTCTGTCTGTCTGCCAGCCTGTCTGTCTGTCTGCCTGCCTGAGTCAGCCTGTCTGTCAGCCTGCCTGTCAGCCTGCCTGTCTGTCTGCCTGCCTGCGTCTGCCTCTCTGTCAGCCTGCATGTCAGCCTGCCTGTCAGCCTGCCTGTCTGTCTGTCTGCATGTCTCAGCCTGCCTGTCAGCCTGCCTGCCTGCGTATGTCTGCCTGCCTGTCTGTCTATGTCTGTCTGTCTGCCTGCGTCTGCCTGTCTGTCAGCCTGCCTGTCTGTCTGTCAGCGTCTGTCAGCCTGCCTGTCTGTCTGCGTCTGCCTGCCTGTCTGTCAGCCTGCCTGTCAGTCTGTCAGCCTGCCTGTCAGCCTGCCTGTCTGTCTGTCTGTCTGTCTGTCTGTCTGCCTATGTCAGCCTGCCTGCCTGTCTGCCTGCCTGCGTCTGCCTGTCTGCGTCTGTCAGCCTGCCAGCCTGTCTGTCTGTCTGCGTCTGTCTGCCTGCCTGCGTCAGCCTGCCTGTCAGCCTGTCTGTCTGTCTGCCTGCCTGTCTGCCTGTCAGCCTGTCTGTCTGTCTGCCTGTCTGTCTGCCTGCCTGTCTGTCTGCCTGCCTGCGTCTGCCTGTCTGTCAGCCTGGCTGTCAGCCTGGCTGTCAGCCTGCCTGTCTGTCTGTCTGTCTGCCTGCGTCTGCCTGTCTGTCAGCCTGCCTGTCAGCCTGCCTGTCTGTCTGTCAGCGTCTGTCAGCCTGTCTGTCTGCCTGTCTGTCTGCGTCTGCCTGCCTGTCTGTCAGCCTGCCTGTCAGTCTGTCAGCCTGCCTGTCAGTCTGTCAGCCTGCCTGTCAGCCTGCCTGCCTGTCTGTCTGTCTGTCTGCGTCTGTCAGCCTGCCTGCCTCTCTGTCTGTCTGTCTGCGTCTGTCAGCCTGCCTGTCTGTCTGCCTGTCTGTCTGTCTGCCTGCCTGCGTCTGTCTGCCTGCCTGTCTGTCTGCCTGCCTGCGTCTGCCTGTCTGTCAGCCTGGCTGTCAGCCTGGCTGTCAGCCTGCCTGTCTGTCTGTCTGTCAGCCTGCCTGTCTGTCTACCTGTCTGTCTGCCTGTCTGCGTCTGCCTGCCTGCCTGTCTGCCAGCCTGTCTGTCTGCCTGCTTGCCTGCGTCTGCCTGTCTGTCAGCCTGCCTGTCAGCCTGCCCGTCTGTCTGTCTGCATGTCTCAGCCTGCCTGTCAGCCTGCCTGCCTGCGTATGTCTGCCTGCCTGTCTGCCTGCGTCTGCCTGTCTGTCAGCCTGCCTGTCAGCCTGCCTGTCTGTCAGCGTCTGTCAGCCTGTCTGTCTGCCTGTCTGTCTGCGTCTGCCTGCCTGTCTGTCAGCCTGCCTGTCAGTCTGTCAGCCTGCCTGTCAGCCTGCCTGCCTGTCTGTCTGTCTGTCTGCGTCTGTCAGCCTGCCTGCCTCTCTGTCTGTCTGTCTGCGTCTGTCAGCCTGCCTGTCTGTCTGCCTGTCTGTCTGTCTGCCTGCCTGCGTCTGTCTGCCTGCCTGTCTGTCTGCCTGCCTGCGTCTGCCTGTCTGTCAGCCTGGCTGTCAGCCTGGCTGTCAGCCTGCCTGTCTGTCTACCTGTCTGTCTGCCTGTCTGTCTGCGTCTGCCTGCCTGTCTGTCTGCCAGCCTGTCTGTCTGCCTGCCTGCTTGAGTCAGCCTGTCTGTCAGCCTGCCTGTCTGTCTGTCTGTCAGCGTCTGTCAGCCTGCCTGTCTGTCTACCTGTCTGTCTGCCTGTCTGTCTGCGTCTGCCTGCCTGCCTGTCTGTCTGCCAGCCTGTCTGTCTGCCTGCCTGCCTGAGTCAGCCTGTCTGTCAGCCTGCCTGTCAGCCTGCCTGTCTGTCTGCCTGCCTGCCTGCGTCTGCCTGTCTGTCAGCCTGCCTGTCAGCCTGCCTGTCTGTCTGTCTGCATGTCTCAGCCTGCCTGTCAGCCTGCCTGCCTGCGTATGTCTGCCTGCCTGTCTGTCTATGTCTGTCTGTCTGCCTGCGTCTGCCTGTCTGTCAGCCTGCCTGTCAGCCTGCCTGTCTGTCTGTCAGCGTCTGTCAGCCTGCCTGTCTGCCTGTCTGTCTGCGTCTGCCTGCCTGTCTGTCAGCCTGCCTGTCAGTCTGTCAGCCTGCCTGTCAGCCTGACTGCCTGTCTGTCTGTCTGTCTGTCTGTCTGCCTATGTCAGCCTGCCTGCCTGTCTGCCTGCCTGCGTCAGCCTGCCTGTCAGCCTGTCTGTCTGTCTGCCTGTCAGCCTGTCTGTCTGTCTGCCTGCCTGTCTGTCTGTCTGTCTGTCTGTCTGTCTGTCTGCCTGCCTGCCTTTGTCTGTGTCTGTCCCTGCCTGTCTGTCTGTGTGTGTGTTGGTATGTTACCATTGACAGGTGGAAGACACGACTCACGGAGCCCAGTGCTCAGGCTTCAGCAAGAAGTCGCTCTCTCCTATTAAGTGTGCTGACATCATTGGTCGACACCAGCACCTCCACATCTTGACTTTGCCGTTCACACACTCTCATTGCCTGGTAACCTAGCAACAATTACAAAGTTAAACTATGTTAGAGCAGTGAAAACAGCCAAATTACTTTCACACACTACACAGTTTGCCTGCCTGCCTGTCTGTCTGTCTGCGTCTGTCAGCCTGCCTGCCTGTCTGTCTGCGTCTGTCAGCCTGTCTGTCTGTCTGCCTGTCTGTCTCTCTGCCTGCCTGTCAGCTTGCCTGTCTGTCTGCCTGCCTGCGTCTGTCTTTCTGCGTCTGCCTGTCTGCCTGTCTGTCTGCGTCTGCCTGTCTGCCTGCCTGTCTGTCTGTCTGTCTGCCTGTGTGTCTGCACCAGCCTGCCTGTCTGCCACCCTGTCTGTCAGCCTGCCTGCCTTTTTGAGTCTGTCTGTCTGCGTCTGTCAGCGTCCGTCAGCCTGCCTGTCTGTCTACCTGTCTGTCTGTCTGCGTCTGCCTGTCTGTCTGTCTGTCTGTCTGCCTGTCTGCCAGCCTGCACCTGCCTGCCTGCGTCTGCCTGTCTGTCAGCCTGCCTGCCTGTCTCTGTCTTCCTGTCTGCGTATGTCTGTCTGTCTCTGTCAGCCTGCACCTGCCTGCCTGCGTCTGCCTGTCTGTCAGCCAGCCTGCCTGTCTGTATCTGTCAGCCTGCCTGCCTGAGTCTGTCTGTCAGCCTGTCTGTCTGTCTGTCTGTCTGTCTGCGTCCGTCCGTCTGCCTGCCTGCCTGTCTGCGTCTGCCTGCCTGTCTGTCTGCGTCTGTCTGCCTGCCTGTCTGCCTGTCTGCCTGTCTGTCTGCCTTTGTTTGTGTCTGTCCCTGCCTGTGTCTGTCTGTCTGTGTGTTGGTATGTTACCATTGACAGGTGGAAGACACGACCCACGGAGCCCAGTGCTCAGGCTTCAGCAAGAAGTCGCTCTCTCCTATTAAGTGTGCTGACATCATTGGTCGACACCAGCACCTCCACATCTTGACTTTGCCGTTCACACACTCGCATTGCCTGGTAACCTAGCAACAATTACAAAGTTAAACTATGTTAGAGCAGTGAAAACAGCCAAATTACTTTCACACACTACACAGTTTGCCTGCCTGCCTGTCTGTCTGTCTGCATCTGTCAGCCTGCCTGCCTGTCTGTCTGCGTCTGTCAGCCTGTCTGTCTGTCTGCCTGTCTGTCTCTCTGCCTGCCTGTCAGCTTGCCTGTCTGTCTGCCTGCCTGCGTCTGTCTTTCTGCGTCTGCCTGTCTGCCTGTCTGTCTGTCTGTCTGTCTGTCTGTCTGCCTGTGTGTCTGCACCAGCCTGCCTGTCTGCCACCCTGTCTGTCAGCCTGCCTGCCTTTTTGAGTCTGTCTGTCTGCGTCTGTCAGCGTCCGTCAGCCTGCCTGTCTGTCTACCTGTCTGTCTGTCTGCGTCTGCCTGTCTGTCTGTCTGTCTGCCTGTCTGTCTGCCAGCCTGCACCTGCCTGCCTGCGTCTGCCTGTCTGTCAGCCTGCCTGCCTGTCTCTGTCTTCCTGTCTGCGTATGTCTGTCTGTCTCTGTCAGCCTGCACCTGCCTGCCTGCGTCTGCCTGTCTGTCAGCCAGCCTGCCTGTCTGTATCTGTCAGCCTGCCTGCCTGAGTCTGTCTGTCAGCCTGTCTGTCTGTCTGTCTGTCTGCGTCCGTCCGTCTGCCTGCCTGCCTGTCTGCGTCTGCCTGCCTGTCTGTCTGCGTCTGTCTGCCTGTCTGTCTGCCTTTGTTTGTGTCTGTCCCTGCCTGTGTCTGTCTGTCTGTGTGTTGGTATGTTACCATTGACAGGTGGAAGACACGACCCACGGAGCCCAGTGCTCAGGCTTCAGCAAGAAGTCGCTCTCTCCTATTAAGTGTGCTGACATCATTGGTCGACACCAGCACCTCCACATCTTGATTTTGCCATTCACACACTCGCTTTGCCTGGTAACCTAGCAACAATTACAAAGTTAAACTATGTTAGAGCAGTGAAAACAGCCAAATTACTCTCACACACTACACAGTTTGCCTGCCTGCCTGTCTGTCTGCGTCTGTCAGCCTGCCTGTCTGTCTGTCTGCCTGTCTGTCTGTCTGCCTGCCTGCGTCTGTCTGCCTGCCTGTCTGTCTGCCTGCCTGGCTGTCAGCCTGCCTGTCTGTCTGTCTGTCTGCGTCTGTCAGCCTGCCTGTCTGTCTGTCTGCCTGTCTGTCTGTCTGCCTGCCTGCGTCTGTCTGCCTGCCTGTCTGTCTGCCTGCCTGCGTCTGCCTGTCTGTCAGCCTGGCTGTCAGCCTGGCTGTCAGCCTGCCTGTCTGTCTGTCTGTCAGCCTGCCTGTCTGTCTACCTGTCTGTCTGCCTGTCTGCGTCTGCCTGCCTGTCTGTCTGCCAGCCTGTCTGTCTGCCTGTCAGCCTGCCCGTCTGTCTGTCTGCATGTCTCAGCCTGCCTGTCAGCCTGCCTGCCTGCGTATGTCTGCCTGCCTGTCTGCCTGCGTCTGCCTGTCTGTCAGCCTGCCTGTCAGCCTGCCTGTCTGTCAGCGTCTGTCAGCCTGTCTGTCTGCCTGTCTGTCTGCGTCTGCCTGCCTGTCTGTCAGCCTGCCTGTCAGTCTGTCAGCCTGCCTGTCAGCCTGCCTGCCTGTCTGTCTGTCTGTCTGCGTCTGTCAGCCTGCCTGCCTCTCTGTCTGTCTGTCTGCGTCTGTCAGCCTGCCTGTCTGTCTGCCTGTCTGTCTGTCTGCCTGCCTGCGTCTGTCTGCCTGCCTGTCTGTCTGCCTGCCTGCGTCTGCCTGTCTGTCAGCCTGGCTGTCAGCCTGGCTGTCAGCCTGCCTGTCTGTCTGTCTGTCAGCCTGCCTGTCTGTCTACCTGTCTGTCTGCCTGTCTGTCTGCGTCTGCCTGCCTGTCTGTCTGCCAGCCTGTCTGTCTGCCTGCCTGCTTGAGTCAGCCTGTCTGTCAGCCTGCCTGTCTGTCTGTCTGTCAGCGTCTGTCAGCCTGCCTGTCTGTCTACCTGTCTGTCTGCCTGTCTGTCTGCGTCTGCCTGCCTGCCTGTCTGTCTGCCAGCCTGTCTGTCTGCCTGCCTGCCTGAGTCAGCCTGTCTGTCAGCCTGCCTGTCAGCCTGCCTGTCTGTCTGCCTGCCTGCCTGCGTCTGCCTGTCTGTCAGCCTGCCTGTCAGCCTGCCTGTCTGTCTGTCTGCATGTCTCAGCCTGCCTGTCAGCCTGCCTGCCTGCGTATGTCTGCCTGCCTGTCTGTCTATGTCTGTCTGTCTGCCTGCGTCTGCCTGTCTGTCAGCCTGCCTGTCAGCCTGCCTGTCTGTCTGTCAGCGTCTGTCAGCCTGCCTGTCTGCCTGTCTGTCTGCGTCTGCCTGCCTGTCTGTCAGCCTGCCTGTCAGTCTGTCAGCCTGCCTGTCAGCCTGACTGCCTGTCTGTCTGTCTGTCTGTCTGTCTGTCTGCCTATGTCAGCCTGCCTGCCTGTCTGCCTGCCTGCGTCAGCCTGCCTGTCAGCCTGTCTGTCTGTCTGCCTGCCTGTCTGCCTGTCTGTCTGTCTGCCTGCCTGTCTGTCTGTCTGTCTGTCTGTCTGTCTGTCTGTCTGTCTGCCTGCCTGCCTTTGTCTGTGTCTGTCCCTGCCTGTCTGTCTGTGTGTGTGTTGGTATGTTACCATTGACAGGTGGAAGACACGACTCACGGAGCCCAGTGCTCAGGCTTCAGCAAGAAGTCGCTCTCTCCTATTAAGTGTGCTGACATCATTGGTCGACACCAGCACCTCCACATCTTGACTTTGCCGTTCACACACTCTCATTGCCTGGTAACCTAGCAACAATTACAAAGTTAAACTATGTTAGAGCAGTGAAAACAGCCAAATTACTTTCACACACTACACAGTTTGCCTGCCTGCCTGTCTGTCTGTCTGCGTCTGTCAGCCTGCCTGCCTGTCTGTCTGCGTCTGTCAGCCTGTCTGTCTGTCTGCCTGTCTGTCTCTCTGCCTGCCTGTCAGCTTGCCTGTCTGTCTGCCTGCCTGCGTCTGTCTTTCTGCGTCTGCCTGTCTGTCTGCGTCTGCCTGTCTGCCTGCCTGTCTGTCTGTCTGTCTGCCTGTGTGTCTGCACCAGCCTGCCTGTCTGCCACCCTGTCTGTCAGCCTGCCTGCCTTTTTGAGTCTGTCTGTCTGCGTCTGTCAGCGTCCGTCAGCCTGCCTGTCTGTCTACCTGTCTGTCTGTCTGCGTCTGCCTGTCTGTCTGTCTGTCTGTCTGCCTGTCTGCCAGCCTGCACCTGCCTGCCTGCGTCTGCCTGTCTGTCAGCCTGCCTGCCTGTCTCTGTCTTCCTGTCTGCGTATGTCTGTCTGTCTCTGTCAGCCTGCACCTGCCTGCCTGCGTCTGCCTGTCTGTCAGCCAGCCTGCCTGTCTGTATCTGTCAGCCTGCCTGCCTGAGTCTGTCTGTCAGCCTGTCTGTCTGTCTGTCTGTCTGTCTGCGTCCGTCCGTCTGCCTGCCTGCCTGTCTGCGTCTGCCTGCCTGTCTGTCTGCGTCTGTCTGCCTGCCTGTCTGCCTGTCTGCCTGTCTGTCTGCCTTTGTTTGTGTCTGTCCCTGCCTGTGTCTGTCTGTCTGTGTGTTGGTATGTTACCATTGACAGGTGGAAGACACGACCCACGGAGCCCAGTGCTCAGGCTTCAGCAAGAAGTCGCTCTCTCCTATTAAGTGTGCTGACATCATTGGTCGACACCAGCACCTCCACATCTTGACTTTGCCGTTCACACACTCGCATTGCCTGGTAACCTAGCAACAATTACAAAGTTAAACTATGTTAGAGCAGTGAAAACAGCCAAATTACTTTCACACACTACACAGTTTGCCTGCCTGCCTGTCTGTCTGTCTGCGTCTGTCAGCCTGCCTGCCTGTCTGCCTGTCTGTCTCTCTGCCTGCCTGTCAGCTTGCCTGTCTGTCTGCCTGCCTGCGTCTGTCTTTCTGCGTCTGCCTGTCTGCCTGTCTGTCTGTCTGTCTGTCTGTCTGCCTGTGTGTCTGCACCAGCCTGCCTGTCTGCCACCCTGTCTGTCAGCCTGCCTGCCTTTTTGAGTCTGTCTGTCTGCGTCTGTCAGCGTCCGTCAGCCTGCCTGTCTGTCTACCTGTCTGTCTGTCTGCGTCTGCCTGTCTGTCTGTCTGTCTGCCTGTCTGTCTGCCAGCCTGCACCTGCCTGCCTGTCTGTCTACCTGTCTGTCTGTCTGCGTCTGCCTGTCTGCCTGTCTGTCTGCGTCTGTCTGCCTGTCTGTCTGCCTTTGTTTGTGTCTGTCCCTGCCTGTGTCTGTCTGTCTGTGTGTTGGTATGTTACCATTGACAGGTGGAAGACACGACCCACGGAGCCCAGTGCTCAGGCTTCAGCAAGAAGTCGCTCTCTCCTATTAAGTGTGCTGACATCATTGGTCGACACCAGCACCTCCACATCTTGATTTTGCCATTCACACACTCGCTTTGCCTGGTAACCTAGCAACAATTACAAAGTTAAACTATGTTAGAGCAGTGAAAACAGCCAAATTACTCTCACACACTACACAGTTTGCCTGCCTGCCTGTCTGTCTGCGTCTGTCAGCCTGCCTGTCTGTCTGTCTGCCTGTCTGTCTGTCTGCCTGCCTGCGTCTGTCTGCCTGCCTGTCTGTCTGCCTGCCTGGCTGTCAGCCTGCCTGTCTGTCTGTCTGTCTGTCTGCGTCTGTCAGCCTGCCTGTCTGTCTGTCTGCCTGTCTGTCTGTCTGCCTGCCTGCGTCTGTCTGCCTGCCTGTCTGTCTGCCTGCCTGGCTGTCAGCCTGCCTGTCTGTCTGTCTGTCAGCCTGGCTGTCAGCCTGCCTGTCTGTCTGTCTGTCAGCATGACTGTCTGTCTACCTGTCTGTCTGCCTGTCTGTCTGCGTCTGCCTGCCTGCCTGTCTGTCTGCCAGCCTGTCTGTCTGCCTGCCTGCGTCTGCCTGTCTGTCAGCCTGGCTGTCAGGCTGCCTGTCTGCCTGTCTGTCTGCCTGCCTGCCTGAGTCAGCCTGCCTGTCAGCCTGCCTGTCTGTCTGCCTGCCTGCCTGCGTCTGCCTGTCTGTCAGCCTGCCTGTCAGCCTGCCTGTCTGTCTGCCTGCCTGTCTGTCTGCCTGCCTGCCTGCGTCTGCCTGTCTGTCAGCCTGCCTGTCAGCCTGCCTGTCTGTTTGTCTGCATGTCTCAGCCTGCCTGTCAGCTTGCCTGCCTGCGTATGTCTGCCTGCCTGTCTGTCTATGTCTGTCTGTCTGCCTGCGTCTGCCTGTCTGTCAGCCTGCCTGTCAGCCTGCCTGTCAGCCTGTCAGCGTCTGTCAGCCTGCCTGTCTGCCTGTCTGTCTGCGTCTGCCTGTCTGTCTGTCAGCCTGCCTGTCAGTCTGTCAGCCTGCCTGTCAGCCTGCCTGCCTGTCTGTCTGTCTGTCTGCCTATGTCAGCCTGCCTGCCTGTCTGCGTCTGCCTGTCTGCGTCTGTCAGCCTGCCAGCCTGTCTGTCTGTCTGCGTCTGTCTGCCTGCCTGCGTCAGCCTGCCTGTCAGCCTGTCTGTCTGCCTGCCTGTCTGCCTGTCTGTCTGCCTTTGTTTGTGTCTGTCCCTGCCTGTGTCTGTCTGTCTGTGTGTTGGTATGTTACCATTGACAGGTGGAAGACACGACCCACGGAGCCCAGTGCTCAGGCTTCAGCAAGAAGTCGCTCTCTCCTATTAAGTGTGCTGACATCATTGGTCGACACCAGCACCTCCACATCTTGACTTTGCCATTCACACACTCGCTTTGCCTGGTAACCTAGCAACAATTACAAAGTTAAACTATGTTAGAGCAGTGAAAACAGCCAAATTACTCTCACACACTACACAGTTTGCCTGCCTGCCTGTCTGTCTGCGTCTGTCAGCCTGCCTGCCTCTCTGTCTGTCTGTCTGCGTCTGTCAGCCTGCCTGCCTGTCTGTCTGCCTGTCTGTCTGTCTGCCTGCCTGCGTCTGTCTGCCTGCCTGTCTGTCTGCCTGCCTGCGTCTGCCTGTCTGTCAGCCTGGCTGTCAGCCTGGCTGTCAGCCTGCCTGTCTGTCTGTCTGTCTGTCAGCCTGCCTGTCTGTCTACCTGTCTGTCTGCCTGTCTGTCTGCGTCTGCCTGCCTGTCTGCCAGCCTGTCTGTCTGCCTGCCTGCCTGAGTCAGCCTGTCTGTCAGCCTGCCTGTCTGTCTGTCTGTCAGCGTCTGTCAGCCTGCCTGTCTGTCTACCTGTCTGTCTGCCTGTCTGTCTGCGTCTGCCTGCCTGCCTGTCTGTCTGCCAGCCTGTCTGTCTGCCTGCCTGCCTGTCAGCCTGCCTGTCTGTCTGTCTGCATGTCTCAGCCTGCCTGTCAGCCTGCCTGCCTGCGTATGTCTGCCTGCCTGTCTGTCTATGTCTGTCTGTCTGCCTGCGTCTGCCTGTCTGCCTGCCTGTCTGTCAGCCTGCCTGTCAGTCTGTCAGCCTGCCTGTCAGCCTGCCTGCCTGTCTGTCTGTCTGTCTGTCTGTCTGCCTATGTCAGCCTGCCTGCCTGCCTGCGTCTGCCTGTCTGCGTCTGTCAGCCTGCCAGCCTGTCTGTCTGTCTGCGTCTGTCTGCCTGCCTGCGTCAGCCTGCCTGTCAGCCTGTCTGTCTGTCTGCCTGCCTGTCTGCCTATGTCAGCCTACCTGCCTGTCTGCCTGCCTGCGTCTGTCTGTCTTTCTGCGTCTGCCTGTCTGTCTGCGTCTGTCAGCATGCCTGCCTGCCTGTCTGTCTACCTGTGTCTGCCTGTCTGTCTGTCTGCCTGCCTGTCTGCCTGACTGCGTCTGCCTGCGTCTGCCTGACTGTCAGCCTGTCTGTCTGCACCAGCCTGCCTGTATGCCAGCCTGTCTGTCAGCCTGTATGTCTGTCTGTCTGCCTGCCTGTCTGTCTGTCTGCCTATGTCAGCCTGCCTGCCTGCCTGCTTGCCTGCGTCTGCCTGTCTGCGTCTGTCAGCCTGCCAGCCTGTCTGTCTGTCTGCGTCTGTCTGCCTGCCTGCCTGCGTTAGCCTGCCTGTCAGCCTGTCTGTCTGTCTGCCTGCCTGTGTGTCTGCACCAGCCTGCCTGTCTGCCAGCCTTCTCTGACTGTCTGTCTGCCTGTCTGCCTGTGTCTGCCTGTCTGCGTCTACCTGTCTGTCAGCTTGAATGCCTGTCTGCCTGCCTGCGTCTGCCTTTCTGTCAGCCTGCCTGTCTGTCTGTGCCTGCCTGCTTGTCTGTCTACCTGTCTGTCTGCCTGTCAGCCTGCCTGTCAGCCTGCCTGTCTGTCTGTCAGCCTGCCTGCCTGTCTGTCTATCTGGCTGTCAGCCTGCCTGTCTGTCTGTGCCTGCCTGCTTGTCTGTCTACCTGTCTGTCTGCCTGTCAGCCTGCCTGTCTGCGTCTGTCTGTCTGTCTGTCTGTCTGTCTGCCTGCCTTTGTCTGTGTCTGTCCCTGCCTGTCTGTCTGTGTGTGTGTTGGTATGTTACCATTGACAGGTGGAAGACTATGATAGAGCAGTGAAAACAGCCAAATTACTCTCACACACTACACAGTTTGCCTGCCTGCCTGTCTGTCTGCGTCTGTCAGCCTGCCTGCCTGTCTGTATGCGTCTGTCAGCCTGCCTGTCTGCCTGCCTGTCTGTCTGCATGTCTCAGCCTGTCTGTCAGCCTTCCTGTCAGCCTGTATGTCTGTCTGTCTGCCTGACTGTCTGTCTGTCTGTCAGCCTGCCTGCTTGTCTGTCTACCTGTCTGTCTGCCTGTCAGCCTGCCTGCCTGTCTGTCTGCGTCTGTCAGCCTGCTTGCCTGCCTGTCTGTCAGCCTGCCTGTCTGCGTCCGTCTGCCTGCCTGTCTGTCTGCGTCTGTCAGCCTGCTTGCCTGCCTGCGTCTGCCTGTCAGCCTGCCTGTCAGCCTGTCTGTCTGCACCAGCCTGCCTGTATGCCAGCCTGTCTGTCTCTCTGTCTGTCTGTCAGCCTGCCTGCTTGTCTGTCTACCTGTCTGTCTGCCTGTCAGCCTGCCTGCCTGTCTGTCTGCGTCTGTCAGCCTGCTTGCCTGCCTGTCTGTCAGCCTGCCTGTCTGCGTCCGTCTGCCTGCCTGTCTGTCTGCGTCTGTCAGCCTGCTTGCCTGCCTGCGTCTGCCTGTCAGCCTGCCTGTCAGCCTGTCTGTCTGCACCAGCCTGCCTGTATGCCAGCCTGTCTGTCTCTCTGTCTGTCTGTCTGCACCTGCCTGCCTGTCTGCACCTGCCTGCCTGTCTGTCTGCCTGTCCGTCTGTCAGCCTGCCTGCGTCTGTCAGCCTGCCTGCATCTGTCTGCCTGCGTCTGCCTGCCTGCGTCTGCCTGTCTGCCTGCCTGTCAGCTTGCCTGTCTGCCTGCCTGCGTCTGTCTGTCTTTCTGCGTCTGCCTGTGTCTGCGTCTGTCAGCATGCCTGTCTGTCTGCCTGTCTGTCAGCCTGTCTGTCTGTCTGTCTGCCTGCCTGCCTGCGTCTGCCTGACTGTCAGCCTGCCTGTCAGCCTGTCTGTCTGCACCAGCCTGCCTGTATGCCAGCCTGTCTGTCAGCCTGTATGTCTGTCTGTCTGCCTGCCTGTCTGTCTGTCTGTCTGCATCTGTCAGCCTGCCTGCCTGAGTCTGTCTGTCTCTCTGCGTCTGTCTGTCTGCCTGCCTGTCTGTCCGCCTGTGTCTGCCTGTCTCCGTCTACCTGTCTGTGTCTGCGTCTACCTGTCTGCCTGCCTGTCTGCCTGTCTCTGTCTACCTGTCTGCCTGCCTGCGTCTGCCTGTCTTTCAGCCTGCCTGTCAGCCTGTCTGTCTGCCTGCCTGTGTGTCTGCACCAGCCTGCCTGTCTGCCAGCCTGTCTGTCAGCCTGTCTGTCTGTGTCTGTCTGCCTGCCTGTCTGTGTCTGTCAGCGTCTGTCTGCCTGCCTGAGTCTGCCTGTCTCTCTGCATCTGTCTGCCAGCCTGTCTGTCTGTCTGCGTCTGCTTGTCTGTCGGTCTGCGCCTGCCTGCCTGTCTGTCTGCCTGTCTGCTTGCCTGCGTCTGTCTGCCTGCCTATTTGTCTGCGTCTGTCAGCCTGCCTGCCTGCCTGTCTGTCTGTCTGTCTGCGTCTGCCTGCCTGTCTGTCAGCCTGCCTGTCTGTCAGCCTGCCTGTCTGTCAGCCTGCCTGTGTGTCTGCACCATTCTGCTTGTCTGAGTCTGTCTGTCTGCCTGTCTGTCAGCCTGCCTGTCTGTCGGTCTGCATCTGTCTGCCTGCCAGCCTGTCTGCCTGCGTCTGCCTGTCTGTCAGCCTGTCTGTCAGCCTGTCTGTCTGTGTCTGTCTGCCTGCCTGCCTGTCTGTCCTCGTCTGTCAGCGTCTGTCTGCCTGCCTGAGTCTGCCTGTCTCTCTGCATCTGTCTGCCAGCCTGTCTGCGTCTGCTTGTCTGTCGGTCTGCGCCTGCCTGCCTGTCTGTCTGTCAGCCTGTCTGCATGCCTGCCTGCCTGCCTGCGTCTGCCTGCCTGTCAGCCTGTCTGCCTGCCTGTCTGTCTGTCTGCGTCTGCCTGTGTGTCTGCACCAGCCTGCCTGTCTGCCAGTCTGTCTGTCTGTCTGTTTCTGTCTGCCTGCATGTCTGCCTGCATCTGCCTGTCTGTCTGTCTGCCTGCCTGTGTGTCTGCACCAGCCTGCCTGTCTGCGTCTGCCTGCCTGCCTGCCTGTCAGCCTGTCTGTCTGTGTCTGTCAGCCTGTCTGTCAGCCTGTCTGTCTGCGTCTGTCAGCGCCTGTCAGCCTGCCTGTCTGTCTGCATCTGTCAGCCTGCCTGCCTGTCTGAGTCTGTCTCTCTGCGTCTGTCCGCCTGCCTGTCTGCCTGTGTCTGCCTGTCTCCATCTACCTGTCTGTCTGCCTGTGTCTGCGTCTACCTGTCTGCCAGCCTGTCTGTCTGCGTCTGCGCCTGCCTGCCTGCGTCTGCCAGCCTGTCTGTCAGCCTGTCTGCCAGCCTGCGTCTGTCTGCCTGCCTGTCTGTCTGTCTGTCTGTCTGTCTGCCTGTCTGTCTGCGTCTGCCTGCCTGTCAGTCTGTCTGCCTGCCTGTGTGTCTGCACCAGCCTGCCTGCCAGCCACCCTGTCTGTCTGCCTGCCTGTCTGCCTGTCTGTCTGCCAGCCTGTCTGTCTGTCTGCGTCTGCGCCTGCCTGCCTGCGTCTGCCTGTCTGTCAGCCTGCCTGTCAGCATGTCTGTCTGCCTGCCTGTGTGTCTGCACCAGCCTGCCTGTCTGCCAGCCTGTCTGTCAGCCTGTCTGTCTGTGTCTGTCTGCCTGCCTGTCTGCCTGCATCTGCCTGTCTGTCAGCCTGCCTGTCAGCCTGTCTGTGTGTCTGCACCAGCCTGCCTGTCTGCATCTGCCTGCCTGCCTGCGTCTGCCTGTCAGTCTGTCTCCCTGCCTGTGTGTCTGCACCAGCCTGTCTGTCAGCCTGTCTGTCTGTGTCTGTCAGCCTGTCTGTCTGCGTCTGTCAGCGTCTGTCAGCCTGCCTGTCTCTCTGCGTCTGTCTGCCTGCCTGCGTCTGTCTGTCTTTCTGCGTCTGTCAGCATGCCTGCCTGCCTGTCTGTCTACCTGTGTCTGCCTGTCTGTCTGTCAGCCTGTCTGTCTGTCTGCCTGCCTGTCTGCCTGCCTGCGTCTGCCTGACTGTCAGCCTGTCTGTCTGCACCAGCCTGCCTGTATGCCAGCCTGTCTGTCAGCCTGTCTGTCTGTCTGCCTGCCTGTCTGCGTCTGCCTGACTGTCAGCCTGTCTGTCTGCACCAGCCTGCCTGTATGCCAGCCTGTCTGTCAGCCTGTATGTCTGTCTGTCTGCCTGCCTGTCTGTCTGTCTGTCTGTCTGCCTATGTCAGCCTGCCTGCCTGCCTGCCTGCGTCTGCCTGTCTGCGTCTGTCAGCCTGCCAGCCTGTCTGTCTGCGTCTGTCTGCCTGCCTGCGTTAGCCTGCCTGTCAGCCTGTCTGTCTGTCTGCCTGCCTGTGTGTCTGCACCAGCCTGCCTGTCTGCCAGCCTGTCTGACTGTCTGTCTGCCTGTGTCTGCCTGTGTCTGCCTGTGTCTGCCTGTGTCTGCCTGTCTGCGTCTACCTGTCTGTCAGCTTGAATGCCTGTCTGCCTGCCTGCGTCTGCCTTTCTGTCAGCCTGCCTGTCTGTCTGTGCCTGCCTGCTTGTCTGTCTACCTGTCTGTCTGCCTGTCAGCCTGCCTGTCTGCCTGCCTGTCTGCGTCTGTCTGTCTGTCTGTCTGTCTGTCTGCCTTTGTCTGTCCCTGTCCCTGCCTGTCTGTCTGTGTGTGTGTTGGTATGTTACCATTGACAGGTGGAAGACTATGTTAGAGCAGTGAAAACAGCCAAATTACTCTCACACACTACACAGTTTGCCTGCCTGCCTGTCTGTATGCGTCTGTCAGCCTGCCTGTCTGTCTGTCAGCCTGCCTGTCTGCCTACCTGTCTGTCTGCATGTCTCAGCCTGCCTGTCAGCCTGCGTCTGCCTGTCAGCCTGTCTGCCTGCCTGTGTGTGTGCACCAGCGTGTCTGTCTGCCAGCCTGTCAGCCTGTCTGTCTGTGTCTGTCTGTCTGCCTGTCTGCGCCTGCCAGCCTGTCTGCGCCTGCCAGCTTGTCTGTCTGCCTGCCTGCCTGTGTCAGCCTGCCTATCAGCCTGCCTGTATGTCTGTCAGCCTGTCTGTCTGCCTGCCTGCGTCTGTCTGCCTGCCTGCCTGTCTGTCTGTCTGCCTGCGTCAGCCTGTCTGTCAGCCTGCCTGTCAGCCTGCCTGTCTGCGTCTGTCTGCCTGCCTGCATCTGCCTGTCAGCCTGTCTGCCTGCCTGTGTGTGTGCACCAGCGTGTCTGTCTGCCAGCCTGTCTGTCTGTCTGCCTGCCTGTCTGCCTGCGTCTGTCTGTCTGTCAGCCTGTCTGCCTGTCTGTCTGTCTGCGTCCGTCTGCCTGCCTGCCTGTCTGCGTCTGCCTGCCTGTGTCTGCTTCTACCTGTTTGTCTGCATCTGTCAGCCTGCCTGCCTGCCTGAGTCTGCCTGTCTCTCTGCATCTGTCTGCCTGCCTGTCTGTCTGCCTGCGTCTGCCTGACTGTCAGCCTGCCTGTCAGCCTGTCTGTCTGCACCAGTCTCCCTGTATGCCAGCCTGTCTGTCAGCCTGTATGTCTGTCTGTTTGTCTGCCTGTCTGTCTGTCTGTCTGCCTATGTCAGCCTACCTGCCTGTCTGCCTGCCTGCGTCTGCCTGTCTGCGTCTGTCAGCCTGCCAGCCTGTCTGTCTGTCTGCGTCTGTCTGCCTGCCTGCGTCAGCCTGCCTGTCAGCCTGTCTGTCTGTCTGCCTGCCTGTCTACCTGTCAGCCTGCCTGTCTGCCTGCCTGTCTGCGTCTGTCTGTCTGTCTGTCTGCCTGCCTTTGTCTGTGTCTGTCCCTGCCTGTCTGTCTGTGTGTGTGTTGGTATGTTACCATTGACAGGTGGAAGACACGACCCACGGAGCCCAGTGCTCAGGCTTCAGCAAGAAGTCGCTCTCTCCTATTAAGTGTGCTGACATCATTGGTCGACACCAGCACCTCCACATCTTGACTTTGCCATTCACACACTCGCTTTGCCTGGTAACCTAGCAACAATTACAAAGTTAAACTATGTTAGAGCAGTGAAAACAGCCAAATTACTCTCACACACTACACAGTTTGCCTGCCTGCCTGTCTGTCTGCGTCTGTCAGCCTGCCTGCCTGTCTGTCTGTCTGTCTGCGTCTGTCAGCCTGCCTGTCTGTCTGTCTGCCTGCGTCTGTCTGCCTGCCTGTCTGCCTGTCTGCCTGCCTGCGTCTACCTGTCTGTCAGCCTGGCTGTCAGCCTGCCTGTCAGCCTGCCTGTCTGTCTGTCTGTCAGCGTCTGTCAGCCTGCCTGTCTGTCTACCTGTCTGTCTGCGTCTGCCTGCCTGCCTGTCTGTCTGCCAGCCTGTCTGTCTGTCTGCCTGAGTCAGCCTGTCTGTCAGCCTGCCTGTCTGTCTGCCTGCCTGCCTGCGTCTGCCTGTCTGTCAGCCTGCCTGTCAGCCTGCCTGTCTGTCTGTCTGCATGTCTCAGCCTGCCTGTCAGCCTGCCTGCCTGCGTATGTCTGCCTGCCTGTCTGTCTATGTCTGTCTGCCTGCCTGCGTCTGCCTGTCTGTCAGCCTGCCTGTCAGCCTGCCTGTCTGTCTGTCAGCGTCTGTCAGCCTGCCTGTCTGCCTGTCTGCGTCTGCCTGCCTGTCTGTCAGCCTGCCTTTCAGTCTGTCAGCCTGCCTGTCAGCCTGCCTGCCTGTCTGCGTCTGTCAGCCTGCCTGTCTGCCAGCCTGTCTGCCTGCCTGTCTGTCTGTCTGTCTGTCTGCCTGCCTGTGTCAGCCTGTCAGCCTGCCTGTCTGTCGGTCTGCATCTGTCTGCCTGCCTGCCTGCCTGCCTGTCAGCCTGCCTGTGTGTCTGCACCAGCCTGCCTGTCTGCCAGCCTGTCTGTCTGTCTGTTTCTGTCTGCCTGCCTGTCTGCCTGCATCTGCCTGTCTGTCTGTCTGTCTGCCTGTGTGTCTGCACCAGCCTGCCTGTCTGCGTCTGCCTGCCTGCCTGTCAGCCTGTCTGTCTGTGTCTGTCAGCCTGTCTGTCTGCGTCTGTCAGCGCCTGTCAGCCTGCCTGTCTGTCTGCATCTGTCAGCCTGCCTGCCTGTCTGAGTCTGTCTCTCTGCGTCTGTCCGCCTGCCTGTCTGCCTGTGTCTGCCTGTCTCCATCTACCTGTCTGTCTGCCTGTGTCTGCGTCTACCTGTCTGCCAGCCTGTCTGTCTGCGTCTGCGCCTGCCATCCTGCGTCTGCCAGCCTGTCTGTCAGCCTGTCTGCCAGCCTGCGTCTGTCTGCCTGCCTGTCTGTCTGTCTGTCTGTCTGTCTGTCTGCCTGTCTGTCTGTCTGCGTCTGCCTGCCTGTCAGTCTGTCTGCCTGCCTGTGTGTCTGCACCAGCCTGCCTGCCAGCCACCCTGTCTGTCTGCCTGCCTGTCTGCCTGTCTGTCTGCCAGCCTGTCTGTCTGTCTGCGTCTGCGCCTGCCTGCCTGCGTCTGCCTGTCTGTCAGCCTGCCTGTCAGCCTGTCTGTCTGCCTGCCTGTGTGTCTGCACCAGCCTGCCTGTCTGCCAGCCTGTCTGCCTGCCTGTCTGCCTGCATCTGCCTGTCTGTCAGCCTGCCTGTCAGCCTGTCTGTGTGTCTGCACCAGCCTGCCTGTCTGCATCTGCCTGCCTGCCTGCGTCTGCCTGTCTGTCAGCCTGCCTGTCAGTCTGTCTCCCTGCCTGTGTGTCTGCACCAGCCTGTCTGTCAGCCTGTCTGTCTGTGTCTGTCAGCCTGTCTGTCTGCGTCTGTCAGCGTCTGTCAGCCTGCCTGTCAGCCTGCCTGTCTCTCTGCGTCTGTCTGCCTGCCTGTCTGCCAGCCTGTCTTTCTGTCTGTCTGCGTCTGCCTGTCTGCGTCTGCCTGCCTGTCTGCACCTTCCTGCCTGTCTGTCTGTCTGCCTGTCTGTCTCTCTGTCAGCCTGCACCTGCCTGTCTGTCTGTCTACCTGTCTGTCAGCCTGTCTGCGTCTGTCTGCGTCTGTCAGCCTGCCTGTCTGCCAGTCTGCCAGCCTGTCTGTCTGTCTGTCTGTCTGTCTGTCTGTCTGCCTGCCTGTGTCAGCCTGTCAGCCTGCCTGTCTGTCGGTCTGCATCTGTCTGCCTGCCTGCCTGTCTGTCAGCCTGTCTGTCTGTGTCTGTCTGCCTGCCTGTCTGTCTGCGTCTGTCAGCGTCTGTCTGCCTGCCTGAGTCTGCCTGTTTCTCAGCATCTGTCTGCCAGCCTGTCTGTCTGCGTCTGCTTGTCTGTCGGTCTGCGCCTGCCTGCCTGTCTGTATGTCTGTCAGCCTGTCTGCTTGCCTGCGTCTGTCTGCCTGCCTATTTGTCTGCGTCTGTCAGCCTGCTTGTCTTTCAGCCTGCACCTACCTGCCTGTCTGCGTCTGTCAGCCTGCGTGTCTGTCTGTCTGTCTACCTGTCCGTCAGCCTGTGTGCGTGTCTGCGTCTGTCTGCCTCTGCCTGCCTGTCTGTCTGCGTCTGTCAGCCTGCCTGCCTGTCTGCACCTGCCTGTCTCTGTCTTTCTGTCTGCGTCTGTCTGCAAGCCTGTCTGTCAGCCTGTCAGCCTGTCTGTCTGTCCGCGTCTGTCTGCCTGCCTGCCTGCGTCTGCCTGTCTCAGCCTGCCTGTCAGCCTGCCTGTCTGTCTGCCAGCCTGCACCTGCCTGTCTGTCTGCGTCTGTCAGCCTGCGTGTCTGTCTACCTGTCTGTCAGCCTGTCTGCGTGTCTGCGTCTGTCAGCCTGCCTGTCTGCCAGCCTGTTTGCGTCTGTCTGCCTGCCTTCCTGCGTCTGCCTGTCTGCCTGCGTCTGCCTGCCTGCCTGCTTGCATCTGCCTGTCTGTCAGCCTGCCTGTCAGCCTGTCTGTCTGCCTGTCTGTCTGCACCTGCCTGCCTGTCTGTCTGTCTGCCTGTCTGTCAGCCTGCCTGTCTGTCTGCATCTGTCAGCCTGCCTGCCTGAGTCTGCCTGTCTCTCTGTATCTGTCTGCCAGCCTGTCTGTCTGCGTCTGCTTGTCTGTCGGTCTGCGTCTGTCAGCCTGTCTGTCAGACTGTCTGCCTGCCTGCGTCTGTCTGCCTGCCTATTTGTCTGCGTCTGTCAGCCTGCCTGTCTGTCTGCACCTGCCTGCTTGTCTGTCAGCCTACCTGTCAGCCTGCCTGTCTGCCTGCCTCTGCCTGTCAGCCTGCCTGCCTGTCTGTCTGCACCTGCCTGCCTGTCCGTCTCTGTCTTTCTGTCTGCGTCTGTCTGCAAGCCTGTCTGTCAGCCTGCCTGCCTGCCTCCCTGTCTGTGCAGCCCACAGACACAGAACAATTTCATTGGTTAAAAACAGCCAAGTGGTCATAAAACCTTCTGTATGCTATGCCCTCCATGGTAAAGTGCCCCTATTATGAAAAAAAATCACTTTTTCTGGGATTTGGGGTGTTATTTTGTGCTTCCACACGCACACAAACTTGAAAAAAAAACATCCATGCTGTTTTGAGTGAGATATGAGTTTCTGAATGTATCCTGCCTTCAGTCTCCGGGTGAGCTGTTTAAAATCTGCAGGCCTTTCTACGTCACTAGCCGAAACGAAGGGGCTAACCGTAGCATGCTAGCACTAGCTGATATGATCCTTATCTAGCTACTGCGCATGTGCGACTGCCAACAAAGATGTTACAGCAGTGAGATGTCTCACTCTGTAGCTAAAACAGAGACCTGAACACAGGGTGAAAAGAGGAGCTGCATCAATGTGCAGTACAACAAAAATATTTTTTGAAAATTAAGCCATGTAAACCTATTCTGGTACAACCTCAACATACAATTATGAACCTGAAAATGAGCATAATGTGTATAGAGAGGTAAAGTCCCTCTCCTTCTGGTGGGCCGCTATGGGAATTTAGAACCCCAAATAAGAAAAAGTTGGGACAGTATGAAAAACAAATAAAAAAAGAAAGTAGTGATTTCTAAATGTACTTTGACTTATATATTTCATTGCAGACAATGTGAACACAACATATTTCATGTTTTGTCTGGTTAATCTAATTTCATTTGTAAATATACATCCTTTCCTGTCATTCAGACCTGCAACACATTCCAAAAAGGTTGGGACAGGAGCAATTTAGGGCTAGTAATCAGGTAAATTGGTTAAATAATGATGTGATTTGAAACAGGTGATGTCAACAGGTGATTGTAATTATGATTTGGTACAAAAGCAACATCCAAGAAAGGTCTAGTCCTTTAGGAGCAAAGATGGACCAAGGATTGCCAGTTTGCCAACAAATACGTGAAAAAATTATTGAAATGTTTAAAAATAATGTTCCTCAAAGAAAGATAGGAAGACATTTGCTTATTTCACCTTCAACAGTGCATAACATAATTAAAAGATTCAAGGAATGTGGAGGATTTTCAGTGCGTAAAGGACAAGGGCACAAGCCTAAGCTGAACAACCGTGATCTCCGATCCCTCAGGCGGCACTGCATCAAGAATCGTCATTCATCTATAAGCGATATCACCACATGGGCTCAGGACTACTTTGGCAAACCTTTGTCAAGTACCACAATTCGTAGTTACAGTCACAAATGCCAGTTAAAACTGTACTGTACTGTGCCAAAAGGAAGCCCTATGTTAACAGTGTCCAGAAGCGCCGTCGACTTCTCTGGGCTCAGAGGCATGTGGGATGGACCATCACACAGTGGAAACGTGTACTGTGGTCAGATGAATCAGTATTTCAGGTATTTTTTGGGAGAAATGGACGCCGTGTGCTCCGGACCAAAGAAGAAAAGGATCATCCAGACTGTTACCAGCAACAAGTCCAAAAGCCAGGGTCTGTCATGGTATGTGGTTGTGTCAATGCCCTTAGCAAAGGTAACTTGCACTTCTGTGCACCATTAATGCTGAAAAGTACATAGAGATTTTGGAGCACAATATGCTGCCTTCAAGAAGACATCTTTTCCAGGGACGTCCATGCATATTTCAACAAGACAATGCAAAACCACATTCTGCACACATTACAAAGTCCTGGCTGCGGAGGAAGAGGATACGGGTACTTGACTGGCCTGCCTGCAGTCCCGACCTGTCTCCAATAGAGAATGTGTGCTGCATTTTGAAGCGCAAAATGCGACAACGAAGACCCCGTACTGCTGCCCACCTGAAGACTTGTTTGCAGCAAGAATGGGACAAAATTACACCTGAAACACTTCATCACTTGGTGTCTTCAGTCCCTAAACGTCTTTTAAGTGTTGTGAAAAGGAATGGCAACATTACAAAGTGGTAAATGCTTTACTGTTCCAACTTTTTTTGAAATGTGTTGCAAGAATAAAAAATAGGAATTTTGTTTTTTTGAAAGAAAAACTAAAATCATGAGGAACACGTTAAATTATGTGCTGTTGTATTGTCTGCAATGAAAAACAAGTCAAAGTACATTTAGAAATCATTACTTTCTTTTTTTATTTGTGTTTTCCATACTGTCCCAACTTTTTCTGATTTGGGGTTGTAAATCAAATTTAAACAGAAATCACGTTGGAGGAGGGGGAGGGATGGACAGGTTAGCAAAGACGAGGCATCCTTGTTAGACCACACCCGCAGAGAATGGACGCATTTAACAATTCAAACGTCACCTTAATGTAACAGACAAATACACGTATAATAATAATAATAATAAATTTTATTTGTAGAGCACTTTTCATAAGAAAATCTCAAAGTGCTACAGAAACCACATCAAAACACATGGATAAATAGAAAACAGAAAACATATGCAATCAATAAAATACATACAGAAAAAATGCATTCGAACGAAAAACAGCTAAACGAGCAGTGGAGAGCAAATTTAAAATCCGCAAAGGCTACGAACAACTTAAGAAGGCCTGCCTGAACAGAACAGTTTTAAGCTGTTTTTTAAAACTGTCCACAGACTGTGGTTTTCTGAGATGTTCAGGGAGGGAGTTCCAAATGCGAGGGGCAGTGACGGAGAAAGCTCGATCTCCCATGGTGCGGAGTCTTGAGCGGGGCTGATGGAGGAGGTTTGTGCTTTGTGACCGGAGGTTATGGGTAGATGAGTGTGGGCTAATGAGGTCTTTGAGGTATTGCGGGGCGTTGTTGTAGATGCAATGGTGGGTGATGAGGGCAATCTTGTATTGAATTCTTGAGGTTATGGGGAGCCAATGTAGGTTCTGAAGAATGGGAGTGATGTGTTCGTATTTGCGAATTTTCATCAGAGTTCGGGCAGCACAGTTCTGAATGAGTTGAAGTTTCTGAAGGTGTTTATTTGGGATACCGATGAGCAGGCTGTTACAGTAGTCCAGCCTGGAGGAGATTAGTGCGTGGATGAGTTTTTCTGCGTCAGAAAAACTCAGGAAGGGGCGGAGTTTAGAAATGTTTCTGATATGAAAAAAGCAGGTTTTGTACAGATAATTGATGTGGTTTGCAAAGGTCAGTTGTGGGTCCAGCTTCACACCGAGGTTGGTGACAGTAGTTGAGAGGGGGATGTCTTGACCGGAGAAAGAGATAGTGGTTATGAGGGATGACTGGACCTGATGAGGGGTGCCGATTTTTATGGCTTCAGTTTTGGAAGTGTTCAGCTGGAGGAAATTTTGACTCATCCAAGCCCTAATCTCCTCCAGGCAGTTTGAGAGGACAAAAGATGATGGTGAAGAGGGAGCAGCTGATGATGAGGTGGCCAGTGATGGTGAAAGGGCCGGGGTGGAGCATGAATCGGTTCGCAGGTATAACTGAGTGTCATCAGCATAACAGTGAAAAGAGATGCCGTGTCGGCTGATGACACGACCCAGTGGCAGCATGTACAGAATAAAAAGCAGGGGTCCCAGGATAGATCCTTGGGGGACACCACAAGTGACCGGAGCTGTTTGGGACCTGGCAGATCCCAGGCTGACATATTCTGTCCTGTCAGTGAGGTAGGAGGTGAACCAGTCCAGTGCAGAGTGACGTAGACCGATGTCAGTGTGGAGGCGGTTTAGGAGGATATGGTGGTCGACGGTGTCAAAGGCTGCTGAAAGGTCGAGTAGGATGAGTATAGAGAGGGATCCAGAATCTGCAGAAATAAGGAGATCATTGATAACCCTCAACAGTGCTGTCTCTGAACTATGGGCAGGACGAAAACCAGATTGGAATGTTTCAAACAGTAAATTACGTTGTAGATGTTCCTGTAGCTGTGCAGCAACAGCTTTTTCAAGCACCTTGGAGAGAAATGGAAGATGTGAGATGGGCCGGTAGTTGGAGAGGCATTCTGGGTCAAGGTTGTGTTTCTTCAGAAGAGGTTTGATAACGGCAGTTTTGAGTGGGGGTGGAACAAGACCGGAGTTTAACGACTGGTTTATGATTTGTGTGATGAGAGGACTAATGGCCGACAGGTTAGATTTGATGAGTGCTGTAGGGAAAGGGTCCAGGGGAGAGGTGGAAGGCTTCATCTTTTTGATGAGATCCTGTACTTCGATTTGTGTGACTGCATTGAAAGTGCTGAAAAGAGGAGGTTGTGAGCAGACAGATGGTGGAGATGGATCTGGCGAACCTGAAAGCTGAGACCGTATGGAGTTTATCTTATCTCTGAAAAATTGAAGAAAACTGTTGCATTGTTCTGCTGTGGGTTCAGAATGGGTTGGATTTTTGGGATTTAGGAGTTGATTTATGGTGGAAAAAAGCTGTTTGGAATTTCCAGGACTGTTATTGATAATGTTGGAGTAGTAGATGGACCGAGCTTGTTTTAGAGCCGCTGCATAGAACTTCTGGTGTTGTTT
This sequence comes from Gymnocephalus cernua, assembly GCA_023631565.1. Lineage (NCBI taxonomy): Eukaryota > Metazoa > Chordata > Actinopteri > Perciformes > Percidae > Gymnocephalus > Gymnocephalus cernua. The sequence goes on along the minus strand of CM042440.1, from coordinate 25,004,419 downwards.
GTAGGCCAGCTTGTGTACCACCAGGCCTGATGATTTGACACGCCTCTCAATGGCACGGCCACCAGCCTTCATCTTTCTTAGTTCGGCCGTGAACCAGGGGGCAGAACGAGAGAAAGACACAGTTCTTGTTTTAAGGGGGGCATGTGTATCCAGGAGGCACTGAAGAGAAATATTGTAGTGTTCAACTGATGTATTTACTGATGGATGGTTGACTGAGGCCAGCAGTTTGATATCAGAGTACAAAATGGCAGGGTTGATGTTTTTTATATTACGAAAATGGATATCACGTTCTGGCTTAGGGAGGGGGGACGGGCAGGAGACGTCCATGGAGATGATGCTGTGATCGGAAACGCCCAGGTCATATACCAACAGATTTTTGATGGAAGGAGAGTCAGAGATAACCAGATCTAAAGTGCGCCCCCTGGTGTGAGTAGGAGCATCAACATGCTGTATGAGATTGAGACAGTCCAATACATTTAAAAATTCAGCTGCCAAGGGGGAGGAGGAATTTTCAATGTGAATGTTCATGTCGCCAAGTATAATATTATTGGAGGATGTGGAGCAAAAGGAGGTGAGGAGATCATGAAACTCTGTGATAAAGGAAGGATGAGTTTTGGGCGGCCGGTAGATCAGTACAGCATTTATCTTGGAGGGGGGTTTTGATTTAAAAGCCAGATATTCAAAAGAGGACACATCAGGTAGAGACAGAGGAGAAAGCTTGAGAGCGTTGCGGTAAATTACCGCCAGGCCACCACCTCGACCAGTGCAGCGTGCCCTGTGCAGGTAACTATATCCAGGGGGACAGGCTTCATTTAATGATGAAAAAACCTCAGGTTTGTGCCAGGTCTCAGTGAGGCACATCATGTCAATATCTTTCTCAAGAATATGATCATGTATCAGACTAGATTTGTTTGACAGGGATTGGACGTTAAAAAGTTCAGTTTTAATGTGAGATTTATGGTCAGAAGACCTCTGGATGGGGCGGAGCAGGGTAAGATCCACTCCACGCCTTCCATCAAGTGCCGCGTGCCGTAGTCTCGCGATGTTCCCGGTGATACATCTTTCCATGGTGGCAGCACTCTGATGACGTAGCCGCGATGCGACAGGAAAGGCGGCAGACCGGACGGGCAAGACGGAGCTGAGGTGGAGAGGCTGGATGCGAGTAATCTTTCCCAGCGATTTTCCAGCTTTAAGTTGCGTTATGGTAGCGTGTCCATTCACTGGAGCAAGCATTTGCGATGGCTCCGGAAAGACAGGACGGATCCATCGGCTGCATACGGACCAGGCCGCGGGAGAAAGTCCGGAGCGCGATTCGGCCAACGAAGAGGCTCTCAGGTGAGCTTTTAGTCGGGCAATCATGCCGGCACGTTTCCCACGTCTTCTAGAACGCTTTCTCAAGGGTGGTGGGCACGATAGCCAACGTCGGTGTTCAGATCCGTAGGATCCATTAGATCCGTTTGAGCGAGACTCTTGGTCGCGGTCCCGCCGAGGATAGACTGTAGGCATACGGCGCAGGTGAACGGGGATGTCCGCCAGCACCGGTGTTTGTTCGTTGAACAGTGGGTGATCAGCTGGCAGCAGGGTCTCTGACCAAGCCCTGAGGTCAACGAGGGTTTGGCGATCATATACCAACAGAGCGGATATATATCGGAAGGTACAAAACAATAATAAAAGCAAAACAGACTCAGCAGCAAAGGAGCGAGGCGGACGGCTTGCCAATACGGGCGCCATCTTGGATCTCTATTCAAGTCAGTATGAACGTTCAGCTCAGAACGTATAATAAATGAGAACCTTGTTACTATGGAAAACCCTGTTGAGTCTTTCATGTCGCTATTTGTTCCATTTAAGAGGTGAATTCGAAGTGCAGCAGTTAAACAATGCAAAGTGCAGCAGTTAAACTCTGCTCTGAGTACACGCCAATGGGTCTTGTTTCATAACGTTTTCATTTCACTCATATCTTACAACACGATATACATGAAAATCTTCACATTGAACTAACATTGTAGGACAACACAATTCACTCATCTTACGTTAGCTGACAAGCCGACACGCTTGCTTTCCATTATAACGTTAAACATGTTAACAACGTTAGCTAGAGAAAACAATTATATTGTTGGCAGATAACAGCATTTAGGCCTACCTCAAACTGTCAGTGATCGAGTGACATAGCACTAAGGATGTTTTATTGTGAAGAGGACCCCAGTAGGTTTTTGAAACCCCCAGTTTCCCATTCAAAATGGCGATTTTTGCCAAAAAGCGACAAGTTTGCAGGTATGCATATTGATCATATTAGGCGGTGGGCAGGACCCCAAAATTATGAATTTAATACTTACCTCACCGCTGTCTACGTTTTTTATTGCTGAGGTCATGTAAACAAATTGTATAAGTACTACAGACATTGTTTCCAACGTTGTTGTATGCACATTAGATGCAAAATGTCCTTACAAACTCATACTTTTTTAAACCGGCAAATAAGCAGGATTACTAATAACGTTAGAGAACCTCCCGTTTCCTTGACAACCAGCGTAAATAATGACCAAAGATTCTACAGCGGAGCGGACAAACTTGTTCTTGTACAGCAGATTACGATTAGATTAATATATTGGATAGTACAATTTTTAGTGGTGAGATTAGCTTTTTTTCTGTAGGTTGAGTCTTCAGACTTTCTATCGTTATTATTAGTAATCCTGTTTATTTGCTGGTTTAATCAACACAATGTAACAACACACAAAAAAGTATCAAACGGCTCGTAATACGGAGGTAAAAATGGTGTTGTATCCACTTAGCTACAGTGGATAAAAGCCCTGTAACCCCCTTTTCCCAGACAAGTTGGGCAAAGTTTGTGCAATGTACACAATTATGGGTGAACCTGCAAACTATAGAGAGTACAATAGCTGAAAAAGACGTATTGGAATTTAACTTAAACTCTGAAGACGTCCACGGTGTGCCGGCTGATGTTGGATTTCACAGTGCGCTACATGCTCTTCACCAACAAAGAACACATTGAAAGAGCACGTAAGAAGAGAGAAAAGGCAGCTAACAACAGTGAAGGTTTGTATCAAATGTATAATAACAACAGTGTCCAGACAGTAGTGTGAAAGTAGTTGTCCAGCTGTAAACCCGATTAAATTAAGCAAGCGGTGGCTGTTCACTGTGATTTATACCCCTGGCTGCACCAGAAACGCCTCCTTTTCCCAAAACATCAACCTCACCCAGCCAATCAGAATTAAGGTTTCTACCCCAATTTGGCTTATAGTCTGGCTAACCCTGGACTCTGGGCAATTCCCTGATGCATGAGTTTCATTCTGAGGGATTGCTTTTGAGAATGTGCACACAAACTATTTACTGAATTATTTAGCTGATGATCCCATTAATTACAATGGTGACACCAGTGCAACTGAAAAGGTTGTACGACACTTTCATTCCACTATGTAAACACAACCAGTTCTGGAGTGATATGTCTATCACTAGAGAGGTAAAGAGGCTCTTCCTATAGATAACAACACCCAGTCTCTGTGTGTATTGGTGCATTATGCATCTCATGCTTCATGTCAAATAGAGCAAGTAGTGCTTTGTCCCATAAACATACATATTACAGCACACTGCAATGAAGAAGTGTAGGGAAGCAGTTATTCATTAACATTGCAGACAGCATTAGGGCTGCAGCTATCGATTCTTTTTGTAATCGATTAATCTAGAAAGTAATCGATCGATTAATCGGATTTTTTTTTTTTGCGTTTTGAAACAACCAAAACAAATAATGTATAATGACAATGATGTGGCTGTAAAATGATCAAGCATTTGGCTTTTATTTCTCAAAGGAACAGAGGTATTTATTCCAACTCCAACATTTGGCAATTTAATTTAATTAAGTTTCATGCTCCTTTCGAAAGGAGCCAGTTGAGGTGGTTCGGGCATCTGGTAAGGATGCCCCCTGGGCGCCTCCCTAGGGAGGTGTTCCAGGCACGTCCAGCTGGGAGGAGGCCTCGGGGAAGACCCAGGACTAGGTGGAGGGATTACATCTCCAACCTGGCCTGGGAACGCCTCGGGATCCCCCAGTCAGAGCTGGTTAATGTGGCTCGGGAAAGGGAAGTTTGGGGTCCCTTGCTGGAGCTGCTCCCCCCGCGACCCGACCACGGATAAGCGGACGACGATGGATGGATGGATGAAGTTTCATGCTATAATCTAGCCCTGACATCAAAGTAAATATCTGTTTTATGTAGATTTCTACACCTGCAGCATTTACCATTAGGCTACCAACAAATAATATATAATTTCGGGGGTGAGCCTATTTACTATGGTAACCTAGCAACGTGTGTGTGTGTGTTTGTGTGTGCACGCGGAAGAGTGAGAGACGTGTATGTGTATGTGTGAAGGTTTTTTTTTTTAGGCTATACTCTCTTGCAATTGAACGTGAATAAGTTTACTACTTAAAAACATCAAAGCTAAACATATCTAGTCAAACCGCATCACGACATTGCTACAAATACAGTATGCGATTAAGATCAGCGGCTGCTTAGCTACGTTACCTTGTTTCAGCGACGCTTGGTGAAACGGCGTGGAGCGGATGTTTTCGGTTCAGATGCTGAATCATTGAAGTCGTACTGCTGTGGTATGCCAGGTCAGTAGACACATTGCACCTTGTTCTCTTCCCAAACTTTAGACATTCTCTGCCGTTTCTGGACATCTTTACTCTCCGCCATCGCGGTAACTAAATTCAAAATGTATCGCGCGCTAGTGGTGTGCTTCCTGAACAACGGTCCGTGTGGAACAATCAGATCCCTGCGCGTATAGTGCGCGTCACAGGAATTTAACGAGGCTTCGAGGCAGAATTTTTGCCTCGAGGAATTTTTGTTATCGAGTTACTCGAGTAACTCGATGAATCGTTTCAGCCCTAGACAGCATGTACACTGTATTAATATAGTATATCAGTGCAAGTGGATGACATTACTAGACATAATAATGTCTCCGTGGGAGAGACCTTGTTGCCTCAGAGGCCATGTATCATTAAAGCTGTTACAAACGCTACACATCTTATCTTTGTAAAAACCACACTAAAGGTTCTGAAGACAACCCATACCAGGCAGGCTATGACCATTTCTGTGAGTCAGTGGTGGACGAGAGGCTATTGAAGAAGCGCGAAGTTCTCCGGCTGTCCCGGCTAAATGAGCTTTTCAAGGCAATATTTAAGGAAAGAGAGGGCACTGACATTTCCGCATACACAGTCTGTCGTTTAAAGACTAGGCTTCAAAAGTCACATCCTTGCCTAAAGTTTTTGAAGTCATCCAAAAATTATTTAGTATTTGTTGAAGACTTGTGTGCTGAGGAGGTTATTCCTGATGTAGCAAAACAGTAGTCATCATCAGACCAAAGTGATGACGACAATGAGGATGACACTGAGCCAAACCAGGTTGTGGAGGGGCAGACATATGAGAGACTTCTGTATCATGCAGCCATGTCTCTCAAGGAGATCATACAGGACAAATGCAAATGTACAGCTAAACTACCATGGCCACCAACAGCCCAAGACCTCAAGATTGATACTGCCCTCAGGTAATTGGGATTTTGAATAGTCTTGGGCATGACACTGCTCTCGCAGAGCTGCAGCTTGAAAGAGGTGGTACACATCCCACCAAGCATTGTACCTGAAATCTCTGCAACCCTTGTTTGGGACAACAATGACTTTGGTGAGGAAACGCTGTCAGGAAAGGGCACAATGCACAACACCAACGGCATCATAATTCAGAAGCCCACCTCCAGTGATGTACCTACCTCTGAATTTGTATCGCTGCAGAAAAGCCGGAAAAGGTCCCTTCAACCTCCTCCTATCCAAACTGACATCTTTACAAGAGGAAAAAGGGCCGGTCCAGAATGTTTCAGGTCTAGAATTGAAGTTGGATGTGAGATCTACATTCCTGTGCAGGCGACAGCAAGGACAATTGACAGTGCTTACTTCTTCATGAAGACTCAAGAAGTCCAAAGAAGTGTTCTTCCTGGATGGACTGGCTACAATACACTACTGCAGAGAGGTGCAATTCCACCACAATCTAACATTGGTTACCTGCCTGTCATTGATGCCAGTCCAACAGACTTAAACAGTGCACACCGTCCTTACACGTTCCATAGCTATAGCAGACAAACTAAAGCTGAATTAAATTGTGTTAGTAATGGATCAGGCCATATACTCGAAAGCACAAGAGATTCGTTAGACAAATAACATTTCAGGAACGACTCGTCCTTGGAATGGGGGAATTTCACACAGCCATGGCGTACCTGGCCTGTATTGGGAAGCGATTTGGAGATGTCATGATAGAAGCTGAAGTTGTTGCTGCAGGATCTGTGGAGGGAGTCATATCTGGACATCAATACAATCGCAGCATGCATGCACACAAGTTAATGTGTGAAGGCCTACAGAGACTTCGCTGGCAGGCATACCTGGACATTCTGCCGGAAGATGTATGTGAAGCTGCTGTCAAGACTGCTGTTGATCTGCAGACAGCTTTTCCTGGTGCAGAATTTGATGATCTGGTAATGTCTGAGACCTTTCAAAAGGTAATGAAAGGGTATGAAGATTTCATGAAAGACAACACCACCAACAAGACATTACACTTTTGGTGGACATACATTTCAATGGTTGAAGATCTTCTCTTCATCAGAGGAACATGAGAGGCAAACTGGAGCCTCCACCTATCAAGTGTGCGTTCCATTATGCCATGGTTCTTCTGTTATGACAGAATCAACTATGCCCGCTACCTGTCAACGTACTGGATGGAAATGGTCAGTTTAGGGTACAATCATCCAAACATAAACCGCCAGCTCCAATCAGGGGATTTTGTCGCCCAAAGACAGCAAACATATGGCTTTGCTTACGCAGCATGTGATCAAGTAATCGAACAATGTTCCTGAGGGCTCCACGTGGGTGTGGGATACTATGGCACTTGTACAAGTGATGAAACCCCAACCAAATTTCGGGATGTTTGCTGACGGTGCTCTCAGGCTGATTGTCAGTGTGGCCAAAGCTAGCAAGTCCAAAGTAATCCATTTTGTACCAGACACCTACAAAGTCATGAGCATCAAGAATGCAGAACGAGATCAACGTGCAGTGAATTACCAAAATATATTCTGAAGACCAAAGGACACCAAAGCAATGGGCAAAGTTCTTGGCATGTGGGGAAAATAAGGAAAATCTCCTACAATTTTTCTTTGATAGATGGTGTACATCTGGAGGGCACATGATTGAGGACCTGACTGTGATCTCAGTGCAACGGCACATGGAGGCACATGGAGGAGAGTGCCATGCTCTAAAAAAAAAACCCAGATACAACTGATTTGGAAGCCTTGCCAATGCCAGCGCTGTTCACAACACAGGAAGAAACGGACACCAGACTACTGCTATACTGTGCTCATGCTGCTGATTACAGCAGGCATATTATTATCAGAAGTCCTGACACTGATGTGTTTGTACTGGCCCTCGCTTTCTACAAAGACATCGGAGCTCACCTGTATTTCCAGACAGGGAAAGGAGGAAATTCTCGCACAGTCGAAGTCCAGAAGATCCATAACCAGCTGGGACCGATAGTCTGCGATGCACTGATTGGTCTTCACTGTTTCACTGGTTGTGACACTGTCAGCTCCCTGTATGGCATAGGAAAGGTGAAGGCAATGAAGGCACTACTATCCAATCAAGAGCACTGCAACACATTCCAGAGAATAGGCAGAACTTTCACTGTGACCCCAGACCTCTATGAGGCAGTGGAGGCCTTCACATGCGAGCTATATGACATAAAAGATGTAAAAAGTGTCAACCAGGCAAGGTGGCACATGTTTAGGTCTGGGAAATGTCTCGAAAGGAGCCTTCCTCCTAATCAAGACTCCCTTCAGCAGCACATTCAGCGTGCCAACTACCAGGCTGCAATACACAGGTACAGAAACAGAAAAAAGAAAATGGTTTACAGCTAATATGCCACTCTAAAGTACACACAAAATCAGAAACATAATTCTGATACAGTAGGTTAATAGGCCAAAGTTATCTTTTCATTTTTTTCATTCTACAGGAGAAGTTTGCAAAAACAACCTGACATACCCTCACCGGTACAGCATGGATGGAGGATGGAGGGAGAACACCTGGTGGTGCACTGGATGACACTGGCCCCAGCACCACAGAGTGTCTTAGAGTTGGTGCACTGCCAATGCAAAATCCTTAAATGTGTGGGAGGGAATTGCAACGGCAAAAAGCATAAGCTAGCATGCACAGAATTGTGTCATTGTATGAACTAAGGGTGCTCCGATCAGGATTTTTGGGGCCGATCACCGATCACCGATTGCTGGAAGACGTATCGGCCGATACCGATCACCAATCACTTTTATGAACTGAAAATTACGCCATTACATAACAGTCACACATGTTTAGAGAATGTATCAGTAACGGTTGGGCTTTCTGTTCTAGCTCAAAATCTAAAAAATGTCCTTTCAATCACTGCACATTTCTTCAGCACACACAGACACACACAGTCACACACACACACACACACACACACACACGGGGAAACAGCTGTTTGAGCGGCGCCGGAGCTGCTAGCTACACGACTCCGCTCTGCCTTAGCATTAGCTAACTTTGAAAACTCCTCACACTCCTTTCTGTGACTAACCTTCAAATGTCTGATGAGGTTGGTGGTGTTGAAATGCCTTTGGAGCTTTCCGCCTCGTGGTATTTCCTCGGTACACACGTTGCTAATCGCTAGTGTATTGTCTTTTTCCCATTTAGCAAGGACTCGGCGGACTCCAGAGGCAGTAGAAGCGTCAGAATGGTGTACACCCTTAGTATGAACTGTGACAATCTACCATAAGTGGCTCCATGACCAGAGATTGGAAGTAGCGAAGTACAAATACTTTTACTGTACTCAAGTAGATTTTTTGAGATATTTTTACTTTACTATTTATTTTTGTGCCGACTTTTTACTTTTACTCCTTACATCAAACGAATTCAGTAACTTGATTTACTGTAAAAGTGCTGTAGTTAACGTTAATGTCTCAAACCTCTCAGACGTAAGTTAGAGGACTCATGTTAAAACTCTCACAGAATCACAACTGAATGCATATCTTGCAACTCGGTCAGAATATTATTAACCTGGAGTCCCAGTCTCTGTCACAATAATCATATATGTAATGTTTTAGGCCGACATCCATTTAAAATGTAGCCAATATAAAGAGCATATAAAGAGCCTTTTCGCCATGTCCACTGACTTTCTCAGCTTGTACTCTAGCAACATTTGTGTGGTCCAGGTGGCTTTGCATAAAAAAATAGTTGTCATTTGCAAGGCTACTTTTATTTTTATACTTTAAGTACATTTCCAAGGCTGTACTTTGTTACTTTTACTTGAGTAAAGAAGTTAAGTATCTGTACTTCTACTTGAGTATGGGAAGTGAGTACTTTTGCCATCTCTGTGTTCCTCAGTAACAGTAAAGCATTTACCACTTTGTAATGTTGCCATTCCTTTTCACAACACTTAAAAGACGTTTAGGGACTGAAGACACCAAGTGATGAAGTGTTTCAGGTGTAATTTTGGTACCGGAAACAACATCGGCAGTGCCTGACGTCGGCTAATCCAAAAATTGGCAAAGAGGTGGCACCGGCTTGTATTTGAGACAGGCGTCTATAAGAGACAGGCCTTTAATTGACAATGCTTTGCCCGCATGCTGTGGATCCACTCACACACGCTCACCTCCAGCTCTTCACTGACCTTCCTCCCTCCACCTCGCAGTCTGGCCCCTTTGTCGTCTTCCTCGGACAGACGTCGCAGTTCTGCTTTATGTTTACGCCATTCTCGCACTCTCTCAGAATCAAATCGAGAAATGTCTCGCCGCTGCTTCTCCCAAATTTTGTTCGGCAAATTTGACAACTGTCAGCTTAAATGTCAAATCATATTTTTTTCTTTTTGTCTCCATGGTGGTATTGAGAGAATTAAGAAAAACTGAAGACTAAAAGAAAGTTTGTTAACCTGTTTGTTATGTTGCCATAGCGATGAGTCGTTTATGAACGGTTGCGTCTGTCACGTGAAATCAAATCAAAACATAGAACAAACGATCTGACGGTTTTAAAAGATCAAATACAACCCGACACGAAAAAAAAAAAAAAAAAAAAAAGACCAGGACAAAGCCACACTGCCAGAAGACTTTCAGGAAGCAGCTTGCTGCAGACATGTTAAAGTTTGCTGAAGGCTCAGCAGCACCACCACCACCTGCATGCCTATGTACTATGGAGGTGATGCTACCCAGTTTAGGAGGTACTGCAGGAACTGCCAGGATACTGGGAACCAAAGGGCGAAGACGCCTATTTACTGCAGAAAGTGCCAGGTCCCTCTGTGCCTCAACTCCAAAAAGAACTGCTTCCAGCAGTGGCACGATGGAAATGTGTTAGATTTTATATATACAGTACAATTAATTGTTGTTTATTAACTCTGTTCTTACCTGTGTTTTACCAGTTAGGTGTTATTGCTTGTTTTATTGTTAATAAATAAATGTGCTTTCCCTTGAATGGTTTTACTTGAATGGGAAAAAATATATAGATTTGATTAAAGATCAAAGCCAGAAGCATTATATTTAGATGGAAAAACACATACAGGGACATATAAGTGAAATGTAATGTGTTTTAAAGTTTGGTACCTGAGAAGAGTCAAATGGCACAGATGGTACCCCAATGTCTGCCTAAACATGCTTCTGCTAAAACCTCTCTAACTTTGCTCTGCTTCACTTTATAAGCCTAAATCTTTTTTTAGATGTTGTATTATGGGTTTCTAGAGGTTTTGGGCTGCAACTGCATTATTCCTGAGGGATATTCCCTCTAACAATTGATAGTTTTGTTAGGCGGAAACTAAATCTTTAATTTATGCTGTGATTCATCTTCATTTACTTTGACCCAGTAACAAATATATTGATGCTTACACCTCTACATGAAGCCCACAAGTGTTACCTTTTATTATGATACCAAGATCATTAAAATAGACTTTGTAATTGCAGAGATATACTCTATTCCTTTTGGATTTATCATTTTCGAGTATGGGCCTGAGCCAAAGGCCTAGGGCTTAACCTGTTCAAATCCCCCTCTTTTGCCTGATTTTCGTCCATTTCTCGTTCCCAAAAAGGGAAAAGCTTATAACAGAAGAACTGCAAGGCCAAACTGCATGTATGAGGCTTAATATGAAACCTAACTTCTTCTAGTTTATGGACATGTGCTTGATTAGCATGTGATTAGAACAGACTACAGCAGTTCAAACATGGTTCAAAATAGTAATTTTGGTCCAGTCTAAAAACTATATATAAATATACTTTGTGCCACACTATGCAGAACACAACACATGCCTTCTACACATTGTCAAGAAGACCTCTATAAAGTTTCAGAACTCTAGTCCTAACCTAATGGGAGCTAGGGAGTTTTCAGTATTTGGTATTACAGGTGTACCTGTCCAAAACCTCTCCAAATGACTAAATTTTGCTAAATGCTTTTACTCCTATGCTATTAGAAAAAACAAAATTACTTACAAAACCTTTTTACATTCATTCTACCACTGTTGAACTTATTTTTTTCTCATAAATCACAGGTATGTGCCAGCTGGCAGGGGCTTAGGTCTGTTGCCCATTCATTTGGACTGGCTCCCATTGGATGTTCCTATCATGCTATACCATTGGAAAGGGAATGTGATTGGCTACAACTGCCATGATTGACGTATTGATAGCCAATAACAGCTTTTTTTAAGATGGCTGCTCAGAGAGATGACGCAGCATGGGAGCGCTTGCTGGACATCGGGGGCTGTCCCGGGGTGAAAACTAAACAGAAAAAGGTGGGGATAGTTTCATTGTGTAGGAAGCAACATGAAGAAAACGAACATACCCAGCAACATGGTGCAGGGCACGGTTAAATATATTATTTCAGACGGAACGTGATCAGCTAATGAAGCTAGCTGACAGTTTGCAGACAATTAGCATGGACTCTACAGGACAATATTCCTAACCTGGATTAATTATTTTGAAAACCCCTTGTTATCCTTTTGATCGGTGGACACTTACAGGCTAGTGGAATATGAATAAGACAGAAATGAATGGGGATTGAGCGGTTAGGACAGCCTACAGGTAGGGAAGCGTCATCTTTTTTTTTCACTTTTTTTTTTAGTATGAGCACTAAGATCATGAATAATGCTTTGGTGCTTATGATTTCAGTAAAATGAACGGAATGATTGAATTGCAGAGAATTTTACCAATCAAATGATCTACGGCATGTCCATATTGACAAAAGTTTTGAACTTTTGTGGTCAAATAATTATTATATCAGAACATGCCTGTTAACAGGTTAAGAGGTTAGGACTTTTTAAGGACCCGCAGGGACCCTGGACAACACAAGAACACCGGAAGTGAGGCAATATGCTTACCGTATACGTCAGCACATAACTCCGAGACTCCGAGAGACTCCTCCTCTCCTGTTGACAGAGACTCCTGCAGCTCGGTGACTGTTGAGCAGGGCAACAGCAAGTCATCAAGTGGAGCAGAGGGAGGTGAGCTCCTTAAGAGCATGAGCAGCTCATCCATCTTTTCCTCAAATGTGTCCATCCACTGTGCCATGCAATGATGGCTACGGAAAAATGGATAGTTTTAGTTGTTATACATTATATACTTATATATGAACAACTTAAGTGAGTCTTCTTGCCTCTCACTTCTGTCTCCATGGCTGAAACACCTCCTTCTGTGTGATGAGTTCTGCCATTTACAACAAAAACAAAAAGTTAAGTTACTCCCAAGTTCCTAGTCATGAAATTGTATTTAATTGGAAAATTCAAAGCCAATGTACCTTCAACTGGGTCCCAAGATGAAGTGGCAGACCGAGCTTGCATTACAATAGTCCCCTCCAGCTCTGGACGACTGGCAGGTTTCCTGTGTGGTATTGACTCAACTGAAAAGAAAGTAGATATGAATATTGGTTGAGGGTGAACGACAAAAACAACAACAACCAGACGGGAAAAGGGTATTTTACAATAACTTTGAATGTGCGATCGGTGATTAGTATCGGCCGATACATCTTCCAGCAATCAGTTATCGGCCCCAAACATCCTGATCGGAGCACCCTTAATATTGGTCAGGTCATTTATGGTAGATTTCTTGCACATGCAATTGCAAAAGATGAACCTATGCTGTTACATTAGACAATCGCTAAAAAAAACTAAACAAAAAACGTACATGCACACGTACATGGTGGTGGAGGCAGTGACATCTGGTGACCTGAAAAAGGGCAGAAAGAGACAAACACATCAGAAGAGTAACGTGATATGCACCAGGTTGAATGTCAGTAGTTCCATGGTAGGAAATATGACTCTGGTTTCTTAAATGCATGCATAAATGTTAACTTACAGACAGGGCTTCCAGACACACGCTCCGTCCTGGAATGCTTTCTTGGTTATGGAACAGATTCATCTGAAATAAAAGACCATATAATTTATACTGATTGCAAAAAGAATATTTGAATTCTGTAAATAATTTAGTCAAGGATGTGTAATCATTATGTTGTGCTAGGTTAGCCTGCAGTTTCGTGAACAGAGCTTCTCTTAAAACATCCATTAGTATGTCTCAAACCGCGCACTTCCGTTCGTACACTACATATTTACTTGCATAGTGCGTAAAATTTGACGGGGGAGTGTTGTCTCAAATTGCGCACTGCCTTATGTACTTACCGGAAATGACGATCACAACATCTCATCCCTCCTTTTGTGAAATTGTGAATTGCACACAGGCAGAGCATTCCCGCCACCTAATGTCACCCGCGAAAAATTAGGGCTGTCAATCCATTAAAAAAATAATAGAATCAATTCAGGGCTCCACACTAACTTTTTGCCTTGGTTGCACTGGTGCGCCTAACTTTTTTATTTAGGTACACCAGCACACAATTTAGGTGCACCCAAATTTTTCCTCGCGGCGCCGTTAACGCCACAACTTCTAGGTTACCTTTTTATCACGCTCCATATACATTCATTTATATTATGTAAATGATTTTAAACAAGAATAAGGTGTAGGTAAATACTTTTTAGTTGAAACACAATCATACTGCATATAAAAATAAAAATATTAACAAAAAAAGTTTGAAGTGCTTCACTGAGCTGCCAAACTAAAACATTTCAAAAGGTATAATGGAGGATTTTCCCGAATTTTAGAAAAGAACCGCCCTCTCCACTTTTTGAAAAAATGCACATGCGCAACACCCTACCTGCTCCCGAGAGGGAACGCCTATTAAACGTCTGCACGAGAGAGCATGCACACGCCTAGTTCTCCTCGTGCACGCTCTGTTTACAAGTTGCTGTCGGCATGGCTCTACAAGCCGACTTTCCAAAAGAAGATTTGCACTTTTTCCACTACGTCAGACTCGCCACCGGTAAGTGGAAATCTATTTAGGACAAGCATCTCTATAGCTAACGTTAGCATGCTACAGGCCAACAAACAAGCTATCGCCGAGAGCGGGGAGGCAGCGCCGCAGTCGGAGGCTTTTATATACTGTCTATGGTCGGAGGCCGTGGCCGTCTGCTCGCTGACCTGTCAACGACCACTATACCTTTAAGTAAAACATTTCAAAATAGATCAAAGTGCTTCCCTGATCTGAGATCTAACATTTCATGGCTCAAAGTCTTATAGCCCCCCCCCTGCTGTCCTCTGCCCCTCAGATGGACAACACCTGTAATTTGGCCTTCTTCCCCTTTAGCCTTGCCTAAACCAATGACAGTACCAGCTTGCCACACTCCCTAGCATCAAAATTCAAAAATAAAAAATAAAAGAGTCAACCTGTCAACGACCACTATACCTTTAAGTAAAACATTTCAAAATAGATCAAAGTGCTTCCCTTATCTGAGATCTAACATTTCATGGCTCAAAGTCTTATAGCCCCCCCCCTGCTGTCCTCTGCCCCTCAGATGGACAACACCTGTAATTTGGCCTTCTTCCCCTTTAGCCTTGCCTAAACCAATGACAGTACCAGCTTGCCACACTCCCTAGCATCAAAATTCAAAAATAAAAAATAAAAGAGTCAACCTGTCAACGACCACTATACCTTTAAGTAAAACATTTCAAAATAGATCAAAGTGCTTCCCTTATCTGAGATCTAACATTTCATGGCTCAAAGTCTTATAGCCCCCCCCCTGCTGTCCTCTGCCCCTCAGATGGACAACACCTGTAATTTGGCCTTCTTCCCCTTTAGCCTTGCCTAAACCAATGACAGTACCAGCTTGCCACACTCCCTAGCATCAAAATTCAAAAATAAAAAATAAAAGAGAGAGGGAGACTGAGACTGAAGAGAGAGAGAGAGACTGAAGAGAGAGAAAGAGACTGAAGAGAGAGAGAGAGACTGAAGAGAGAGAGAGAGATGGACTGAAGCGTATGCTACTCACAGAGTGACGGCTGACTCGCTATGAACGGGTCCAGCACGGGTCGAATGCTTTGGCGGGTCAGCGGCGTTACACACGTCTTGGATATGAAATGTCTGTATCGTCACTGCGCTGCATTTTGCAGGCTCCGTCTGAAGTTAGTTGCATTCAATAACTTCGTCTGTGTTTTCCGCCGTGCGGCGGCCGCAGTAACAGAGTTAGCAGCGGAAACACTGGTACAAATACACGTTCCCCTCTCATGCTTAACGATATACAGCTGTGTTAATAACAATTAAAACTGTAAACAAATGTCGCAGTGTAAACCGATGCCGTGTCTCTCGTGTTGCACGGTGGCCGTGTGTGTGAATGGGGGCGGGGCTGCGCGGAGGTGCGGCGGGGCTGCGCGGAGGTACGGCGGGGCTGCGCGGAGGTGCGGCGGGGCTGCGCGGAGGTACGGCGGGGCTGCGCGGAGGTGCGGCGGGGCTGCGCGGAGGTACGGCGGGGCTGCGCGGAGGTACGGCGGGGCTGCGCGGAGGTGCACCGGTGCGACCTAGGAAAAATGTTAGTCGCACCCTTACAAAATTTGGGTGCATGTGCGACCAAAATGGTCGCACTCTCGAGCCCTGCAATTACATACTCTGTGATTAATTAATCTAAATTAATGGCATACATCATTTCATTACATCACAAAGTGCTTCAGGAATAGGGTTATTTCACTAGTAAATTGTAAACAAAACAAAAACATCCACCAGATTTTACAATAACTTTAAATGCACCACGAGGCTGTAGGTTACCAGTTTCATTGAATGCACCGTCTCCATCTGTGTTTTTCGGACAACGGCTGCAGCTGCAGAAGTGCCGAAATCCTCTACAGCGAGTGAAATACAGTCAAACTTTACACCGTTTAGTATTAGCTGTCAGCATTTTAACCGTGTTAATCCAGCTGCTAGCTAGCGGTAGGCTAACGTTACCTGCTGTTGAGTGTAGTGTTAACTAGCGTCATGTGCAGCGATGTTTCTGTTGCCTGTTCCTCCTTCATTTTACAGTTGAATGGTGGCTACAATGGCTCCGGGTGAAAGGTCCATATGGAATGGATTAATCTGCATCATTTTTTTTTTGCGCTATTTTTTCTCAGATTAATTAATCAAAATGAACATGTTATTTGGGCGAAAAATACATTTCTGCTTTGTTCATCAAATTATATGATTGTGTTTATTATTGCCTGCAGGTGTAGAAATCTACATGAAACAGATATTTACTTTGATGTCAGGGCTAGATTACAGCATGAAACTTAATTAAATTAAATTGCCAAATGTTGGAGTTGGAATAAATACCTATGTTCTATAAACTTACCAGCCTGAATACTTGGAGAAGCCCCTGACTGCAGACCCGCAGACCTCAATGTGGGCGGAGTTAAACGCGGAACCCCGCCGTCACCGTGTCACCGTCATGGATGTATTAAGAGAACTGGATACAGTGTTCGGCGGGAAGCCCCGTACGTTCCAATGAGGTAACAACATGCTCGTTCATGAGCGTGTCTCTTACAAGTGGCGAACTCACGAACTCGCCGTTTTTATTGTCTAAAACATTCACTGACGTTAAACATTGTGTTTTCGTTGTTCCTGATCATTTACATGCTTAGCTAAATAAACGATGGATGTATTTAGCTAGACAACCAAGAAGATTTAATAATTACGTCGTTCTACTAGCTAGCTAGCTACTAACTAGCGCTAGCAGTTAGCCTGCAGTTTAGTGAACAAAGCTCATCCATGGCTTCATCCTTCATCCACGTTACAAGCTTTACAGCATACAGCCCTCGGGTGTATCATAAGAGAGAACCAAGGCAATGTAATCACTATGTCTGTAGTAACGTTGTGTAAGCATATAGCTAGCACCCCTGATGTTAGCAACTAGCTAGCTAGCCGATAGCCCCACAAGTTTGGGAAACGCTAATGACGTTACATCCATGTAACAGGCTTTACAGCACACACACATCCCTTTGAGGAGAGAAGCCTGGCCCCTTGAAGGAGACAGGCGGGAGGACGACGGCGGTACGTGACGGCGGGGTTCAACGTTTAACTCCGCCCACATTGAGGTCTGCGGGTCTGCAGTCATTAGGCTCGTTCATGATGAGCCAGATCTGCGCAGAATCGATCACCGGCGATCGCCGCCCGTTGCATGCCGGTTAGATTTGTGTCCGACTTGATCCCGACTTGCTCTGATGTCATGCATACGTAGCAACGATAATCTCACGAGAGCAAGGCGGCCGCAGGTTTGAGACGCAGGTAGCGCAGTTGCTTTTCACCGACTGCAAGACCCAGGCGGACACAAGGCATGCTGGGAAACGCCGGCCTCTCAGCTGATCTAACAGCTGATTGGTTCAGAATCGACAACATGATGACGTTTTATATAAACTTTTTATTGATTTTGAATCAGAGGGATTTTAACTGCTGTGTGTCTGATTTAAAGGCTTATTCTGTACAAATCACATGCTGTGTGGCTGATAGTTATGTTTGGAAGTCAGAGAGACTAAATCTGTTCAGATTACAAATCATCTACAGTCTGTTGTTATTAAAATCAGCAACAGATCACATGTAGAGCATTTTGACAGCTACTCTGTCATAATAAAAACAACTGGAGACTCTGTACAAGCTGATATATGGGTCTGATAACATTTTATTAAATCAGAATCGGACCACAGTGTTTCTGTGACTTCCTGTTCAGCCTGCAGGCTGCTGGATGTGGCTGGAAACCAGCTTGTGGCTGGAGACTTCACAGCGGACTTTTGTCACCGCCCCCGCTGCTGCCGCCTGCTCTCGTCCACTTTACAGGCGAGGCACAGTTCATCTTGAACGAGCCTAGGACTGTAGACAAGTTTATGCGCAAAATCATGGGTGGCGACATTAGGCTCGTTCAAGATGAACTGCACCTCGCCTGTAAAGTAAACGAGAGCAGGCGGCAGCAGCGGGGGCGGTGACAAAAGTCCGCTGTGAAGTCGGACAGTTTCCAGCCACATCCAGCAGCCTGCAGGCTGAACAGGAAGTCACAGAAACACTTTGGTCCGATTCTGATTTAATATAATGTTATCAGACCCATATATCAGCCTGTACACAGTCTCCAGTTGTTCTTATTATGACAGAGTAGCTGTCAACATGCTCTACATGTGATCTGTTGCTGATTTTAATAACAACAGACTGTAGATGATCCTAATCTGAACAGATTTAGTCTCTCTGACTTCCAAACATAACTATCAGCCACACAGCATGTGATTTGTACGGAATAAGCCTTTAAATCAGACACACAGCAGTTAAAATCCCTCTGATTCAAAATCAATAAAAAGTTTATATAAAACGTCATCATGTTGTCGATTCTGAACCAATCAGCTGTTAGATCAGCTGAGAGGCCGGCGTTTCCCAGCATGCCTTGTGTCCGCCTGGGTCTTGCAGTCGGTGAAAAGCAACTGCGCTACCTGCGTCTCAAACCTGCGGCCGCCTTGCTCTCGTGAGATTATCGTTGCTACGTATGCATGACGTCAGAGCAAGTCGGGATCAAGTCGGACACAAATCTAACCGGCATGCAACGGGCGACGATCGCCGGTGATTGATTCTGCGCAGATCTGGCTCATCTCGAACGAGCCTATTATGGTGCGTTCTTTTTGCCTCAGAAGTCGGAGGTCGCAACTGGGAATGACGTCACACACGAGTTGAATGCGTTCTTTTTGCAAGTGGGATTTCCATTGTTTTCATTAGCTCTAGCTAGGGCTGGGCGATAAAACGATAACGATATGTATCGCGATAGACATGTAATCAATATCAATAAAAAATGCGCTCGATAAAAGTTCGATAATTTTTTTTTTTTTTTTTTTTTTTTTCCTTCGTCGGAAGAAACCAGAGGTTTCAAAGCAAGTTTGGTTGCATGAACAAAGGCACTCACTCTCTGGTAGCCTAGCAACGTAGGGAGTGACACGCTAACAGCCAATCATGTAACAGTATTGTGTTTGGTTGCGCCATATCGTTGTCTCGTGTTGGATTCTTCAATAACAGAACTGCCGTGGAGTGATAAGTGGAAAATGAGTGCTGCAGCGAGCGCGGAAGTTCTTGATGAAACGGGAAACGTCAGCTCGCCAATATGGCAGTTTTTTGGATTTTATAAGTCTGACCGTAGTCAGACCAATGTCGTCTGCAAATTATGCAAGACCACCGTCCCCAGCGCAAACCTGTTTTACCACCTTAGCCGCACTCACCCTTTGGAGCACAGCCGTATTCGCCAGCAACGTCCAACAACATCTGCAGCTGGAACCCCGCACAAGCAGCAGAGCACCACGGAGAGGTACTGTGGGATATCACATAGGCAAAGACATGCTTCCGCTGAGCACTGTTGAGAAGCCAGGTTACCACCCCCCCACCATGTACGGTTTAGGCTGTACCGTGACTGTTAGACGGAGAAAAATAATAACTGTTACTGTGCTGTATCAGGTTTGTTTTTTATGTTACAGATGTAAAGTCTACCTCAGTTTTATTTCAATTTCTCCTATGTTTACAAAACACTGCACATATTTTAAAACACTTCATTCACCAGAAGTGTTCATTGTGATTTTAGACTTATGTTTACATTTTCATTATTTGAGTGTTTTCCATGGTTGTGTTGACATTTCTGCTTTTATAACTGAGGGGATTATAATCGGAGGAAGGTTAAGCTTAAAATAAAAACGTTTAAATTGAATACATTTTTTTCTCCTGGTCTTTATTTTAAATAGGTCATAAAAAATATCAATAATTATCGATATCGACTGATATGAAACACTTATATCATGATACAGTTTTCAGCCATATCGCCCAGCCCTAGCTCTAGCCAGGTTAGCCATTGTTAGCAGCGCCAGTTTAAACAACGTATATGCTGTTTTTTTGTGCATACAAACCGCGTGACAACACAGATAGAAGACAGCGCTGCGTGTACGACTGATTTAGTGTGACACAAATAACACAGAAGTGCTTATAACTATGTTACTACAGCTTTTACAACTGTCGATACAGGGGGCAGCCATGTTGGATTTTCAGCTCGGGTACCTCGGTGGATGTACGAGGTCAGGGGGCGTGTTTACGGCTTTGACCTCGTAAAATACGAGTTGCGAGGCAAAAAGAACGCACCATTACTCTACACAAATGCATTTCATTTCCGCCGGAAGTGATTTGCGCAGCGTCTGCCGGTGTAAACACAGCGATGTCGGTGCTAGCAGTGCTAGCTTGGGAACACGGTTCTACTACTTTGACTGGATATGGCGTTACTCTCCCCCACCCGAATTCAGTGCAGAACTGGGAGGATAACATGACGATGTGGCCCAGCATAGCATACAGCAAGATTTGCGCCTACTTCGTGCAATCCACGGCAATAGATGGAAAAGCAATGGACTATCTGAAAGCCTCCGAGGCATATCAATATCTGCACAGCAACAAAGTCGGTTGTGTCATGTCATACAAACATGATCATTTTGTTTATCTGAAAGCAAATGTAGAGCCCCCAGTGTTTGAACAATGCGTGGCATAATGCTTGGGAACTGGTAACTGAAGCTGGAGAAGACAAAACTGCGGGATATAGTGTGTTGCTGGACCAGGGAGATCTTGTTCCCACTCAGCTGCGATCCTGTGGAAGGTAACTAGATTATTTGACCGTTGTAGCCTAGGCCTATCTCTTTATAATTATTGTTATTATTAATTAATACTGTTCAGTCAGATCCTTGATTCCGAGTCGGTATCAGGCTTGCGTAAAAAATGTAAACAATGGAGCGCATGTGCATTGCGTCTTCGTAGCTGGTTTGTGGTCGTAGCACTATCTAACCACTCGTTCTGGTGCTTTTTCGAGCGTTTGCAACCAACTAGTTCCGAAGTAAATAGAACGCGGCATTAGCTAGCTAAGGTTAGCTAAAGCTAGCTTGATAACACGTCAAATTACAGTACAAATAAACGTCATAATTCGCGGTACAAAAATCACCACCGAGTGCAAAATTAACCAAATATACATAAACAAGTGGCTTATATGTTATACAAGTATAGCAAAAAAAACTAATGTTCAACTTACATTTGTAATATTTCGTGGGTCTAGCTGTCGCGTATTCGGCCACCAAGTTTTGAAGTTGAAGTTGAGAAGGGTCCAACTGCAGCTTGCAGCAGCCGCTCACGCAACTATGCGACAGTAGGTCGCTTGGTTATGACGCAATCGTTAGCCTATTTTTATAAAAACGTCTGATACGGAGCCATACCGTGAGGTACAAGGTAATGGAGCCTTTTATACATTGTCGTGTTTCTTTAGAAATAAACGATGGACAAATCAAGTCTTTAAACGCTTCAGATGTAAAGTTATTGGCTGTCAAAGTGACGCCAAAATGAATGGCAGTCAATGGGATGCTAACGGGGGGTGATGTATAGGGGTTAGCAAAATGGCGCCATCGCGGCTTCGCTCTGAGGAGAGAAGCCTGCCCCCTTGGAAAGACCAAAGAGAAAAGGCTCGTTCGAGATGAGCCAGATCTGCGCAGAATCGATCACCGGCGATCGCCGCCCGTTGCATGCCGGTTAGATTTGTGTCCGACTTGATCCCGACTTGCTCTGACGTCATGCATACGTAGCAACGATAATCTCACGAGAGCAAGGCGGCCGCAGGTTTGAGACGCAGTTGCTTTTCACCGACTGCAAGACCCAGGCGGACACAAGGCATGCTGGGAAACGCCGGCCTCTCAGCTGATCTAACAGCTGATTGGTTCAGAATCGACAACATGATGACGTTTTATATAAACTTGTTATTGATTTTGAATCAGAGGGATTTTAACTGCTGTGTGTCTGATTTAAAGGCTTATTCCGTACAAATCACATGCTGTGTGGCTGATAGTTATGTTTGGAAGTCAGAGAGACTAAATCTGTTCAGATTAGGATCATCTACAGTGTGTTGTTATTAAAATCAGCAACAGATCACATGTAGAGCATGTTGACAGCTACCCTGTCATAATAAGAACAACTGGAGACTGTGTACAGGCTGATATATGGGTCTGATAACATTATATTAAATCAGAATCGGACCACAGTGTTTCTGTGACTTCCTGTTCAGCCTGCAGGCTGCTGGATACGGCTGGAAACTGTCCGACTTCACAGCGGATTTTTGTCACCGCCCCCGCTGCTGCCGCCTGCTCTCGTCTACTTTACAGGCGAGGCGCAGTTCATCTTGAACGAGCCTAATGACAGAGTGGCGACACTCCCATTAGGCTCGTTCGAGATGAGCCAGATCTGCGCAGAATCGATCACCGCAGGCCACTCAGCTGATCCAACAGCTGATTGGTTCAGAATCGACAACATGATGACGTTTTATATAAACTTTTTATTGATTTTGAATCAGAGGGATTTTAACTGCTGTGTTATTCTGTACAAATCACATGCTGTGTGGCTGATAGTTATGTTTGGAAGTCAGAGAGACTAAATCTGTTCAGATTAGGATCATCTACAGCACACGTGTCAAACTCAAGGCCCGCGGGCCAAATCCGGCCCCTCGCAGATTTTGATCCGGCCCGCGTATCAATTTAGGTTCACAATACATTTAGGCCCACCTAGTTTTTTGAAGCTTTTTCAAAGTTTTAGTCACTTTTTCTGAAGTTTTTGTCACTTTGCAGACGCTTTTGGCCCGTTTTCCACCGTTTGATCTGATGTTTTTGTCGCTTTTTTCTTTGATGGCTAAGTTACTTTGTTGCTGACTTTTTTGGGGTCTTTATGTTGACCAAACTGTAAGTGAGAAGGCTAATATGAGACATGCAATAATACAGTCAGAGATCCTTGACTTTTTTGATATAAATAAACTAGGGCCGTCCTCGACTAAAGAAATTCTTAGTCGACTAACACTTATATGATTTTGTCGACCAATCGATGTGTGAGCTGTGCTCTTTGAGAGCTGGTTAAGACTAGAAAAGCGCAATATAAATGTAGTTAATTAACCATCTGTAAAACTGAGTTTCTCCTAAATTAATCCTGCAAAAGCACCACTTTAAATCTTGTGTTCACCAGAAATGTTCTCATAAGTTGCTTGGAAATGAGTAATTAATCGTGAATAAGCATAAAAAATGACTTATCGACTAAAGACATCTTAGTCGACTAAGACCAAAACGACCGATTAGTCGACTAATCGACTAAGAGAGGGGGCGGCCCTAAAATAAACGAATAAAAGCATGTGAATAAACTACGTGTCTGGCCCTTGATGGGATTCTTATTTTCCAGTGTGGCCCTCTGGGAAACTGAGTTTGATACCCCTGATCTACAGTCTGTTGTTATTAAAATCAGCAACATATAACATGTAGAGCATGTTGACAGCTACTCTGTCATAATAAAAACAACTGGAGACTGTGTACAAGCTGATATATGGGTCTGATAACATTTTATTAAATCAGAATCGGACCACAGTGTTTCTGTGACTTCCTGTTCAGCCTGCAGGCTGCTGGATGCGGCTGGAAACTGTCCGACTTCACAGCGGACTTTTGTCACCGCCCCCGCTGCTGCCGCCTGCTCTCGTCTACTTTACAGGCGAGGAGCAGTTCATCTTGAACGAGCCTATTGTCTTCTCTATCACTCTGCCCCTTCGACGAACGTGTCACGTGCGTACTAGCTCTCGCGGAGTTCTCTTAATACATCCATGATTACTAAGAGATTAGGCTCGTTCAAGATGAACTGCTCCTCGCCTGTAAAGTAGCCGAGAGCAGGCGGCAGCAGCGGGGGCGGTGACAAAAGTCCGCTGTGAAGTCGGACAGTTTCCAGCCACATCCAGCAGCCTTCAGGCTGAACAGGAAGTCACAGAAACACTGTGGTCCGATTCTGATTTAATATAATGTTATCAGACCCATATATCAGCCTGTACACAGTCTCCAGTTGTTCTTATTATGACAGAGTAGCTGTCAACATGCTCTACATGTGATCTGTTGCTGATTTTAATAACAACAGACTGTAGATGATCTGTAATCTGAACAGATTTAGTCTCTCTGACTTCCAAACATAACTATCAGCCACACAGCATGTGTTCTGTACAGAATAAGCCTTTAAATCAGACACACAGCAGTTAAAATCCCTCTGATTCAAAATCAATAAAAAGTTTATATAAAACGTCATCATATTGTCGATTCTGAACCAATCAGCTGTTAGATCAGCTGAGAGGCCGGCGTTTCCCAGCATGCCTTGTGTCCGCCTGGGTCTTGCAGTCGGTGAAAAGCAACTGCGCTACCTGCGTCTCCGAACTGCGGCCGCCTTGCTCTCGTGAGATTATCGTTGCTACGTATGCATGACGTCAGAGCAAGTCGGGATCAAGTGGGACACAAATCTAACCGGCATGCAACGGGCGGCGATCGCCGGTGATCGATTCTGCGCAGATCATCATGAACGAGTCTATTATATTCTCAAAGACTTTGATAAGGATACAATAAGAAAGATTAGATGTAAATACTTAAAATTCCCTGTCCCACCAAAGATGAAAGAAATGCACTTCAAAATTATGAATAGGATTTATCCAACTAATGATTTCTTAAAACAGAGATTTAAAATGGATGTAGGAAACTGTACCTTTTGTGAAAAGGAACCCGAAGATTTGGAGCATCTTTTCTGTTTGTGTGAAGTTGTACAAAGGTTTTGGCTGGACCTTACACAATTGCTTGTGTCTAAAGGAATTCAGATAAGGAATCTAACAATTAATTATATAAAATTTGGTATTTTTCGCAATGATCACAATGATTTTGGCATTAACAATGTAATTCTGTTAAGTAAACATTTCATACATAAATGTCATTTTTTCAAGACAATTCCTAATATTACTCATTGGAGGAATGAGTTGAATCTTTTTTATAAATCTTTATTATTGATTAATAACAAGAATGCTGTGAAACTGGCTTCTTTCATAAACATTCTTATTGAATAATTGCCCTTCTGATTTATTTTCTTCTGAATTTGTAAATGCTTTTTTCTTTCTTTTTTGCCTTGTATATCATGCCCTATGTTCTATTCTTGTATATATGTATCTTCTAAGATATGCTCTATAGGTTAGTAGTATGATTTTACATTGTACCTGATTTGCTTGTAAGTATTTTGTTAAATAAATTAAAAAAAAATTAAAAAAACATCCATAATTACTGTCACTGCACGATCTGAGTCTCAACACGACCTGAGTCGCGTAGAGTTGCGCATGTTCAGATTTAAACAATTTACGGCATAAGGACAATAACGGAAGATGGGAACAGCAATAATAGAAGATATGGAAGATGGAAATGGCAGTAATGTATTATTTAGCGTAATGCATCACATGTTCACGGCATGATCCCTCACGTCAGTTAATAAAAAATAAAAAAAGTCAGTAAAAATGGAGCTACATGACCAAGTTGATTCACTGCTGGCTACAAGTTGGCAATCAAACACAACAAAGGCTGTTATTGGAATGGCGTTTTGAGCTAACGTTAGCAATCAAACAATCATAGATAGCATTTGATAATTAAAACGTTTTTGAAATGATTTCAACCTTCTATATCTTCTATTATTGCTGTTCCCATCTTCTGTTATTGTTGTTATGCCGTTTGTTGTCATGCCGTAAATTGTTTAAATCTGAGCATGCGCAACTCAACGCGACTCAGATCGTGTTGAGACCAATGACAGTATATAAAATATATATAAAATAAAATATATATAAAATGGTTGAGACTCACATCGCGCAGTGACAATTACAACCAAACCGAGCTTAATGGCGGCCAGATGGCGGCCCGTTTGGAATACGATCTCAAATTTTACGAAAATAGTCCACCGAAACGTGTTTATGAAAACATTTTAAGCGAGAAATAGGCCATGCAGTTGCTGAATCTGTCTGTTTTTTTGATCGACAAGGGTCAGTTTAAAAGATTTTCGTCAGATTTTGAGAGGCAACGAGCCAAGCCGACTGCTCGTCATTTCCGGTAAGTGTTTTCCATTTCTATGTGTTCCATTTGGATTAAGGTAGACCCTTGTGTGTACCGCGGAAATGCACGGTCGCAAGGAGCGGGATCCGTCCCTAACCCCGACGAGCACAGAAGCGCGAGGGCCCGTCCATCGCTGCTTGCAGCTTTAATTTAGGGCCCGAGCGCCGACAGCGGCGAAGGCCCTATAGGCCCTTTTCACGTGATGTCAGACAACTTCCGTTCTGCCGCGATGCAGGTTATGTTTACATCCGGTGTCGCAGTGGAACGCTTAGCTAGTAGCACATCATTATGGAGTTCACCCAGTCCCTTTCACATCTGCCACCAATACGACTTAACGACGTAGAACGACTTTCTGACAAGTGGTCCCTTACTTCAAGATCGAAGCTTGATAAAGGCTACAAGTTCTTCGTTGAAGGTTACCTGTTTGATTATGAAGGTACGTGTTTATCTTTATTTAGCTTAAATTAGCCCTATGCTAGCGAAGGTTATGAGCTGACGAGTTTCTGTTTTGCAGCCTCTTTTTAATATTACTGCTGTTTGCTACAGAGTATCGACCGTAAGATAAGAGTCAGTAATGTATTAATGGCTAATGCTGCGCCCTTTCTCCCAATCACTGTATTGAAACAGTCTCAAGTGTAGTTAACGGTGAGGTGACAGTGAGAGGGCGATGTTACAGGTCCATGAAGAAAACTGAGGAGGCTCATCGGCTTCAGGTTTCTCAGATAAATAGATCTCTAACATTATGATAAGATAGGTTAAGATAGATAAGTTTTCTTTTTGTTGTGTTTTGCTGCGGTTGCAGATTTAATAAGAATGATTCCACAAAGTTCCACTGTGGATCAGTTTGTTTCTCAGTCTGAGCTCTGATTTTGTATCATTAAACTTAATACACAACGAAATTCTTACAAACCGATGTGGGTTGTTGACGGCAGTAAAGACTGGGAAAGATTCTGTGATAACTCAAAATGTTCAAATTTTCGATAAGTGTTGGCACTACTTATCAAAGGTTTCAGAACAGCCAATTTTTCTTAATTAAAAAAAGAAATTGGGTTTTGAAAATTGTGTACAGTAGTTTATAATGAAACGCAGAAAAAATGTTTTGTAAGTACAGCACTAATTGTTATGTCTCTTTGAACAGGTTACACTAGACTCTGCAGAGGTTCCTGTGGTACTCAATCACATGTCATGTTCCTGCTCTGCTGGGAAAGCACTATGTAATCACATAGTAGCACTTCTTTTTCAAAGTGCTCACTATGTTACCATGGGCTTTAAGACAGTGCCATTGCCTCTGTCATGCACCAGCGCACTGCAGACCTGGCACCGGCCTAGGACACAGGTCAGATATTATTTGTTACACTGAACAAAAACACGTTTTACGTCATTGTAGCGCCACCTAGTGGTCCACTTATGTAATATTTGGTAGGTCAGGTCCATGAACCATTGCATATCGACACTGTAAATTTTAATTTGCTCACTTTAGTGTAAGTGGTAGATCCAAACATGGGTCCCTTAGGCCACGCCCACTTTGACGAATCAGTACGCCACTGTAGGCCTGGCCTCAGGAGTGGGCCTAGATGGTACGCACCAAATTTCGTGAAAATCGGATGAGCTGTTCATGAGATATTAACTTTTGGTACTTTTGGCGCACCCTATTGACCAAATTTTGTAAAATTAGTTGCCTACACTAAGAGGCTCATGTGAAACAAGAATATAAAGATTTGTGATGATATCATTTATTTTGGCCGAGATATGGCAACGTTTTTGTCTTCGTAGCTAGCTATACAAATTTGTTTGTGCGTAGTTTACGCAATTTTCATCCGAAAAAAAATCTTTTGATAACTTTTTGTCAGGTCAGTCTACTGATGCTACAGACCAAGTTTCATGCAGATCCGTTGCACGGTCTAGGAGGAGTACGTAAAAGCAGGTTTACGATAAATCGCGATTTTTCACGCATAAAAGTCGGGGCGGAAATGGGCGTGGCCTATACTACGAGATTCAGCTCGATCCAAGGAACGAGTGGATATGTGTATTTTTAATGTGCGATGTACGGTTCGGGAGTTATAAAGCCAAACGCGTTTTTTCTGCTATAGCGCCACCTAGTGGTGAAAGTGGCTGAATTTTTTCTTCCGAGGTCCCTGCAGTGATCTGGACCAGTCCTGCAAAGGGCAACCTCCCACCATTTACGGTTTAGGCTGCAGTATCAGTTTTAGAGGCGGAAGAAAAAGCGGAATAATAACTAGAACTGCAAGCAGTTATGAACGGGGTCCAAGCCTCGTGCGCCGGTCCCCCCCCGGCGCTAGTCGCCCCCGGCGATCGTTGCCAAATCTGGTGAAGAGCCACAGAGTGGCATGTTGAACAATAATCTCAAGTTTTGTGATGATAGCATTTACTGCTGCAGAGACATGTCCATTGCAAATTACTCCCATTCAAATGCATTGAATCATTTGCCGAAAGGCCTCTACGTTAATTGTAGCGCCCCCTGGCGGCGGATTTTCACCAAATTTGGTGTGGAGGCTCGGAGTGGCATGACGACCAATACTCTCAAGTTTAGTGATGATAGCATTTACTGCTGCTGAGACATGTCCATTGCAAATTACTCCCATTCAAATGCATTGACTTATTTACCGAAAGACCTCCACATTAATTATAGCGCCCCCTGATGGCCGATTTTCACCAAATTTGGTGGGAAGCTGCAGAGTGGCATGACAAACAAAATACATCCAGGGTTTGTGATGATAGCATTTACTGCTGCAGAGATATTTACATTGCAAATATTCCCATTTAAATGCATTGACTTATTTACCGAAAGGCCTCTACATTTATTATAGCGCCCCCTGACAGCAGATTTTGACCAAATTTGGTATCGAGGCTATATATGGCAGGTGAAACATGTATACCACGATTTGTACTGATATCTAATAATTTGGCTGAGATATGCCAAAGTTCGTGTTTTGTGGCTAGATATGACAAATTGGTTTGCCTGTAAAGTGCGAACCGTGTAACGTAGCAAAATTCTTTTGATAACTTTTGGTCATCTCTATATACAGATGATATCTACCAAGTTTCGTGCACATTGGTCACACGGCCTAGGACGAGTACGAAATCATTTTTTTTTGCATTGCGCAATTTTGCGAATAAATTTTTTAGTCTACATGAACGATTCCTATATTATTAGATTCAAATGGATACAAGGAACACGTGGATTTATAAATATTCCGTCTGCGATGTAGCGTGTGGAAGTTATAGGCAAAAATACGTTTTACGTCATTGTAGCGCCACCTAGTGGTCCACTTATGTAATATTTGGTAAGTCAGGTCCATTATCCATTGTACAGCTACAATGTAAATTTTAAGTTGCTCACTTTAGTGTAAGTGGTAGATATAATCCTGGGTGCCATTTGGGTCCCATAGGCCACGCCCACTTAGACGAATCAGTACCCCACTGTAGGCCTGGCCTCAGGAGTGGGCCTAGATGGTAGGGTCCAAATTTCGTAAAAATCGGATGAGCCGTTCATGAGATATAAACTTTTTGTACTTTTGGCGCCCCCTATTGACCAAATTTTGTAAAATTAATTTGAGACACTAAGAGGCTCATGGTAAACAAGAATCTAAAGATTTGCGATGATATCATTTATTTTGGCCGAGATATGGCAACGTTTGTGTCTTCGTAGCTAGCTACACAAATCTGTTTGTGCGTAGTTTACGAAATTTTCATCCAAAAAATAATCTTTTGATAAATGTTGGTCAGGTCGGCCTAGAGATGCTACAGACCAAGTTTCATGCAGATCCGTCGCACGGTCTAGGAGGAGTATGAAAAAGCAGGTTTACGATAAATCGCGATTTTTCACGCAAAAAAGTCTGGGCGGAAATGGGCGTGGCCTATACCACGAGATTAAGCTGGATCCAAGGAACGCGTGGATATGGGTATTTTTGATGTGCGATGTACGGTTCGGGAGTTATAAGGCCAAACGCGTTTTTTCTGCTATAGCGCCACCTAGCGGTGAAAGTGGCTGAATTTTTTCCTCCCAGGTCCCTGCAGGGTTTTGGACCAGACCACTAAACGGCAACCTCCCACCATTTACGGTTTAGGCTGCAGTATCAGTTTTAGAGGCGGAAGAAAAAGAATAATAACTAGAACTGCAAGCAGTTATGAACGGGGTCCAAGCCTCGTGTGCCAGTCCCCCCCGGCGCGGGTCGCCCCCGGCGACGCCGAGAGCCCGCGAAAACGGAGCCCGCGACAGGACAACCCGAAGCGCCGCTGCGGCGAGGCAAAAGTCGGGAAATTTGACCGAGTGCGAGCTCCAAAGTTCGTAGTGAAATTTCCTCTTCGTTGCGTAAAAGGCCCAAACGCTTCTACTTCGGTTGTAATGCCCCCTAAAGGGCGATCGTCGCCAAATCTGGTGAAGAGCTGCAGAGTGGCATGGCGAACAATAATCTCAAGTTTTGTGATGATAGCATTCACTGCTGCAGAGACATATCCATTGCAAATTACTCCCATTTAAATGCATTGACTCATTTGCCAAAAGGCCTCTACGTTAATTATAGCGCCCCCTAACGGCCGATTTTCACCAAATTTGGTGGGAACCTGCAGAGTGCCATGATGAACAAAATACTCCAGGGTTTGTAATGATAGCATTTAATGCTGCCGAGATATTTACATTGCAAAGTATTCCCATTCAAATGCATTGACTTATTTGCCGAAAAAGCCTCTACGTTAATTATAGTGCCCCCTAACGGCCGATTTTGACCAGATTTGGTGTGGAGGCTCAGAAGGGGATGTTGAAGAAGCCCACCAGGTTTCATTGTGATAACTATTAATTTGGCCGAGATATGCCAAAGTTTGTGTTTTATGGCTAGCTATAACAAATTAGTTTGGTTGTAAAGTGCGAACGGTGTAATGTAGCAAAATTCCTTTGATAACTTTTGGTCATCTCCATAAACAGATGGTATCTACCAAGTTTCGTGCACATTGGTCGCATTGCCTAGGACGAGTACGAAAACTTTGTTTTGCGCATTGTGTGATTTTACGAAATAACTTCTTCGTAGAAATGGGATTACCCTGTATCATCAGATTCATATGGATTCAATGAAGAAAGAAATCTAAGAACTTCTCATCTGCAATGCAGACTGTGGGAGTTATATGCAAAAACATATTTAAATGCATTGACTTATTTGCCAAAAGGTCTCTACGTTAATTATAGCGCCCCCTAACGGCCGATTTTCACCAAATTTGGTGGGAAGCTGCAGAGTGGCATGACAAACAAAATACATCCAGGGTTTGTGATGATAGCATTTAATGCTGCAGAGATATTTACATTGCAAAGTATTCCCATTCAAATGCATTGACTTATTTGCCGAAAAAGCCTCTACGTTAATTATAGCGCCCCCTAACGGCCGATTTTGACCAAATTTGGTGTGGAGGCTAGGGATGGGATGTTGAAGAAGCCCACCAGGATTCATTGTGATAACTAATAATTTGACCGAGATATGCCAAAGTTCGTGTTTTGTGGCTAGCTACAACGAATTAGTTTAGTTGTAAATTGCGAACGGTGTAATGTAGCGAAATTCCTTTGATAACTTTTGGTCAGCTCCATACCCAGATTGTATCTACCAAGTTTCGTGCACATTGGTTGTATGGCCTAGGACGAGTACGAAAACATTTTTTTTCGCACTACACGATTTTGCGATAAAACTTTTTAGTATAAATGGACCTGTCCTATATCGTCAGATTCACGTCGATTCAAGCAACAAGTGCATCTATAAATATTCGGTCTGCGATGTAGCCTTTCGGAGTTATATGCAAAAACACGTTTTACGTCATTGTAGCGCCACCTAGTGGTCCAATAATGTAATATTTGGTATGTCAGGTCCATGAACCATTGCACATCGACTCTGTAAATTTTAAGTTGCTCACTTTAGTGTAAGTGGTAGATCCAAACATGGGTCCCATAGGCCACGCCCACTTTGACGAATCAGTACGCCACTGTAGGCCTTGCCTCAAGAGTTGGCCTAGATGGTACACACCAAATTTCGTGAAAATCGGATGAGCTGTTCATGAGATATTAACTTTTGGTACTTTTGGCGCCCCCTATTGACCAAATTTTGTAAAATTAATTGCCTACACTAAGAGGCTCATGTGAAACAAGAATCTAAAGATTTGTGATGATATCTTTTATTTTGGCCGAGATATGGCAACGTTTGTGTCTTCGTAGCTAGCTACACAAATTTGTTTGTGCGTAGTTTACGAAATTTTCATCCGAAAAAAAATCTTTTGATAACTTTTTGTCAGGTCGGTCTACTGATGCTACAGACCAAGTTTCATGCAGATCCGTTGCACGGTGTAGGAGAAGTACGAAAAAGCAGGTTTACAATAAATCGCGATTTTTCACGCATAAAAGTCGGGGCGGAAATAGAAATGGCCTACACCACAAGATTCAGCTGGATCCAAGGAACGCGTGGATATGTGTATTTTTAATGTGCGATGTACGGTTCGGGAGTTATAAGCAGAAACGCGTTTTTTCTGCTATAGCGCCACCTAGTGGTCAAAGTGGCTGAATTTTTTCGTCCGAGGTCCCTGCAGTGTTTTGGACCAGACCTGAAAACGGCAACCTCCCACCATTTACGGTTTAGGCTGCAGTATCAGTTTTAGAGGCGGAAGAATAATAATAAGAAACCTTACAATTCCAATAGGGTTCCACAGCCCTGCTGTGCGAACGGCGTAGCTTCGCTACCGCCGGTTCTCACAACCTCGGGCTTGGACCCCTAACTAGAACTGCAAGCAGTTATGAACGGGGTCCAAGCCTCGTGCGCCGGTCCCCCCCGGCGCGGGTCGCCCCCGGCGACGCCGAGAGCCCGCAAAAACGGAGCCCGCGACAGGACAACCCGAAGCGCCGCTGCGGCGAGGCAAAAGTCGGGAAATTTGACCGAGTGCGAGCTCCAAAGTTTGTAGTGAAATGCAATTGCAAATTTCCTTTTCGTTGCGTAAAAGGCCCAAACGCTTCTACTTTGGTTGTAATGCCCCCTAAAGGGCAATCGTCGCCAAATCTGGTGAAGAGCTGCAGAGTGGCATGGCGAACAATAATCTCAAGTTTTGTGATGATAGCATTCGCTGCTGCAGAGACATATCCATTGCAAATTACTCCCATTTAAATGCATTGACTCATTTGCCAAAAGGCCTCTACGTTAATTATAGCGCCCCCTAACGGCCGATTTTCACCAAATTTGGTGGGAAGCTGCAGAGTGGCATGACAAACAAAATACTCCCAGGGTTTGTGATGATAGCATTTAATGCTGCAGAGATATTTACATTGCAAAGTATTCCCATTCAAATGCATTGACGTATTTGCCGTAAAAGCCTCTACGTTAATTATAGCGCCCCCTAAGGGCCGATTTTGACCAAATACGGTATGGAGGCTCAGAATGGGATGTTGAAGAAGACTACCTGGTTTCTTTTTGATAACTATTAATTTGGGCGAGATATGCCAAAGTTCGTGTTTTGTGGCTAGCTACAACAAATTAGTTTAGTTGTAAAGTGCAAACGGTGTAATGTAGCAAAATTCCTTTGATAACTTTTGGTCAGCTCCATAAGCAGATGGTATCTACCAAGTTTCGTGCACATCGGTCGCATGGCCTAGGACGAGTACGAAAACTTTGTTTTGCGCATTGTGTGATTTTACGAAATAACTTCTTCGTGGAAATGGGATTACCCTGTATTATCAGATTCATATGGATTCAAGGAACAAGGAAATCTAAGAAGTTCTCATCTGCAATGCAAACTATGGGAGTTATACGCAAAAACATATTTAAATGCATTGACTTATTTGCCAAAAGGTCTCTACGTTAATTATAGCGCCCCCTAACGGCCGATTTTCACCAAATTTGGTGGGAAGCTGCAGAGTGGCATGACGAACAAAATACCCCCAGGGTTTGTGATGATAGCATTTAATGCTGCAGAGATATTTACATTGCAAAGTATTCCCATTCAAATGCATTGACTTATTTGCCGAAAAAGCCTCTACGTTAATTATAGCGCCCCCTAACGGCCGATTTTGACCAAATTTGGTGTGGAGGCTCAGAATGGGATGTTGAAGAAGCCTACCTGGTTTCTTTCTGATAACTATTAATTTGGGCGAGATATGCTAAAGTTCGTGTTTTGTGGCTAGCTACAACGAATTAGTTTGGTTGTAAAGTGCGAACGGTGTAATGTAGCAAAATTCCTTTGATAACTTTTGGTCAGCTCCATACACAGATGGTATCTACCAAGTTTCGTGCACAGCGGGTGTATGGCCTAGGACGAGTACGAAAACATTTTTTTTCGCCCTACACGATTTTGCGAAAAAACTTTTTAGTATAAATGGACCTGTCCTATATCGTCAGATTCAGGTCGATACAAGGAACAAGTCCATCTATAAATATTCGGTCTGCAATGTAGCCTTTCGGAGTTATATGCAAAAACACGTTTTACGTCATTGTAGCGCCACCTAGTGGTCCAATAATGTAATATTTGGTATGTCAGGTCCATGAACCATTGCACATCGACACTGTAAATTTTAAGTTGCTCACTTTAGTGTAAGTGGTAGATCCAAACATGGGACCCATAGGCCACGCCCACTTTGACGAATCAGTACGCCACTGTAGGCCTGGCCTCAAGAGTGGGCCTAGATGGTACGCACCAAATTTCGTGAAAATCGGATGAGCTGTTCATGAGATATTAACTTTTGGTACTTTTGGCGCCCCCTATTGACCAAATTTTGTAAAATTAGTTGCCTACACTAAGAGGCTCATGTGAAACAAGAATCTAAAGATTTGTGATGATATCATTTATTTTGGCCGAGATATGGCAACGTTTGTGTCTTCGTAGCTAGCTACACAAATTTGTTTGTGCGTAGTTTACGCAATTTTTATCTGAAAACAAATCTTTTGATAACTTTTTGTCAGGTCGGTCTACTGATGCTACAGACCAAGTTTCATGCAGATCCGTTGCACGGTCTAGGAGGAGTACGAAAAAGCAGGTTTACGATAAATCGCGATTTTTCACGCATAAAAGTCGTGGCGGAAATGGGCGTGGCCTATACCACGAGATTCAGCTGGATCCAAGGAAAGCGTGGATATGTGTATTTTTAATGTGCAATGTACGGTTTGGGAGTTATAAGGCCAAACGCGTTTTTTCTGCTATAGCGCCACCTAGTGGTGAAAGTGGCTGAATTTTTTCGTCCGAGGTCCCTGCAGGGTTTTGGACCAGACCTGAAAACGGCAACCTCCCACCATTTACGGTTTAGGCTGCAGTATCAGTTTTAGAGGCGGAAGAAAAAGCCGAAGAAGAATAATAAGAAACCTTACAATTTCAATAGGGTTCCACAGCCCTGCTGTGCGAACGGCGTAGCTTCGCTACCGCCGGTTCTCGCAACCTCGGGCTTGGACCCCTAATAATAAGAATTTTTACAATTTCAATAGGGTTCCACAGCCCTGCTGTGCGAACGGCGTAGCTTCGCTACCGCCGGTTCTCGCAACCTCGGGCTTGGACCCCTAACTAGAACTGCAAGCAGTTATGAACTGGGTCCAAGCCTCGTGCGCCGGTCCCCCCCGGCGCGGGTCGCCCCCGGCGACGCCGAGAGCCCGCGAAAACGGAGCCCGCGACAGGACAACCCAAAGCGCCGCTGCGGCGAGGCAAAAGTCGGGAAATTTGACCGAGTGCGAGCTCCAAAGTTCGTAGTGAAATGCAATTGCAAATTTCCTCTTCGTTGCGTAAAAGGCCCAAACGCTTCTACTTCGGTTGTAATGCCCCCTAAAGGGCGATCGTCGCCAAATCTGGTGAAGAGCTGCAGAGTGGCATGGCGAACAATAATCTCAAGTTTTGTGATGATAGCATTCACTGCTGCAGAGACATATCCATTGCAAATTCCTCCCATTTAAATGCATTGACTCAAAAAGGCCTCTACGTTAATTATAGCGCCCCCTAACGGCCGATTTTCACCAAATTTGGTGGGAAGCTGCAGAGTGGCATGACAAACAAAATACTTTCAGGGTTTGTGATGATAGCATTTAATGCTGCAGAGATATTTACATTGCAAAGTATTCCCATTCAAATGCATTGACGTATTTGCCGTAAAAGCCTCTACGTTAATTATAGCGCCCCCTAAGGGCCGATTTTGACCAAATATGGTATGGAGGCTCAGAATGGGATGTTGAAGAAGACTACCTGGTTTCTTTTTGATAACTATTAATTTGGGCGAGATATGCCAAAGTTCGTGTTTTGTGGCTAGCTACAACAAATTAGTTTAGTTGTAAAGTGCGAACGGTGTAATGTAGCGAAATTCCTTTGATAACTTTTGGTCAACTCCATACACAGATGGTATCTACCGAGTTTCGTGCACATCGGTCCCATGGCCTAGGACGAGTACGAAAACTTTGTTTTGCGCATTGTGTGATTTTACGAAATAACTTCTTCGTGGAAATGGGATTACCCTGTATAATCAGATACATATGGATTCAAGGAACAAGGAGATCTAAGAACTTCTCATCTGCAATGCAGACTGTGGGAGTTATACGTAAAAACATATTTAAATGCA
Organism: Gymnocephalus cernua; assembly: GCA_023631565.1. NCBI lineage: Eukaryota > Metazoa > Chordata > Actinopteri > Perciformes > Percidae > Gymnocephalus > Gymnocephalus cernua. The sequence goes on along the minus strand of CM042440.1, from coordinate 24,967,506 downwards.
TTGACTCATTTGCCAAAAGGCCTCTACGTTAATTATAGCGCCCCCTAACGGCCGATTTTCACCAAATTTGGTGGGAAGCTGCAGAGTGGCATGCTGAACAAAATACACCCAGGGTTTGTGATGATAGCATTTAATGCTGCAGAGATATTTACATTGCAAATTATTCCCATTTAAATGCATTGACTCATTTGCCGAAAGGCCTCTACGTTAATTGTAGCGCCCCCTGACGGCGGATTTTCACCAAATTCGGCGTGGAGGCTCGGAGTGGCATGTCGAACAATACCCTCAAGTTTTGTGATGATAGTATTTACTTCTGCGGAGATATTTACGTTGCAAATTATTCCTATTTAAATGCATTGACTTATTTACCGAAAGGCCTCTACGTTAATTATAGCGCCCCCTGATGGCCGATTCTAACCAAATTTGGTAAGGAGGCTAGGAATGGGATGTCAAAGATCTCTACCAAGATTTGTTCTGATAACTATTAATTTGGCCGAGATATGCTAAAGTTCGTGTTTTGTGGCTAGCTACGACAAATTTGTTTGCGTGTAGAGTGCGAACGGTGTAACGTAGCAAAATTCTTTTGATAACTTTTGGTCAGCTCTATATACAGAAGATATCTACCAAGTTTCGTGCACATCGGTCACAAGGCCTAGGACGAGTATGATAACATTTGTTTTTGCATTGCACGATTTTGCGAAAGAACTTTGTTGTTGAAATGGACTTGTCCTATATCGTCAGATTCAGGGCGATACAAGGAACAAGGGGATCTATACATTTTCGGTCTGCGATGTAGCCTTTCGGAGTTATAGGCAAAAACACGTTTTACGTCATTGTAGCGCCACCTAGTGGTCCACTTATGTAATATTTGGTAGGTCAGGTCCATAAGCCATTGCACATCGACACTGTAAATTTTAAGTTGCTCACTTTAGTCTAAGTGGTAGATCCAAACATGGGTCCCATAGGCCACGCCCACTTTGACGAATCAGTACCCCACTGTAGTCCTGGCCTCAGGAGTGGGCCTAGATGGTACGCACCAAATTTCGTGAAAATCGGATGAGCCGTTCATGAGATATTAACTTTTTGTACTTTTGGCGCCCCCTATCGACCAAATTTTGTAAAATTTGTTGCAGACACTGAGAGGCTCATGGCAAACAAGAATCTAAAGACTTGTGATGATACCCTTTATTTTGGCCGAGATATGGCAACGTTTGTGTCTTTGTAGCTAGCTACACAAATTTGTTTGTGCGTAGTTTACGAAATTTTCATCCGAAAAAAATTTTTTTGATAACTTTTCGTCAGGTCGGCCTAGAGATACTACAGACCAAGTTTCATGCAGATCCGTCGCACGGTCTAGGAGGAGTACGAAAAAGCAGGTTTACGATAAATCGCGATTTTTCACGTATAAAAGTCTAGGCGGAAATGGGCGTGGCCTATACCACGAGATTCAGCTGGATCCAAGGAACGCGTTGATATGTGTCTTTTTAATGTGCGATGTACGGTTCGGGAGTTATAAGGCCAAACGCGTTTTTTCTGCTATAGCGCCACCTAGTGGTCAAAGTGGGCGAATTTTTTCGTCCGAGGTCCCTGCAGTGATCTGGACCAGTCCTGCAAAGGGCAACCTCCCACCATTTACGGTTTAGGCTGCAGTATCAGTTTTAGAGGCGGAAGAATAATAATAATAACTAGAACTGCAAGCAGTTATGAACGGGGTCCAAGCCTCGTGCGCCTGTCCACCCCGGCGCGTGTCGCCCCCGGCGATCGTTGCCAAATCTGGTGAAGAGCCACAGAGTGGCATGGCGAACAATAATCTCAAGTTTTGTGATGATAGCATTTACTGCTGCAGAGACATATCTATTGCAAATTACTCCCATTTAAATGCATTGACTCATTTGCCAAAAGGCCTCTACGTTAATTGTAGCGCCCCCTGACTGCCGATTTTCACCAAATTTTGTGGGAAGCCGCAGAGTGGCATGCTGAACAAAATACACCCAGGGTTTGTGATGATAGCATTTAATGCTGCAGAGATATTTACATTGCAAATTATTCCCATTTAAATGCATTGACTCATTTGCCGAAAGGCCTCTACGTTAATTGTAGCGCCCCCTGACGGCGGATTTTCACCAAATTCGGCGTGGAGGCTCGGAGTGGCATGTCGAACAATACCCTCAAGTTTTGTGATGATAGTATTTACTTCTGCGGAGATATTTACGTTGCAAATTATTCCCATTTAAATGCATTGACTTATTTACCGAAAGGCCTCTACGTTAATTATAGCGCCCCCTGATGGCCGATTCTAACCAAATTTGGTAAGGAGGCTAGGAATGGGATGTCAAAGATCTCTACCAAGATTTGTTCTGATAACTATTAATTTGGCCGAGATATGCTAAAGTTCGTGTTTTGTGGCTAGCTACGACAAATTTGTTTGCGTGTAGAGTGCGAACGGTGTAACGTAGCAAAATTCTTTTGATAACTTTTGGTCAGCTCTATATACAGAAGATATCTACCAAGTTTCGTGCACATCGGTAACAAGGCCTAGGACGAGTATGATAACATTTGTTTTTGCATTGCGCGATTTTGCGAAAGAACTTTGTTGTTGAAATGGACTTGTCCTATATCGTCAGATTCAGGGCGATACAAGGAACAAGGGGATCTATACATTTTCGGTCTGCGATGTAGCCTTTCGGAGTTATAGGCAAAAACACGTTTTACGTCATTGTAGCGCCACCTAGTGGTCCACTTATGTAATATTTGGTAGGTCAGGTCCATAAGCCATTGCACATCGACACTGTAAATTTTAAGTTGCTCACTTTAGTCTAAGTGGTAGATCCAAACATGGGTCCCATAGGCCACGCCCACTTTGACGAATCAGTACCCCACTGTAGTCCTGGCCTCAGGAGTGGGCCTAGATGGTACGCACCAAATTTCGTGAAAATCGGATGAGCCGTTCATGAGATATTAACTTTTTGTACTTTTGGCGCCCCCTATCGACCAAATTTTGTAAAATTTGTTGCAGACACTGAGAGGCTCATGCCAAACAAGAATCTAAAGACGTGTGATGATACCCTTTATTTTGGCCGAGATATGGCAACGTTTGTGTCTTTGTAGCTAGCTACACAAATTTGTTTGTGCGTAGTTTACGAAATTTTCATCCGAAAAAAAATCTTTTGATAACTTTTCGTCAGGTCGGCCTAGAGATACTACAGACCAAGTTTCATGCAGATCCGTCGCACGGTCTAGGAGGAGTACGAAAAAGCAGGTTTACGATAAATCGCGATTTTTCACGTATAAAAGTCTAGGCGGAAATGGGCGTGGCCTATACCACGAGATTCAGCTGGATCCGAGGAACGCGTCGATATGTGTATTTTTAATGTGCGATGTACGGTTTGGGAGTTATAAGGACAAACGCGTTTTTTCTGCTATAGCGCCACCTAGTGGTCAAAGTGGCTGAATTTTTTCGTCCGAGGTCCCTGCAGTGATCTGGACCATTCCTGAAAACGGCAACCTCCCACCATTTACGGTTTAGGCTGCAGTATCAGTTTTAGAGGCGGAAGAATAATAATAATAATAATAATAATAAGAATTTTTACAATTCCAATAGGGTTCCACAGCCCTGCTGTGCGAACGGCGTAGCTTCGCTACCGCCGGTTCTCGCAACCTCGGGCTTGGACCCCTAACTAGAAGTGCAAGCAGTTATGAACGGGGTCCAAGCCTCGTGCGCCGGTCCCCCCCGGCGAGAGTCGCCCCCGGCGATGCCGAGAGCCCGCGAAAACGGAGCCCGCGAAAGGAGAACCCGAAGCGCCGCCGCGGCGAGGCGAAAGTCAACTAATTTGACCGAGCGCGAGCTCCAAAGTCCGTAGTGAAATGTAATTGCAAATTTCCTATTCCTTGTGTAAAAGGCCCAAACGCTTCTACTTCAATTGTAGCGCCCCCTAAAGGGCGATCGTCGCCAAATCCGCTGGAGAGCCGCAGAGTGGCATGTCGAACAATACTCTCAAGTTTCGTGATGATGGCCTTTACTGCTGCAGAGATATTCACATTTCAAATTATTCCCATTTAAATGCATTGACTCATTTGCCTAAAGGCCTCTACGTTAATTATAGCGCCCCCTGACGGCCGATTTTGACCAAATTTGGTGGGAAGCCACAGAGTGCCATGCCGAACAAAATAGTCTCCGGGTTTGTGATGATAGCATTTACTGCTGCAGAGATATTTACATTGCAAATATTCCCATTTAAATGCATTGACTTATTTACCGAAAGGCCTCTACGTTAATTATAGCGCCCCCTGACGACAGATTTTGACCAAATTTGGTATCGAGGCTGGAAATGGCAGGTTAAACATGTATACCACAAGTTGTACTGATATCTAATAATTTGGCCGAGATATGCCAAAGTTCGTGTTTTGTGGCTAGCTACGACAAATTGGTTTGATTGTAAAGTGCAAACCGTGTAACGTAGCAAAATTAATTTGATAACTTTTGGTCAACTTTATATAAAGATGATATCTACCAAGTTTCGTGCACATTGGTCACACGGCCTAGGACGAGTACGAAAACATTTTTTTTTGCATTGCGCAATTTTGCGAAAATTTCTTTTCGTAGAAATTGACTTTTCCTATATCATCAGATTCAAATGCATAGAAAGAACACGTGGATCTATAAATATTCCATCTGCGATGTATTCTGTGGGAGTTATAGGCAAAAACACGTTTTACGTGATTGTAGCGCCACCTAGTGGTCCACTTTTGTAATATTTGGTACCTGTGGTTCAGACACCATTGTACATCTACACTGTAAATTTGAAGTTGCTCACATTAGTGTAAGTGGTAGATATAAACCTGGGTCCCATAGGCCACGCCCACTTTGACGAATCAGTACCCCACTGTAGTCCTGGCCTCAGGAGTGGGCCTAGATGGTACGCTCCAAATTTCGTAAAAATCGGATGAGCCGTTCATGAGATAATAACTTTTTGTACTTTTGGCGCCCCCTATTGACCAAATTTTTTTAAATTTGTTTCAGACACTGAGAGGCTCATTCCAAACAAGAATCTAAAGATTTGTGATGATATCATTTATTTTGGCCGAGATATGGCAACGTTTGTTTCTTCGTAGCTAGCTACACAAATTTGTTTGTGCGTAGTTTACGCAATTTTCATCCGAAAAAAGATCTTTTGATAACTTTTTGTCAGGTCGGTCTACTGATGCTACAGACCAAGTTTCATGCAGATCCGTTGCACGGTCTAGGAGGAGTACGAAAAAGCAGGTTTACGATAAATCGCGATTTTTCACGCATAAAAGTCGGGGCGGAAATGGGCGTGGCCTATACCACGAGATTCAGCTGGATCCAAGGAACGCGTGGATATGTGTATTTTTAATGTGCGATGTACGGTTCGGGAGTTATAAAGCCAAACGCGTTTTTTCTGCTATAGCGCCACCTAGTGGTGAAAGTGGCTCAATTTTTTCGTCCGAGGTCCCTGCAGTGTTTTGGACCAGACCTGAAAACGGCAACCTCCCACCATTTACGGTTTAGGCTGCAGTATCAGTTTTAGAGGCGGAAAAATAATAATAATAATAATAAGAATTTTTACAATTCCAATAGGGTTCCACAGCCCTGCTGTGCGAACGGCGTAGCTTCGCTACCGCCCGTTCTCGCAACCTCGGGCTTGGACCCCTAATAAGAATTTTTACAATTTCAAAAGGGTTCCACAGCCCTGCTGTGCGAACGGCGTAGCTTCGCTACCGCCGGTTCTCACAACCTCGGGCTTGGACCCCTAACTAGAACTGCAAGCAGTTATGAACGGGGTCCAAGCCTCGTGCGCCGAGAGCCCGCGAAAACGGAGCCCGCTACAGGACAACCCGAAGCGCCGCTGCGGCGAGGCAAAAGTCGGGAAATTTGACCGAGTGCGAGCTCCAAAGTTCGTAGTGAAATGCAATTGCAAATTTCCTCTTCGTTGCGTAAAAGGCCCAAACGCTTCTACTTCGGTTGTAATGCCCCCTAAAGGGCGATCGTCGCCAAATCTGGTGAAGAGCTTCAGAGTGGCATGGCGAACAATAATCTCAAGTTTTGTGATGATAGCATTCACTGCTGCAGAGACATATCCATTGCAAATTACTCCCATTTAAATGCATTGACTCATTTGCCAAAAGGCCTCTACGTTAATTATAGCGCCCCCTAACCGCCGATTTTCACCAAATTTGGTGGGAAGCTGCAGAGTGGCATGACAAACAAAATACTCCCAGGGTTTGTGATGATAGCATTTAATGCTGCAGAGATATTTACATTGCAAAGTATTCCCATTCAAATGCATTGACGTATTTGCCGTAAAAGCCTCTACGTTAATTATAGCGCCCCCTAAGGGCCGATTTTGACCAAATATGGTATGGAGGCTCAGAATGGGATGTTGAAGAAGACTACCTGGTTTCTTTTTGATAACTATTAATTTGGGCGAGATATGCCAAAGTTCGTGTTTTGTGGCTAGCTACAACAAATTAGTTTAGTTGTAAAGTGCGAACGGTGTAATGTAGCAAAATTCCTTTGATAACTTTTGGTCAGCTCCATACGCAGATGGTATCTACCAAGTTTCGTGCACATCGGTCGCATGGCCTAGGACGAGTACGAAAACTTTGTTTTGCGCATTGTGTGATTTTACGAAATAACTTCTTCGTGGAAATGGGATTACCCTGTATTATCAGATTCATATGGATTAAAGGAACAAGGAGATCTAAGAACTTCTCATCTGCAATGCAAACTGTGGGAGTTATACGCAAAAACATATTTAAATGCATTGACTTATTTGCCAAAAGGTCTCTACGTTAATTATAGCGCCCCCTAACGGCCGATTTTCACCAAATTTGGTGGGAAGCTGCAGAGTGGCATGACGAACAAAATACTCCCAGGGTTTGTGATGATAGCATTTAATGCTGCAGAGATATTTACATTGCAAAGTATTCCCATTCAAATGCATTGACTTATTTGCCGAAAAAGCCTCTACGTTAATTATAGCGCCCCCTAACGGCCGATTTTGACCAAATTTGGTGTGGAGGCTCAGAATGGGATGTTGAAGAAGCCTACCTGGTTTCTTTCTGATAACTATTAATTTGGGCGAGATATGCTAAAGTTCGTGTTTTGTGGCTAGCTACAACGAATTAGTTTGGTTGTAAAGTGCGAACGGTGTAATGTAGCGAAATTCCTTTGATAACTTTTGGTCAGCTCCAACCACAGATGGTATCTACCAAGTTTCGTGCACAGGGGGTGTATGGCCTAGGACGAGTACGAAAACATTTTTTTTCGCACTACACGATTTTGCGAAAACACTTTTTAGTATAAATGGACCTGTCCTATATCGTCAGATTCAGGTCGATACAAGGAATAAGTCCATCTATAAATATTCGGTCTGCAATGTAGCCTTTCGGAGTTATATGCAAAAACACGTTTTACGTCATTGTAGCGCCACCTAGTGGTCCAATAATGTAATATTTGGTATGTCAGGTCCATGAACCATTGCACATCGACACTGTAAATTTTAAGTTGCTCACTTTAGTGTAAGTGGTAGATCCAAACATGGGACCCATAGGCCACGCCCACTTTGACGAATCAGTACCCCACTGTAGGCCTGGCCTCAAGAGTGGGCCTAGATGGTACGCACCAAATTTCGTGAACATCGGATGAGCTGTTCATGAGATATTAACTTTTGGTACTTTTGGCGCCCCCTATTGACCAAATTTTGTAAAATTAGTTGACTACACTAAGAGGCTCATGTGAAACAAGAATCTAAAGATTTGTGATGATATCTTTTATTTTGGCCGAGATATGGCAACGTTTGTGTCTTCGTAGCTAGCTACACAAATTTGTTTGTGCGTAGTTTACGAAATTTTCATCCGAAAAAAAATCTTTTGATAACTTTTTGTCAGGTCGGTCTACTGATGCTACAGACCAAGTTTCATGCAGATCCGTTGCACGGTCTAGGAGGAGTACGAAAAAGTAGGTTTACAATAAATCGCGATTTTTCACGCATAAAAGTCGGGGCGGAAATAGGCGTGGCCTACATCACAAGATTCAGCTGGATCCAAGGAACGCGTGGATATGTGTATTTTTAATGTGCGATGTACGGTTCGGGAGTTATAAGAAAAAACGCGTTTTTTCTGCTATAGCGCCACCTAGTGGTCAAAGTGGCTGATTTTTTTCGTCCGAGGTCCCTGCAGTGTTTTGGACCAGAACTGAAAACGGCAACCTCCCACCATTTACGGTTTAGGCTGCAGTATCAGTTTTAGAGGCGGAAGAATAATAATAATAAGAATTTTTACAATTTCAATAGGGTTCCACAGCCCTGCTGTGCGAACGGCGTAGCTTCGCTACCGCCGGTTCTCGCAACCTCGGGCTTGGACCCCTAACTAGAACTGCAAGCAGTTATGAACGGGGTCCAAGCCTCGTGCTCCGGTCCCCCCCGGCGCGAGTCGCCCCCGGCGATCGTTGCCAAATCTGGCGAAGAGCCACAGAGTGGCATGGCGAACAATAATCTCAAGTTTTGTGATGATAGCATTTACTGCTGCAGAGACATATCTATTGCAAATTACTCCCATTTAAATGCATTGACTCATTTGCCAAAAGGCCTCTATGTTAATTGTAGCGCCCCCTGGCGGCCGATTTTCACCAAATTTTGTGGGAAGCCGCAGAGTGGCATGCTGAACAAAATACACATTTAATGCTGCAGAGATATTTACATTGCAAATTATTCCCATTTAAATGCATTGACTTATTTGCCGAAATGCCTCTACGTTAATTATAACGCCCCCTGACGGCCGATTTTAACCAAATTTGGTATCGACGCTAGGAATGGGATGTCAAAGATCTCTACCAAGATTTGCTCTGATATCCAATAATTTGGCCGAGATATGCCAAAGTTCGTGTTTTGTGGCTAGCTACGACAAATTAGTTTGGTTGTAAAGTGCGAACGGTGTAACGTAGCAAAATTCTTTTGATAACTTTTGGTCAGCTCTCTATAGAGAAGATATCTACCAAGTTTCGTGCACATTGGTCACACGGCCTAGGACGAGTACGATAACATTTGTTTTTGCATTGCGTGATTTTGCGAAAAAACTCTTTGGTTTAAATGGACCAGTCCTATATCATCAGATTCAGGTCGATACAAGGAACAAGGGGATCTATAAATATTCGGTCTGTGATGTAGCCTTTCGGAGTTATAGGCAAAAACACGTTTAAATGCATTGACTTATTTGCCAGAAGGTCTCTACGTTAATTACAGCGCCCCTTAACGGCCGATTTTCACCAAATTTGGTGGGAAGCCACAGAGTTGCATGCCAAACAAAATACTCCCAGGGTTTGTGATGATAGCATTTAATGCTGCAGAGATATTTACATTGCAAATTATTCCCATTCAAATGCATTGACTTATTTTCTGAAAAGCCTCTACGTCAATTATAGCGCCCCCTGACGGCCTATTTTCACCAAATTTGGTTTGGAGGCTAGGGATTGGATGTTAAAGAAGCCCACCAGGTTTCATTGTGATAACTATTAATTTGGCCGAGATATGCCAAAGTTCGTGTTTTGTGGCTAGCTACAACAAATTAGTTTGGTTGTAAAGTGCGAACGGTGTAATGTAGCAAAATTCCTTTGATAACTTTTGGTCAGCTCCATACACAGATGGTATCTACCAAGTTTCGTGCACATCGGTTGTATGGCCTAGGACGAGTACGAAAACATTTTTTTTCGCATTACACGATTTTGCGAAAAAAAATCTTAGTGCAAATGGGCAGGACCTATATCATCAGCTTCACATGGATACAAGGAACAAGTGGATGTATACATTTCTTGTCTGCGTTGTAGCCTGTGGGAGTTAAAGGCAAAAACACGTTTTACGTCATTGTAGCGCCACCTAGTGGTCCACTTATGTAATATTTGGTAGGTCAGGTCCATGCATGACTCTACATCGACAGTGTAAATCTTAAGTTGCTCACTTTAGTGTAAGTGGTAGATCCAAACATGGGTCCCATAGGCCACGCCCACTTTGACGAATCAGTACCCCACTGTAGGCCTGGCCTCAGGAGTGGGCCTAGATGGTACGAACCAAATTTCGTGAAAATCGGATGAGCCGTTCATGAGATATTAACTTTTGGTACTTGTGGCGCCCCCTATTGACCAAATCTTGTAAAATTAGTTTCTTACACTAAGAGTCTCATGTGAAACAAGAATCTAAAGATTTGTGATGATATAATTTACTTTGGCCGAGATATGGTAACGTTTGTGTCTTCGTAGCTAGCTACACAAATTTGTGTGTGCGTAGTTTACGCAATTTTCATCCGAAAAAAAATCTTTTGATAACTTTTTGTCAACTCGGTCTACTGATGCTACCAACCAAGTTTCGCGCACATCCGTTGCACGGTCTAGGAGGAGTACGAAAAAGCAGGTTTACGATAAATCGCGATTTTTCACGCATAAAAGACAAGGCGGAAATGGGCGAGGCCTATACCACGAGATTCAGCTGGATCCAGGGAACGCGTGGATATGTGTATTTTTAATGTGCGATGTACGGTTCGGGAGTTATAAGGCCAAACGCGTTTTTTCTGCTATAGCGCCACCTAGTGGTGAAAGTGGCTGAATTTTTTCGTCCGAGGTCCCTGCAGTGATCTGGACCAGTCCTGCAAACGTCAACCTCCCACCATTTACGGTTTAGGCTGCAGTATCAGTTTTATCGGCGGAAAAATAATAATAAGAAACCTTACAATTCCAATAGGGTTCCACAGCCCTGCTGTGCGAACGGCGTAGCTTCGCTACCGCCGATTCTCACAGCCTCGGGCTTGGACCCCTAATAACTAGAACTGCAAGCAGTTATGAACGGGGTCCAAGCCTCGTGCGCCTGTCCACCCCGGCGCGTGTCGCCCCTGGCGATCGTTGCCAAATCTGGTGAAGAGCCACAGAGTGGCATGGCGAACAATAATCTCAAGTTTTGTGATGATAGCATTTACTGCTGCAGAGACATATCTATTGCAAATTACTCCCATTTAAATGCATTGACTCATTTGCCGAAAGGCCTCTACGTTAATTGTAGCGCCCCCTAACGGCGGATTTTCACCAAATTCGGCGTGGAGGCTCGGAGTGGCATGTCGAACAATACCCTCAAGTTTTGTGATGATAGTATTTACTTCTGCGGAGATATTTACATTGCAAATTATTCCCATTTAAATGCATTGACTCATTTGCCGAAAGGCCTCTACGTTAATTGTAGCGCCCCCTGACGGCGGATGTTCACCAAATTCGGCGTGGAGGCTCGGAGTGGCATGTCGAACAATACCCTCAAGTTTTGTGATGATAGTATTTACTTCTGCGGAGATATTTACATTGCAAATTATTCCCATTTAAATGCATTGACTTATTTACCGAAAGCCCTCTACGTTAATTATAGCGCCCCCTGACGGCCGATTCTAACCAAATTTGGTATCGAGGCTAGGAATGGGATGTCAAAGATCTCTACCAAGATTTGTTCTGATAACTATTAATTTGGCCGAGATATGCTAAAGTTCGTGTTTTGTGGCTAGCTACGACAAATTAGTTTGATTGTAAAGTGCGAACGGTGCAACGTAGCAAAATTCTTTTGATAACTTTTGGTCAGCTCTATATACAGAAGATATCTCCCAAGTTTCGTGCACATCGGTCACACGGCCTAGGACGAGTATGATAACATTTGTTTTTGCATTGCGCGATGTTGCGAAAGAACTTTGTTGTTGAAATGGACTTTTCCTATATCGTCAGATTCAGGGCGATACAAGGAACAAGGGGATCTATACATTTTCGGTCTGCGATGTAGCCTTTCGGAGTTATAGGCAAAAACACGTTTTACGTCATTGTAGCGCCACCTAGTGGTCCACTTATGTAATATTTGTTAGGTCAGGTCCATGAGCCATTGCACATCGACACTGTAAATTTTAAGTTGCTCACTTTAGTCTAAGTGGTAGATCCAAACATGGGTCCCATAGGCCACGCCCACTTTGACGAATCAGTACCCCACTGTAGTCCTGGCCTCAGGAGTGGGCCTAGATGGTATGCACCAAATTTCGTGAAAATCGGATGAGCCGTTCATGAGATATTAACTTTTTGTACTTTTGGCGCCCCCTATTGACCAAAGTTTGTAAAATTTGTTGCAGACACTGAGAGGCTCATGGCAAACAGGAATCTAAAGACTTGTGATGATACCCTTTATTTTGGCCGAGATATGGCAACGTTTGTGTCTTTGTAGCTAGCTACACAAATTTGTTTGTGCGTAGTTTACGAAATTTTCATCCGAAAAAAAATCTTTTGATAACTTTTCGTCAGGTCGGCCTAGAGATACGACAGACCAAGTTTCATGCAGATCCGTCGCACGGTCTAGGAGGAGTACGAAAAAGCAGTTTTACGATAAATCGCGATTTTTCACGTATAAAAGTCTAGGCGGAAATGGGCGTGGCCTATACCACGAGATTCAGCTGGATCCAAGGAACGCGTGGATATGTGTATTTTTAATGTGCGATGTACGGTTCGGGAGTTATAAGGCCAAACGCGTTTTTTCTGCTATAGCGCCACCTAGTGGTCAAAGTGGCTGAATTTTTTCGTCCGAGGTCCCTGCAGTGATCTGGACCATTCCTGAAAACGGCAACCTCCCACCATTTACGGTTTAGGCTGCAGTATCAGTTTTAGAGGCGGAAGAATAATAATAATAATAACTAGAACTGCAAGCAGTTATGAACGGGGTCCAAGCCTCGTGCGCCGGTCCCCCCCCGGCGCTAGTTGCCCCCGGCGATCGTTGCCAAATCTGGTGAAGAGCCACAGAGTGGCATGTTGAACAATAATCTCAAGTTTTGTGATGATAGCATTTACTGCTGCTGAGACATGTCCATTGCAAATTACTCCCATTCAAATGCATTGACTCATTTGCCAAAAGGCCTCTACGTTAATTATAGCGCCCCCTAACGGCCGATTTTCACCAAATTTGGTGGGAAGCTGCAGAGTGGCATGACAAACAAAATACATCCAGGGTTTGTGATGATAGCATTTACTGCTGCAGAGATATTTACATTGCAAATATTCCCATTTAAATGCATTGACTTATTTACCGAAAGGCCTCTACATTTATTATAGCGCCCCCTGACGGCAGATTTTGACCAAATTTGGTATCGAGGCTAGATATGGCAGGTGAAACATGTATACCACGATTTGTACTGATATCTAATAATTTGGCTGAGATATGCCAAAGTTCGTGTTTTGTGGCTAGATATGACAAATTGGTTTGCCTGTAAAGTGCGAACCGTGTAACGTAGCAAAATTCTTTTGATAACTTTTGGTCATCTCTATATACAGATGATATCTACCAAGTTTCGTGCACATTGGTCACACGGCCTAGGACGAGTACGAAATCATTTTTTTTTGCATTGCGCAATTTTGCGAATAAACTTTTTAGTCTAAATGAACGATTCCTATATCATTCGATTCAAATGGATACAAGGAACACGTGGATCTATAAATATTCCGTCTGCGATGTAGCGTGTGGAAGTTATAGGCAAAAACACGTTTTACGTCATTGTAGCGCCACCTAGTGGTCCACTTATGTAATATTTGGTAAGTCAGGTCCATTATCCATTGTACATCTACAATGTAAATTTTAAGTTGCTCACTTTAGTGTAAGTGGTAGATATAATCCTGGGTGCCATTTGGGTCCCATAGGCCACGCCCACTTGGACGAATCAGTACCCCACTGTAGGCCTGGCCTCAGGAGTGGGCCTAGATGGTACGGTCCAAATTTCGTAAAAATCGGATGAGCCATTCATGAGATATAAACTTTTTGTACTTTTGGCGCCCCCTATTGACCAAATTTTGTAAAATTAATTTCAGACACTAAGAGGCTCAAGTCAAACAAGAATCTAAAGAATTGCGATGATATCATTTATTTTGGCCAAGATATGGCAACGTTTGTGTCTTCGTAGCTAGCTACACAAATTTGTTTGTGCGTAGTTTACGAAATTTTCATCCGAAAAAAAATCTTTTGATAACTTTTTCGTCAGGTCGGCCTAGAGATGCTACAGACCAAGATTCATGCAGATCCGTCGCACGGTCTAGGAGGAGTATGAAAAAGCAGGTTTACGATAAATCGCGATTTTTCACGCATAAAAGTCTGGGCGGAAATGGGCGTGGCCTATACCACGAGATTCAGCTGGATCCAAGAAACGCGTGGATATGTGTATTTTTAATGTGCGATGTACGGTTCGGGAGTTATAAGGCCAAACGCGTTTTTTCTGCTATAGCGCCACCTAGCGGTGAAAGTGGCTGAATTTTTTCCTCCGAGGTCCCTGCAGGGTTTTGGACCAGACCACAAAACGGCAACCTCCCACCATTTACGGTTTAGGCTGCAGTATCAGTTTTAGAGGCGGAAGAAAAAGAATAATAACTAGAACTGCAAGCAGTTATGAACGGGGTCCAAGCCTCGTGCGCCGGTCCCCCCCGGCGCGAGTCGCCCCCGGCGCGAGTCGCCCCCGGCGCGAGTCGCCCCCGGCGATCGTTGCCAAATCTGGTGAAGAGCCACAGAGTGGCATGGCGAACAATAATCACAAGTTTTGTGATGATAGCATTTACTGCTGCAGGGATATTTCCATTGCAAATTATTCCCATTTAAATGCATTGACTTATATGCCGCAAGGTCTCTTCGTTAATTGTAGCGCCCCCTGACGGCGGATTTTCACCGAATTTGGTGTGGAGGCTCGGAGTGGCATGACGAACAATACCCTCAAGTTTTGTGATGATAGTATTTACTGCTGCATAGATATTTACATTGAAATATATTCCCATTTAAATGCATTGACTTATTTACCGAAAGGCCTCCACGTTAATTATAGCGCCCCCTGACGGCCGATTTTTACCAAATTTGGTATGGAGGCTCAGAATGGGATGTTGAAGAAGTCTACCAGGTTTATTTCTGATAACTATTCATTTGGCCGAGATATGCCAAAGTTCGTGTTTTGTGGCCAGCTACAACAAATTTGTTTAGTTGTAAAGTGCGAACGGTGTAATGTAGCGAAATTCCTTTGATAACTTTTGGTCATCTCCATAAACAGATGGTATCTACCAAGTTTCGTGCACATCGGTTACATGACCTAGGACGAGTATGAAAACTTTGTTTTGCGCATTGTGTGATTTTACGAAATAAATTCTTCGTGGAAATGGGATTACCCTGTATCATCAGATTCATATGGATTCAAGGAAGAAGGAGATCTAAGAACTTCTCATCTGCAATGCAAACTGTGGGAGTTATACGCAAAAACATATTTAAATGCATTGACTTATTTGCCAAAAGGTCTCTACGTTAATTATATCGCCCCCTAACGGCCGATTTTCACCAAATTTGGTGGGAAGCTGCAGAGTGGCATGCTGAACAAAATACTCCCAGGGTTTGTGATGATAGCATTTAATGCTGCAGAGATATTTACATTGCAAAGTATTCCCATTCAAATGCATTGACTTATTTGCCGAAAAAGCCTCTATGTTAATTATAGCGCCCCCTAACGGCTGATCTTGACCAAATTTGGTGTGGAGGCTCAGAATGGGATGTTGAAGAAGCCTACCTGGTTTCTTTCTGATAACTATTTATTTGGGCGAGATATGCCAAAGTTCGTGTTTTGTGGATAGCTACAACAAATTAGTTTAGTTGTAAAGTGCGAACGGTGTAATGTAGCGAAATTCCTTTGATAACTTTTGGTCAGCTCCATACACAGATGGTATCTACCAAGTTTCGTGCACATCGGTCGCATGGCCTAGGACGAGTACGAAAACTTTTTTTTTCGCTTTACACGATTTTGCAAAAACGAATCGCAGTGCAAATGGGCTTGACCTATATCACCAGCTTCACATGGATACAAGGAACAAGTAAATGTATATATTTCTTGTCTGAGATGTAGCCTGTGGGAGTTATAGGCAAAAACACGTTTTACGTCATTGTAGCGCCACCTAGTGGTTCACTTAGGTAATATTTGGTATGTCAGGTCCATGAAACATTGTACATCGACACTGTAAATTTGAAGTTGCTCACATTAGTGTAAGTGGTATATATAAACCTGGTTCCCATTTGGGTCCCATAGGCCACGCCCACTTTGACAAATCAGTACCCCACTGTAGTCCTGGCCTCAGGAGTGGGCCTAGATGATAGGCTCCAAATTTCGTAAAAATCGGATGAGCCGTTCATGAGATATAAACTTTTTGTACTTTTGGCGCCCCCTATTGACCAAATTTTATAAAATTGGTTTTCTTGATTTAGAACCTCAACCTTAACAAGACTCTAAAGATTTGCGATGATATCATTTGATTTGGCTGAGATATGGCAACGTTTGTGTCTTCATAGCTAGCTACACAAATTTGTTAGTGCGTAATTCACGCAATTTTCATCCGAAAAAAATTCTTTTGATAACTTTTTGTCACGTCGGTCTATAGATGCTACTTACCAAGTTTTATGCAAATCGGTTGCACGGTCTAGGAGGAGAATGAAAAAGTAGGTTTACGATAAATCGCGATTTTTAACGCACAAAAGTCGGGGCGGAAATGGGCGTGACCTACATCACTAGATTCATCGGGATCCAGGGAACGCGTGGATATGTGCATTTTCTTTGTGCGATGTACGGTTTGGGAGTTATAAGGCCAAACGCGTTTTTTCTGCTATAGCGCCACCTAGTGGTGAAAGTGGCTGAATTCTTTCGTCCGAGGTCCCTGCAGGGTTTTGGACCAGACCTGAAAACAGCAACCTCCCACCATTTACGGTTTAGGCTGCAGCATCAGTTTTAGAGGCGGAAGAAAAAGAATAATAATAATAACTAGAACTGCAAGCAGTTATGAACGGGGTCCAAGCCTCGTGCGCCGGTCCCCCCCGGCGTGAGTCGCCCCCGGCGATCGTTGCCAAATCCGGTGAAGAGCCACAGAGTGGCATGGCGAACAATAATCTCAAGTTTTGTGATGATAGCATTTACTGCTGCAGAGACATATCTATTGCAAATTACTCCCATTTAAATGCATCAACTCATTTGCCGAAAGGCATCTACGTTAATTGTAGCGCCCCCTGACGGGCGATTTTCACCAAATTTTGTGGGAAGCCGCAGAGTGGCATGCTGAACAAAATACACCCGGGGTTTGTGATGATAGCATTTAATGCTGCAGAGATATTTACATTGCAAATTATTCCCATTTAAATGCATTGACTCATTTGCCGAAAGGCCTCTACGTTAATTGTAGCGCCCCCTGACCACGGATTTTCACCAAATTCGGCGTGGAGGCTCGGAGTGGCATGTTGAACAATACCCTCAAGTTTTGTGATGATGGCGTGTACTGCTGCAGAGATATTCACATTGCAAATTATTCCCATTTAAATGCATTGACTTATTTACCGAAAGACCTCCACGTTAATTATAGCGCCCTCTGAAGACTGATCTTGACCAAATTTGGTATGGAGGCTTGGAATGGCATGTCAAAGATCTCTACCAAGATTTGTTCTGATATCTAATAATTTGGCCGAGATATTACAAAGTTCGTGTTTTGTGGCTAGCTACGACAAATTTGTTAGCCTGTAAAGTGCGAACGGTGTAACGTAGCAAAATTATTTTGATAACTTTTGGGCAACTCTCTATACAGATGATATCGACCAAGTTTCGTGCACATCGGTCACACGGCCTAGGACGAGTTCGAAAACATTTTTTTTTGCTTTGCGCGATTTTGCGAAATAATATTTTAGTATAAATGGACGTGTCCTATATCATCAGATTCAGATTGATAAACGGAACACGCACATCTATAAATATTCCATCTGCGATGTACCCTGTGGGAGTTATAGGCAAAAACACGTTTAAATGCATTGATTTATTTGCCAGAAGGTCTCTACGTTAATTACAGCGCCCCCTAACGTTCGATTTTCACCAAATTTGGTAAGAAGCCACAGAGTTGCATGCCGAACAAAATACTCCCAGGGTTTGTGATGATAGCATTTAATGCTGCAGAGATATTTACATTGCAAATTATTCCCATTCAAATGCATTGACTTATTTGTCGAAAAGCCTCTACGTCAATTATAGCGCCCCCTGACGGCCTATTTTCACCAAATTTGGTATGGAGGCTCGGAGTGGCATGCCGAACAATACCCTCAAGTTTTGTGATGATAGCATTTACTGCTGCAGAGACATATCTATTGCAAATTACTCCCATTTAAATGCATTGACTCATTTGCCGAAAGGCCTCTACGTTAATTGTAGCGCCCCCTGACGGCGGATTTTCACCAAATTCGGCGTGGAGGCTCGGAGTGGCATGTCGAACAATACCCTCAAGTTTTGTGATGATAGTATTTACTTCTGCAGGAGATATTTACATTGCAAATTATTCCCATTTAAATGCATTGACTTATTTACCGAAAGGCCTCTACGTTAATTATAGCGCCCCCTGACGGCCGATTTGAACCAAATTTGGTATCCAGACTAAGAATGGGATGTCAAAGATCTCTACCAAGATTTGTTCTGATAACTCTTAATTTGGCCGAGATATGCCAAAGTTCGTGTTTTGTGGCTAGCTATGACAAATTTGTTTGCGTGTAGAGTGCGAACGGTGTAACGTAGCAAAATTCTTTTGATAACTTTTGGTCAGCTCTATATAAAGAAGATATCTACCAAGTTTTGTGCACATCGGTCACACGGCCTAGGACGAGTATGATAACATTTGTTTTTGCATTGCGCGATTTTGCGAAAGAACTTTTTTGTTTAAATGGACCTGTCCTATATCGACAGATTCAGGGCGATATAACGAACAAGGGGATCTATACATTTTCGGTCTGCGATGTAGCCTTTCGGAGTTATAGGCAAAAACACGTTTTACGTCATTGTAGCGCCACCTATTGGTCCACTTATGTAATATTTGGTAGGTCAGGTCCGTGAGACATTGCACATCTACACTGTAAATTTTAAGTTGCTCACTTTAGTGTAAGTGGTAGATCCAAACATGGGTCCCATAGGCCACGCCCACTTTGACGAATCAGTACCGCACTGTAGGCCTGGCCTCAGGAGTGGGCCTAGATGGTACGCACCAAATTTCGTGAAAATCGGATGAGCCGTTCATGAGATATTAACTTTTGGTACTTTTGGCGCCCCCTATTGACCAAATTTTGTAAAATTAGTTTCCTACACTGAGACGCTCATGTGAAACAAGAATCTAAAGACTTGTGATGATATCATTTATTTTGGCCAAGATATGGCAACATTTGTGTCTTCGTAGCTAGCTACACAAATTTGTTTGGGCGTAGTTTACGCAATTTTTATCCGAAAATAATTCTTTTGATAACTTTTTGTCAGGTCGGTCTATAGATGCTTCTTACCAAGTTTTATGCAAATCAGTTGCACGGTCTAGGAGGAGTATAAAAAAGTAGGTTTACAATAAATCACGATTTTTCACGGAAAAAAGTCGGGGCGGAAATGGGCGTGGCCTACATCACGAGATTCAGCTGGATTCAGGGAACGCATGGATATGTTTATTTTTATTGTGCGATGTACGGTTCGGGAGTTATAAGGCCAAACGCGTTTTTTCTGCTATAGCGCCACCTAGCGGTGAAAGTGGCTGAATTTTTTCGTGCGAGGTCCCTGCAGGGTTTTGGACCAGACCTCAAAACGGCAACCTCCCACCATTTACGGTTTAGGCTGCAGTATCAGTTTTAGAGGCGGAAGAAAAATAAGACGAATAATAATAATAAGAAACCTTACAATTCCAATAGGGTTCCACAGCCCTGCTGTGCGAACGGCGTAGCTTCGCTACCGCCGATTCTCACAGCCTCGGGCTTGGACCCCTAATAAGAATTTTTACAATTTCAATAGGGTTCCACAGCCCTGCTGTGCGAACGGCGTAGCTTCGCTACCGCCCGTTCTCGCAACCTCGGGCTTGGACCCCTAACTAGAACTGCAAGCAGTTATGAACGGGGTCCAAGCCTCGTGTGCCAGTCCCCCCCGGCGCGGGTCGCCCCCGGCGACGCCGAGAGCCCGCGAAAACGGAGCCCGCGACAGGACAACCCGAAGCGCCGCTGCGGCGAGGCAAAAGTCGGGAAATTTGACCGAGTGCGAGCTCCAAAGTTCGTAGTGAAATTTCCTCTTCGTTGCGTAAAAGGCCCAAACGCTTCTACTTCGGTTGTAATGCCCCCTAAAGGGCGATCGTCGCCAAATCTGGTGAAGAGCTGCAGAGTGGCATGGCGAACAATAATCTCAAGTTTTGTGATGATAGCATTCACTGCTGCAGAGACATATCCATTGCAAATTACTCCCATTTAAATGCATTGACTCATTTGCCAAAAGGCCTCTACGTTAATTATAGCGCCCCCTAACGGCCGATTTTCACCAAATTTGGTGGGAACCTGCAGAGTGCCATGATGAACAAAATACTCCCAGGGTTTGTAATGATAGCATTTAATGCTGCCGAGATATTTACATTGCAAAGTATTCCCATTCAAATGCATTGACTTATTTGCCGAAAAAGCCTCTACGTTAATTATAGTGCCCCCTAACGGCCGATTTTGACCAGATTTGGTGTGGAGGCTCAGAAGGGGATGTTGAAGAAGCCCACCAGGTTTCATTGTGATAACTATTAATTTGGCCGAGATATGCCAAAGTTTGTGTTTTATGGCTAGCTATAACAAATTAGTTTGGTTGTAAAGTGCGAACGGTGTAATGTAGCAAAATTCCTTTGATAGCTTTTGGTCATCTCCATAAACAGATGGTATCTACCAAGTTTCGTGCACATTGGTCGCATTGCCTAGGACGAGTACGAAAAATTTGTTTTGCGCATTGTGTGATTTTACGAAATAACTTCTTCGTAGAAATGGGATTACCCTGTATCATCAGATTCATATGGATTCAATGAAGAAAGAAATCTAAGAACTTCTCATCTGCAATGCAGACTGTGGGAGTTATATGCAAAAACATATTTAAATGCATTGACTTATTTGCCAAAAGGTCTCTACGTTAATTATAGCGCCCCCTAACGGCCGATTTTCACCAAATTTGGTGGGAAGCTGCAGAGTGGCATGACAAACAAAATACATCCAGGGTTTGTGATGATAGCATTTAATGCTGCAGAGATATTTACATTGCAAAGTATTCCCATTCAAATGCATTGACTTATTTGCCGAAAAAGCCTCTACGTTAATTATAGCGCCCCCTAACGGCCGATTTTGACCAAATTTGGTGTGGAGGCTAGGGATGGGATGTTGAAAAAGCCCACCAGGATTCATTGTGATAACTATTAATTTGACCAAGATATGCCAAAGTTCGTGTTTTGTGGCTAGCTACAACGAATTTGTTTAGTTGTAAATTGCGAACGGTGTAATGTAGCGAAATTCCTTTGATAACTTTTGGTCAACTCCATACCCAGATGGTATCTACCAAGTTTCGTGCACATTGGTTGTATGGCCTAGGACGAGTACGAAAGCATTTTTTTTCGCACTACACGATTTTGCGATAAAACTTTTTAGTATAAATGAACCTGTCCTATATCGTCAGATTCAGGTCGATTCAAGCAACAAGTGCATCTATAAATATTCGGTCTGCGATGTAGCCTTTCGGAGTTATATGCAAAAACACGTTTTACGTCATTGTAGCGCCACCTAGTGGTCCAATAATGTAATATTTGGTATGTCAGGTCCATGAACCATTGCACATCGACTCTGTAAATTTTAAGTTGCTCACTTTAGTGTAAGTGGTAGATCCAAACATGGGTCCCATAGGCCACGCCCACTTTGACGAATCAGTACGCCACTGTAGGCCTTGCCTCAAGAGTTGGCCTAGATGGTACACACCAAATTTCGTGAAAATCGGATGAGCTGTTCATGAGATATTAACTTTTGGTACTTTTGGCGCCCCCTATTGACCAAATTTTGTAAAATTAGTTGCCTACACTAAGAGGCTCATGTGAAACAAGAATCTAAAGATTTGTGATGATATCTTTTATTTTGGCCGAGATATGGCAACGTTTGTGTCTTCGTAGCTAGCTACACAAATTTGTTTGTGCGTAGTTTACGAAATTTTCATCCGAAAAAAAATCTTTTGATAACTTTTTGTCAGGTCGGTCTACTGATGCTACAGACAAAGTTTCATGCAGATCCGTTGCACGGTGTAGGAGAAGTACGAAAAAGCAGGTTTACAATAAATCGCGATTTTTCACGCATAAAAGTCGGGGCGGAAATAGGCGTGGCCT
The DNA here is from genome assembly GCA_023631565.1 of Gymnocephalus cernua. Classification (NCBI taxonomy): domain Eukaryota; kingdom Metazoa; phylum Chordata; class Actinopteri; order Perciformes; family Percidae; genus Gymnocephalus; species Gymnocephalus cernua. The sequence goes on along the minus strand of CM042440.1, from coordinate 24,945,269 downwards.
ACACCACAAGATTCAGCTGGATCCAAGGAACGCGTGGATATGTGTATTTTTAATGTGCGATGTACGGTTTGGGAGTTATACGCAGAAACGCGTTTTTTCTGCTATAGCGCCACCTAGTGGTCAAAGTGGCTGAATTTTTTCGTCCGAGGTCCCTGCAGTGTTTTGGACCAGACCTGAAAACGGCAACCTCCCACCATTTACGGTTTAGGCTGCAGTATCAGTTTTAGAGGCGGAAGAATAATAATAAGAAACCTTACAATTCCAATAGGGTTCCACAGCCCTGCTGTGCGAACGGCGTAGCTTCGCTACTGCCGGTTCTCACAACCTCGGGCTTGGACCCCTAACTAGAACTGCAAGCAGTTATGAACGGGGTCCAAGCCTCGTGCGCCGGTCCCCCCTGGCGCGAGTCGCCCCTGGCGCGAGTCGCCCCCGGCGATCGTTGCCAAATCTGGTGAAGAGCCACAGAGTGGCATGGCGAACAATAATCTCAAGTTTTGTGATGATAGTATTTACTGCTGCAGAGATATTTACATTGAAATGTATTCCCATTTAAATGTATTGACTTATTTACCGAAAGGCCTCCACGTTAATTATAGCGCCCCCTGACGGCCGATTTTTACCAAATTTGGTGTGGCGGCTCAGAATGGGATGTTGAAGAAGTCTACCAGGTTTATTTCTGATAACTATTAATTTGGCCGAGATATGCCAAAGTTCGTGTTTTGTGGCTAGCTACAACAACTTAGTTTAGTTGTAAAGTGCGAACGGTGTAATGTAGCAAAATTCTTTTGATAACTTTTGGTCAGCTCCATACACAGATGGTATCTACCAAGTTTCGTGCACATCGGTCGCATGGCCTAGGACGAGTACGAAAACTTTGTTTTGCGCATTGTGTGATTTTACGAAATAAATTCTTCGTGGAAATGGGATTACCCTATATCATCAGATTTATATGGATTCAAGGAACAAGCAGATCTAAGAACTTCTCATCTGCAATGCAAACTGTGGGAGTTATACGCAAAAACATATTTAAATGCATTGACTTATTTGCCAAAAGGTCTCTACGTTAATTATAGCGCCCCCTAACGGCCGATTTTCACCAAATTTGGTGGGAAGCTGCAGAGTGGCATGACGGACAAAATACTCCCATGGTTTGTGATGATAGCATTTAATGCTGCAGAGATATTTACATTGCAAAGTATTCCCATTCAAATGCATTGACTTATTTGCCGAAAAAGCCTCTACGTTAATTATAGCGCCCCCTAACGGCCGATTTTGACCAAATTTGGTGTGGAGGCTCAACATGGGATGTTGAAGAAGCCTACCTGGTTTCTTTCTGCTAACTATTAATTTGGGCGAGATATGCTAAAGTTTGTGTTTTGTGGCTAGCTACAACGAATTAGTTTGGTTGTAAAGTGCGAACGGTGAATTTTAGCGAAATTCCTTTGATAACTTTTGGTCAGCTCCATATACTGATCGTATTTCCCAAGTTTCGTGCACATCGGTCGCATGGCCTATGACGAGTACAAAAACATTTTTTTTCGCATTATACAATTTTGCGAAAATAATTCTTAGTGCACATGGGCATAACCTATATCATCAGATTCATATGGATTCAACGAACAAGAAGATGTATACATTTCTTGTCTTTGATGTAGCCTGTGGGAGTTATAGGCAAAAACACATTTTACGTCATTATAGCGCCACCTAGTGGTTTACGTAAGTAATATTTGGTATGTAAGATCTGCAATACATTGTTCATCTACCCTGTAAATTTTAAGTTGCTCACATTAGGGCAAGTGGTGAATCTAAACCTGGATTCCATAGGCCACGCCCACTTTAACGAATCCGTACCCCACTGTAGGCGTGGCCTCAGGTATGGGTCTAGATGGCAAACTCTAAATTTCGTAAAAATCGGATGAGCCGTTCATGAGATATAAACTTTTTGTACTTTTGGCGCCCCCTATTGACCAAATTTTGTAAAATTAGTTTTCTTGACTTAGAGGCTCATGTCAAACAAGGATCTAAAGATTCACAATCATATCATTTATTTTGGCCGAGATATGGCAACGTTTGTGTCTTCGTAGCTAGCTACACAAATTTGTTTTTGCGTAATGTACGCAAATTTCATCCGAAAAAAATTCTTTTGATAACTTTTTGTCAGGTCGGTCTATAGATGCTACCTACCAAGTTTTATGCAAATCGGTTGTACGGTCTAGGAGGAGTATGAAAAAGTAGGTTTACAATAAATCGCGATTTTTCACGTAAAAAAGTCGGGGCGGAAATGGGCGTGGCCTACATCACGAGATTCAGTTGGATTCAGGGAACGCGTGGATATGTGTATTTCTAATGTGCGATGTACGGTTTGGGAGTTATAGGGGCAAACGCGTATCTTCTGGTATAGCGCCACCTAGTGGCTGAATTTTGTTATCCGAGGTCCCTGCAGGGATCTGGACCAGTCCTGAAAACGGCAACTTCCTACCATGTACGGTTTAGGCTGCAGTATCAGTTTTAGAGGCGGAAAAATAATAATAACTAGAACTGCAAGCAGTTATGAACGGGGTCCAAGCCTCGTGCGCCTGTCCACCCCGGCGCGTGTCGCCCCCGGCGATCGTTGCCAAATCTGGTGAAGAGCCACAGAGTGGCATGGCGAACAATAATCTCAAGTTTTGTGATGATAGCATTTACTGCTGCAGAGACATATCTATTGCAAATTACTCCCATTTAAATGCATTGACTCATTTGCCAAAAGGCCTCTACGTTAATTGTAGCGCCCCCTGACTGCCGATTTTCACCAAATTTTGTGGGAAGCCGCAGAGTGGCATGCTGAACAAAATACACCCAGGGTTTGTGATGATAGCATTTAATGCTGCAGAGATATTTACATTGCAAATTATTCCCATTTAAATGCATTGACTCATTTGCCGAAAGGCCTCTACGTTAATTGTAGCGCCCCCTGACGGCGGATTTTCACCAAATTCGGCGTGGAGGCTCGGAGTGGCATGTCGAACAATACCCTCAAGTTTTGTGATGATAGTATTTACTTCTGCGGAGATATTTACGTTGCAAATTATTCCCATTTAAATGCATTGACTTATTTACCGAAAGGCCTCTACGTTAATTATAGCGCCCCCTGATGGCCGATTCTAACCAAATTTGGTAAGGAGGCTAGGAATGGGATGTCAAAGATCTCTACCAAGATTTGTTCTGATAACTATTAATTTGGCCGAGATATGCTAAAGTTCGTGTTTTGTGGCTAGCTACGACAAATTTGTTTGCGTGTAGAGTGCGAACGGTGTAACGTAGCAAAATTCTTTTGATAACTTTTGGTCAGCTCTATATACAGAAGATATCTACCAAGTTTCGTGCACATCGGTCACAAGGCCTAGGACGAGTATGATAACATTTGTTTTTGCATTGCACGATTTTGCGAAAGAACTTTGTTGTTGAAATGGACTTGTCCTATATCGTCAGATTCAGGGCGATACAAGGAACAAGGGGATCTATACATTTTCGGTCTGCGATGTAGCCTTTCGGAGTTATAGGCAAAAACACGTTTTACGTCATTGTAGCGCCACCTAGTGGTCCACTTATGTAATATTTGGTAGGTCAGGTCCATAAGCCATTGCACATCGACACTGTAAATTTTAAGTTGCTCACTTTAGTCTAAGTGGTAGATCCAAACATGGGTCCCATAGGCCACGCCCACTTTGACGAATCAGTACCCCACTGTAGTCCTGGCCTCAGGAGTGGGCCTAGATGGTACGCACCAAATTTCGTGAAAATCGGATGAGCCGTTCATGAGATATTAACTTTTTGTACTTTTGGCGCCCCCTATCGACCAAATTTTGTAAAATTTGTTGCAGACACTGAGAGGCTCATGGCAAACAAGAATCTAAAGACTTGTGATGATACCCTTTATTTTGGCCGAGATATGGCAACGTTTGTGTCTTTGTAGCTAGCTACACAAATTTGTTTGTGCGTAGTTTACGAAATTTTCATCCGAAAAAAAATTTTTTGATAACTTTTCGTCAGGTCGGCCTAGAGATACTACAGACCAAGTTTCATGCAGATCCGTCGCACGGTCTAGGAGGAGTACGAAAAAGCAGGTTTACGATAAATCGCGATTTTTCACGTATAAAAGTCTAGGCGGAAATGGGCGTGGCCTATACCACGAGATTCAGCTGGATCCAAGGAACGCGTTGATATGTGTATTTTTAATGTGCGATGTACGGTTCGGGAGTTATAAGGCCAAACGCGTTTTTTCTGCTATAGCGCCACCTAGTGGTCAAAGTGGGCGAATTTTTTCGTCCGAGGTCCCTGCAGTGATCTGGACCAGTCCTGCAAAGGGCAACCTCCCACCATTTACGGTTTAGGCTGCAGTATCAGTTTTAGAGGCGGAAGAATAATAATAACTAGAACTGCAAGCAGTTATGAACGGGGTCCAAGCCTCGTGCGCCGGTGCCCCCTGGCGCGAGCCGCCCCCGGCGACGCCGAGAGCCCGCTAAAAACAGAGCCCGCGAAAGGAGAACCCGAAGCGCCGCCGCGGCGAGGCGAAAGTCGGGAAATTTGACCGAGCGCGAGCTCCAAAGTCCGTAGCGAAACGCAATTGCCAATTTCCTCTTCGTTGCGTAAAAGGCCCAAACGCTTCTATTTCGATTGTAGCGCCCCCTAAAGGGCGATCGTCGCCAAATCCGGTGGGGAGCCGCAGAGTGGCATGGCGAACAATACTCTCAAGTTTCGTGTTGGTAGCATTTACTGCTGCAGAGATATTCACATTGCAAATTATTCCCATTCAAATGCATTGACTCATTTGCCGAAAGGCCTCTACGTTAATTGTAGCGCCCCCTGGAGGCGGATTTTCACCAAAGTTGGTTTGGAGGCTCGGAGTGGCATGTTGAACAATACCCTCAAGTTTTGTGATGATGGCATTTACTGCTGCAGAGATATTGACATTGCAAATAATTCCCATTTAAATGCATTGACTTATTTACCGAAAGGCCTCTACGTTAATTATAGCGCCCCCTGACGGCCGATTTTGACCAAATTCGGTATGGAGGCTAGGATTGTCATGTCAACGATCTCTACCAAGATTTGTTTTGATATCTAATAATTTGGCCGAGATATGCCAAAGTTCGTGTTTTGTGGCTAGCTACGACAAATTACTTTGGTTGTAAAGTGCGAACGGTGTAACGTAGCAAAATTCTTTTGACAACTTTTGATCAGCTCTATATACAGATGTTATCGACCAAGTTTCGTGCACATCGGTCGCATGGCCTAGGACAAGTACGAAAACGTTTTTTTTTGCATTGCGCGATTTTGTCAAACTTTCTTTTCGTAGAAATGGACTTTTCCTATAGCATCAGATTCAGATGCATACAAGGAACACGTGGATCTATAAATATTCCATCTGCGATGTATTCTGTGGGAGTTATAGGCAAAAACACGTTTTACGTGATTGTAGCGCCACCTAGTGGTCCACTTTTGTAATATTTGGTAAATCTGGTCCAGAAGCCATTGTACATCGATACTGTAAATTTGAAGTTGCTCACATTAGTGTAAGTGGTAGATATAAACCTGGGTCCCATTTGGGTCCCATAGGCCACGCCCACTTTGACGAATCAGTACCCCACTGGAGTCCTGGCCTCAGGAGTGGGCCTAGATGGTACGCTCCAAATTTCGTAAAACTCGGATGAGCCGTTCATGAGATATTAACTTTTTGTACTTTTGGCGCCCCCTATTGACCAAATTTTGTAAAATGTGTTTCAGACACTGATAGGCTCATGGCAAACAAGAATCTAAAGATTTGTGATGATATCATTTATTTTGGCCGAGATATGGCAACGTTTGTGTCTTTGTAGCTAGCTACACAAATTTGTTTGTGCGTAGTTTACGCAATTTTTATCTGAAAAAAAAATCTTTTGATACTTTTGTCTCAGGTCGGCCTATAGATGCTAGAGACCAAGTTTCATGCAGATCCGTTACACGGTCTAAGAGGAGTACGAAAAAGCAGGTTTACGATAAATCGCGATTTTTCACCTATAAAAGTCTAGGCGGAAATGGGCGTGGCCTATACCACGAGATTCAGCTGGATCCAAGGAACGCGTCGATATGTGTATTTTTAATGTGCGATGTACGGTTTGGGAGTTATAAGGCCAAACGCGTTTTTTCTGCTATAGCGCCACCTAGTGGTCAAAGTTGTCCGAATTTTTTCGTCCGAGGTCCCTGCAGTGATCTGGACCAGTCCTGCAAAGGGCAACCCCCCACCATTTACGGTTTAGGCTGCAGTATCAGTTTTAGAGGCGGAAGAATAATAATAATAATAATAATAACTAGAACTGCAAGCAGTTATGAACGGGGTCCAAGCCTCGTGCGCCTGTCCACCCCGGCGCGTGTCGCCCCCGGCGATCGTTGCCAAATCTGGTGAAGAGCCACAGAGTGGCATGGCGAACAATAATCTCAAGTTTTGTGATGATAGCATTTACTGCTGCAGAGACATATCTATTGCAAATTACTCCCATTTAAATGCATTGACTCATTTGCCAAAAGGCCTCTACGTTAATTGTAGCGCCCCCTGACTGCCGATTTTCACCAAATTTTGTGGGAAGCCGCAGAGTGGCATGCTGAACAAAATACACCCAGGGTTTGTGATGATAGCATTTAATGCTGCAGAGATATTTACATTGCAAATTATTCCCATTTAAATGCATTGACTCATTTGCCGAAAGGCCTCTACGTTAATTGTAGCGCCCCCTGACGGCGGATTTTCACCAAATTCGGCGTGGAGGCTCGGAGTGGCATGTCGAACAATACCCTCAAGTTTTGTGATGATAGTATTTACTTCTGCGGAGATATTTACGTTGCAAATTATTCCCATTTAAATGCATTGACTTATTTACCGAAAGGCCTCTACGTTAATTATAGCGCCCCCTGATGGCCGATTCTAACCAAATTTGGTAAGGAGGCTAGGAATGGGATGTCAAAGATCTCTACCAAGATTTGTTCTGATAACTATTAATTTGGCCGAGATATGCTAAAGTTCGTGTTTTGTGGCTAGCTACGACAAATTTGTTTGCGTGTAGAGTGCGAACGGTGTAACGTAGCAAAATTCTTTTGATAACTTTTGGTCAGCTCTATATACAGAAGATATCTACCAAGTTTCGTGCACATCGGTAACAAGGCCTAGGACGAGTATGATAACATTTGTTTTTGCATTGCGCGATTTTGCGAAAGAACTTTGTTGTTGAAATGGACTTGTCCTATATCGTCAGATTCAGGGCAATACAAGGAACAAGGGGATCTATACATTTTCGGTCTGCGATGTAGCCTTTCGGAGTTATAGGCAAAAACACGTTTTACGTCATTGTAGCGCCACCTAGTGGTCCACTTATGTAATATTTGGTAGGTCAGGTCCATAAGCCATTGCACATCGACACTGTAAATTTTAAGTTGCTCACTTTAGTCTAAGTGGTAGATCCAAACATGGGTCCCATAGGCCACGCCCACTTTGACGAATCAGTACCCCACTGTAGTCCTGGCCTCAGGAGTGGGCCTAGATGGTACGCACCAAATTTCGTGAAAATCGGATGAGCCGTTCATGAGATATTAACTTTTTGTACTTTTGGCGCCCCCTATCGACCAAATTTTGTAAAATTTGTTGCAGACACTGAGAGGCTCATGCCAAACAAGAATCTAAAGACGTGTGATGATACCCTTTATTTTGGCCGAGATATGGCAACGTTTGTGTCTTTGTAGCTAGCTACACAAATTTGTTTGTGCGTAGTTTACGAAATTTTCATCCGAAAAAAAATCTTTTGATAACTTTTCGTCAGGTCGGCCTAGAGATACTACAGACCAAGTTTCATGCAGATCCGTCGCACGGTCTAGGAGGAGTACGAAAAAGCAGGTTTACGATAAATCGCGATTTTTCACGTATAAAAGTCTAGGCGGAAATGGGCGTGGCCTATACCACGAGATTCAGCTGGATCCGAGGAACGCGTCGATATGTGTATTTTTAATGTGCGATGTACGGTTTGGGAGTTATAAGGACAAACGCGTTTTTTCTGCTATAGCGCCACCTAGTGGTCAAAGTGGCTGAATTTTTTCGTCCGAGGTCCCTGCAGTGATCTGGACCATTCCTGAAAACGGCAACCTCCCACCATTTACGGTTTAGGCTGCAGTATCAGTTTTAGAGGCGGAAGAATAATAATAATAATAATAATAATAAGAATTTTTACAATTCCAATAGGGTTCCACAGCCCTGCTGTGCGAACGGCGTAGCTTCGCTACCGCCCGTTCTCGCAACCTCGGGCTTGGACCCCTAATAATAAGAATTTTTACAATTTCAATAGGGTTCCACAGCCCTGCTGTGCGAACGGCGTAGCTTCGCTACCGCCCGTTCTCGCAACCTCGGGCTTGGACCCCTAACTAGAACTGCAAGCAGTTATGAACGGGGTCCAAGCCTCGTGCGTCAGTCCTATCCGGCGCGAGCCGCCCCCGGCGATGCCGAGAGCCCGCAAAAACGGAGCATGCGAAAGGAAAACCCGAAGCGCCGCCGCGGCGAGACAAAAGTCGGTAAATTTGGCCGAGTGCGAGCTCCAAAGTTCGTAGTGAAATGCAATTGCAAATTTCCTCTTCGTTGTGTAAAAGCCCCAAACGCTTCTACTTCGGTTGTAACGCCCCCTAAAGTGCGATCGTCGCCAAATCTGGTGAAGAGCTGCAGAGTGGCATGGCGAATAATAATCTCAAGTTTTGTGATGAAAGCATTCACTGCTGCAGAGACATATCCATTGCAAATTACTCCCATTTAAATGCATTGACTCATTTGCCAAAAGGCCTCTACGTTAATTATAGCGCCCCCTAACGGCCGATTTTCACCAAATTTGGTGGGAAGCTGCAGAGTGCCATGCCGAACAAAATACTCCCAGGGTTTTTAATGATAGCATTTAATGCTTCCGAGATATTTACATTGCAAAGTATTCCCATTCAAATGCATTGACTTATTTGCCGAAAAAGCCTCTACGTTAATCATAGCGCCCCCTAACGGCCGATTTTGACCAGATTTGGTGTGGAGGCTCAGAAGGGGATGTTGAAGAAGCCTACCTGGTTTCTTTTTGATGACTATTAATTTGGGCGAGATATGCCAAAGTTCGTGTTTTGTGGCTAGCTACAACAAATTAGTTTAGTTGTAAAGTGCGAACGGTGTAATGTAGCAAAATTCCTTTGATAAATTTTAGTCAGCTCCATACACAGATGGTATCTACCAGGTTTTGTGCACATCGGTCGCATGGCCTAGGACGAGTACGAAAACTTTGTTTTGCGCATTGTGTGATTTTACGAAATAACTTCTTCGTGGAAATGGGATTACCCTGTATCATCAGATTCATATGGATTCAAGGAACAAGGATATCTAAGAACTTTTCATCTGCAATGCAGACTGTGGGAGTTATACGTAAAAACATATTTAAATGCATTGACTTATTTGCCAAAAGGTCTCTACGTTAATTATAGCGACCCCTAACGGCCGATTTTCACCAAATTTGGTGGGAAGCTGCAGAGTGGCATGACGAACAAAATACTCCCAGGGTTTGTGATGATAGCATTTAATGCTGCAGAGATATTTACATTGCAAAGTATTCCCATTCAAATGTATTGACTTATTTGCCGAAAAAGCCTCTACGTTAATCATAGCGCCCCCTAACGGCCGATTTCGACCAGATTTGGTGTGGAGGCTAAGAAGGGGATGTTGAAGAAGCCTACCTGGTTGCTTTTTGATAACTATTAATTTGGGCGAGATATGCCAAAGTTCGTGTTTTGTGGCTAGCTACAACAAATTAGTTTAGTTGTAAAGTGCGAACGGTGTAATGTAGCAAAATTCCTTTGATAACTTTTAGTCAGCTCCATACACAGATGGTATCTACCAGGTTTTGTGCACATCGGTCGCATGGCCTAGGACGAGTACGAAAACTTTGTTTTGCGCATTGTGTGATTTTACGAAATAACTTCTTCGTGGAAATGGGATTACCCTGTATCATCAGATTCATATGGATTCAAGGAACAAGGATATCTAAGAACTTTTCATCTGCAATGCAGACTGTGGGAGTTATACGTAAAAACATATTTAAATGCATTGACTTATTTGCCAAAAGGTCTCTACGTTAATTATAGCGACCCCTAACGGCCGATTTTCACCAAATTTGGTGGGAAGCTGCAGAGTGGCATGACAAACAAAATACTTCCAGGGTTTGTGATGATAGCATTTAATGCTGCAGAGATATTTACAATGCAAATATTCCCATTCAAATGCATTGACTTATTTGCCGAAAAGCTTCTACGTCAATTATAGCGCCCCCCGATGGCCTATTTTCACCAAATTTGGTAGGGGGACTAGGGATGGGATGTTGAAGAAGCCCACCAGGTTTCATTCTGATAACTATTAATTTGGCCAAGATATGCTAAAGTTCGTGTTTTGTGGCTAGCTACAACGAATTAGTTTGGTTGTAAAGTGCGAACGGTGTAGTGTAGCGAAATTCCTTTGATAACTTTTGGTCAGCTCCATAGACAGATGGTATCTATCAAGTTTCGTGCACATCGGTTGTATGGCCTAGGACGAGTACGAAAACATTTTTTTTCGCACTACACGATTTTGCGAAAAAACTTTTTAGTATAAATGGACCTGTCCTATATCGTCAGATTCACGTCGATACAAGGAACAAGGTGATCTATAAATATTCGGTCTGCGATGTAGCCTTTCGGAGTTATATGCAAAAACACGTTTTACGTCATTGTAGCGCCACCTAGTGGTCCACGTATGTAATATTTGGTAGGTCTGGTCCATGAACCATTGCACATCGACATTGTAAATTTTAAGTTGCTCACTTTAGTGTAAGTCGTAGATCCAAACATGGGTCCCATAGGCCACGCCCACTTTGACGAATCAATACGCCACTGTAGGCCTTTCCTCAAGAGTTGGCCTAGATGGTACACACCAAATTTCGTGAAAATCGGTTGAGCTGTTCATGAGATATTAACTTTTGGTACTTTTGGCGCCCCCTATTGACCAAATTTTGTAAAATTAGTTTCCTACACTAAGAGGCTCATGTGAAAAAAGAATCTAAAGATTTGTGATGATATCATTAATTTTGGCCGAGATATGGCAACGTTTGTGTCTTCGTAGCTAGCTACACAAATTTGTTTGTGCGTAGTTTACGCAATTTTCATCCGAAAACAAATCTTTTGATAACTTTTTGTCAGGTCGGTCTACTGATGCTACAGACCAAGTTTCATGCAGATCCGTTGCACGGTCTAGGAGGAGTACGAAAAAGCAGGTTTACGATAAATCGCGATTTTTCACGCATAAAAGTCGGGGCGGAAATAGGCGTGGCCTATACCACGAGATTCAGCTGGATCCAAGGAACGCGTGGATATGTGTATTTTTAATGTGCGATGTACGGTTTGGGAGTTATAAGGCCAAACGCGTTTTTTCTGCTATAGCGCCACCTAGTGGTGAAAGTGGCTGAATTTTTTCGTCCGAGGTCCCTGCAGGGTTTTGGACCAGACCTGAAAACGGCAACCTCCCACCATTTACGGTTTAGGCTGCAGTATCAGTTTTAGAGGCGGAAGAAAAAGCGGAATAATAATAAGAAACCTTACAATTCCAATAGGGTTCCACAGCCCTGCTGTGCGAACGGCGTAGCTTCGCTACCGCCGATTCTCACAGCCTCGGGCTTGGACCCCTAATAACTAGAACTGCAAGCAGTTATGAACGGGGTCCAAGCCTTGTGCGCCGGTCCCCCCCGGCGAAAACGGAGCCCGCGAAAGGAGAACCCGAAGCGCCGCCGCCTGAACGAGCGCGAGCTCCAAAGAACGTAGTGAAATGCAATTGCAAATTTCCTCTTCGTTGCGTAAAAGGCCAAACCGCTTCTACCTTGATTATAGCGCCCCCTAAAGGGCGATTGTCGCCAAATCCGTTGGGGAGCCGCAGAGTGGCATGTCGAACATTAGTCTCAAGTTTCGTGATGATGGCATTTACTGCTGCCGAGATATTCACATTGCAAATTGCTCCCATTTAAATGCATTGACTCATTTGCCGAAAGGCCTCTACGTTAATTGTAGCGCCCCCTGGCGGCGAATTTTCACCAAATTTGGTGTGGAGGCTCGGGGTGGCATGACGAACAACACTGTCAAGTTTTGTGATGATGGCATTTACTGCTGCAGAGATATTCACATTGCAAATTATTCCCATTTAAATGCATTGACTTATTTACTGAAAGACCTCCACGTTAATTATAGCGCCCCCTGAAGGCCGATTTTGACCAAATTTGGTATCGAGGCTTGGAATGGCATGTCAAGGATCTGTACCAAGATTTGTTCGGATATCAAATAATTTGGCCGAGATATGCCAAAGTACGTGTTTTGTGGCTAGCCACGTCAAATTAGTTTGCTTGTAAAGTGCGAACGGTGTACCGTAGCAAAATTCTTTTGACAACTTTTGGTCAGCTCTATATACAGATGATATCTTCCAAGTTTCGTGGACATTGGTCACACGGCCTAGGACGAGTACGAAAACATTTTTTTTTGCATTGCGCAATTTTGCGAAAATTTCTTTTCGTAGAAATGGACTTTTCCTATATCATCAAATTCAGATGCATACAAGGAACACGTGGATCTATAAATATTCCATCTGCGATGTATTCTGTGGGAGTTATAGGCAAAAACACGTTTTACGTGATTGTAGCGCCACCTAGTGGTCCACTTTTGTAATATATGGTACCTGTGGTCCGGAAACCATTGTACATCTACACTGTAAATTTGAAGTTGCTCACAATAGTGTAAGTGGTAGATATAAACCTGGGTCCCATTTGGGTCCCATAGGCCACGCCCACTTTGACGAATCAGTACCCCACTGTAGTCCTGGCCTCAGAAGTGGGCCTAGATGGTACGCTCCAAATTTCGTAAAAATCGGATGAGCCGTTCATGAGATATTAACTTTTTGTACTTTTGGCGCCCCCTATTGACCAAATTTTTTAAAATTTGTTTCAGACACTGAGAGGCTCATTCCAAACAAGAATCTAAAGATTTGTGATGATATCATTTATTTTGGCCGAGATATGGCAACGTTTGTGTCTTCGTAGCTAGCTACACAAATTTGTTTGTGCGTAGTTTACGCAATTTTTATCCGAAAAAAAATCTTTTGATACGTTTGTCTCAGGTCGGCCAATAGATGCTAGAGACCAAGTTTCATGCAGATCCGTTACACGGTCTAAGAGGAGTACGAAAAAGCAGGATTACAATAAATCGCGATTTTTCACGTATAAAAGTCTAGGCGAAAATGGGCGTGGCCTATACCACGAGATTCAGCTGGATCCGAGGAACGCGTCGATATGTGTATTTTTAATGTGCGATGTACGGTTTGGGAGTTATAAGGACAAACGCGTTTTTTCTGCTATAGCGCCACCTAGTGGTCAAAGTGGCTGAATTTTTTCGTCCGAGGTCCCTGCAGTGATCTGGACCATTCCTGAAAACGGCAACCTCCCACCATTTACGGTTTAGGCTGCAGTATCAGTTTTAGAGGCGGAAGAATAATAATAATAATAATAATAATAACTAGAACTGCAAGCAGTTATGAACGGGGTCCAAGCCTCGTGTGCCAGTCCCCCCCGGCGCGGGTCGCCCCCGTCGACGCCGAGAGCCCGCGAAAACGGAGCCCGCGACAGGACAACCCGAAGCGCCGCTGCGGCGAGGCAAAAGTCGGGAAATTTGACCGAGTGCGAGCTCCAAAGTTCGTAGTGAAATTTCCTCTTCGTTGCGTAAAAGGCCCAAACGCTTCTACTTCGGTTGTAATGCCCCCTAAAGGGCGATCGTCGCCAAATCTGGTGAAGAGCTGCAGAGTGGCATGGCGAACAATAATCTCAAGTTTTGTGATGATAGCATTCACTGCTGCAGAGACATATCCATTGCAAATTACTCCCATTTAAATGCATTGACTCATTTGCCAAAAGGCCTCTACGTTAATTATAGCGCCCCCTAACGGCCGATTTTCACCAAATTTGGTGGGAACCTGCAGAGTGCCATGATGAACAAAATACTCCCAGGGTTTGTAATGATAGCATTTAATGCTGCCGAGATATTTACATTGCAAAGTATTCCCATTCAAATGCATTGACTTATTTGCCGAAAAAGCCTCTACGTTAATTATAGTGCCCCCTAACGGCCGATTTTGACCAGATTTGGTGTGGAGGCTCAGAAGGGGATGTTGAAGAAGCCCACCAGGTTTCATTGTGATAACTATTAATTTGGCCGAGATATGCCAAAGTTTGTGTTTTATGGCTAGCTATAACAAATTAGTTTGGTTGTAAAGTGCGAACGGTGTAATGTAGCAAAATTCCTTTGATAGCTTTTGGTCATCTCCATAAACAGATGGTATCTACCAAGTTTCGTGCACATTGGTCGCATTGCCTAGGACGAGTACGAAAAATTTGTTTTGCGCATTGTGTGATTTTACGAAATAACTTCTTCGTAGAAATGGGATTACCCTGTATCATCAGATTCATATGGATTCAATGAAGAAAGAAATCTAAGAACTTCTCATCTGCAATGCAGACTGTGGGAGTTATATGCAAAAACATATTTAAATGCATTGACTTATTTGCCAAAAGGTCTCTACGTTAATTATAGCGCCCCCTAACGGCCGATTTTCACCAAATTTGGTGGGAAGCTGCAGAGTGGCATGACAAACAAAATACATCCAGGGTTTGTGATGATAGCATTTAATGCTGCAGAGATATTTACATTGCAAAGTATTCCCATTCAAATGCATTGACTTATTTGCCGAAAAAGCCTCTACGTTAATTATAGCGCCCCCTAACGGCCGATTTTGACCAAATTTGGTGTGGAGGCTTGGGATGGGATGTTGAAAAAGCACACGAGGATTCATTGTGATAACTATTAATTTGACCGAGATATGCCAAAGTTCGTGTTTTGTGGCTAGCTACAACGAATTTGTTTAGTTGTAAATTGCGAACGGTGTAATGTAGCGAAATTCCTTTGATAACTTTTGGTCAACTCCATACCCAGATGGTATCTACCAAGTTTCGTGCACATTGGTTGTATGGCCTAGGACGAGTACGAAAGCATTTTTTTTCGCACTACACGATTTTGCGATAAAACTTTTTAGTATAAATGAACCTGTCCTATATCGTCAGATTCAGGTCGATTCAAGCAACAAGTGCATCTATAAATATTTGGTCTGCGATGTAGCCTTTCGGAGTTATATGCAAAAACACGTTTTACGTCATTGTAGCGCCACCTAGTGGTCCAATAATGTAATATTTGGTATGTCAGGTCCATGAACCATTGCACATCGACTCTGTAAATTTTAAGTTGCTCACTTTAGTGTAAGTGGTAGATCCAAACATGGGTCCCATAGGCCACGCCCACTTTGACGAATCAGTACGCCACTGTAGGCCTTGCCTCAAGAGTTGGCCTAGATGGTACACACCAAATTTCGTGAAAATCGGATGAGCTGTTCATGAGATATTAACTTTTGGTACTTTTGGCGCCCCCTATTGACCAAATTTTGTAAAATTAGTTGCCTACACTAAGAGGCTCATGTGAAACAAGAATCTAAAGATTTGTCATGATATCTTTTATTTTGGCCGAGATATGGCAACGTTTGTGTCTTCGTAGCTAGCTACACAAATTTGTTTGTGCGTAGTTTACGAAATTTTCATCCGAAAAAAAATCTTTTGATAACTTTTTGTCAGGTCGGTCTACTGATGCTACAGACAAAGTTTCATGCAGATCCGTTGCACGGTGTAGGAGAAGTACGAAAAAGCAGGTTTACAATAAATCGCGATTTTTCACGCATAAAAGTCGGGGCGGAAATAGGCGTGGCCTACACCACAAGATTCAACTGGATCCAAGGAACGCGTGGATATGTGTATTTTTAATGTGCGATGTACGGTTCGGGAGTTATAAGCAGAAACGCGTTTTTTCTGCTATAGCGCCACCTAGTGGTCAAAGTGGCTGAATTTTTTCGTCCGAGGTCCCTGCAGTGTTTTGGACCAGACCTGAAAACGGCAACCTCCCACCATTTACGGTTTAGGCTGCAGTATCAGTTTTAGAGGCGGAAGAATAATAATAAGAAACCTTACAATTCCAATAGGGTTCCACAGCCCTGCTGTGCGAACGGCGTAGCTTCGCTACCGCCGGTTCTCACAACCTCGGGCTTGGACCCCTAATAAGAATTTTTACAATTCCAATAGGGTTCCACAGCCCTGCTGTGCGAACGGCGTAGCTTCGCTACCGCCCGTTCTCGCAACCTCGGGCTTGGACCCCTAACTAGAACTGCAAGCAGTTATGAACGGGGTCCAAGCCTTGTGTGCCAGTCCCCCCCGGCGCGGGTCGCCCCCGGCGACGCCGAGAGCCCGCGAAAACGGAGCCCGCGACAGGACAACCCGAAGCGCCGCTGCGGCGAGGCAAAAGTCGGGAAATTTGACCGAGTGCGAGCTCCAAAGTTCGTAGTGAAATTTCCTCTTCGTTGCGTAAAAGGCCCAAACGCTTCTACTTCGGTTGTAATGCCCCCTAACGGCCGATTTTCACCAAATTTGGTGGGAACCTGCAGAGTGCCATGATGAACAAAATACTCCCAGGGTTTGTAATGATAGCATTTAATGCTGCCGAGATATTTACATTGCAAAGTATTCCCATTCAAATGCATTGACTTATTTGCCGAAAAAGCCTCTACGTTAATTATAGTGCCCCCTAACGGCCGATTTTGACCAGATTTGGTGTGGAGGCTCAGAAGGGGATGTTGAAGAAGCCCACCAGGTTTCATTGTGATAACTATTAATTTGGCCGAGATATGCCAAAGTTTGTGTTTTATGGCTAGCTATAACAAATTAGTTTGGTTGTAAAGTGCGAACGGTGTAATGTAGCAAAATTCCTTTGATAACTTTTGGTCATCTCCATAAACAGATGGTATCTACCAAGTTTCGTGCACATTGGTCGCATTGCCTAGGACGAGTACGAAAACTTTGTTTTGCGCATTGTGTGATTTTACGAAATAACTTCTTCGTAGAAATGGGATTACCCTGTATCATCAGATTCATATGGATTCAATGAAGAAAAAAATCTAAGAACTTCTCATCTGCAATGCAGACTGTGGGAGTTATATGCAAAAACATATTTAAATGCATTGACTTATTTGCCAAAAGGTCTCTACGTTAATTATAGCGCCCCCTAACGGCCGATTTTCACCAAATTTGGTGGGAAGCTGCAGAGTGGCATGACAAACAAAATACATCCAGGGTTTGTGATGATAGCATTTAATGCTGCAGAGATATTTACATTGCAAAGTATTCCCATTCAAATGCATTGACTTATTTGCCGAAAAAGCCTCTACGTTAATTATAGCGCCCCCTAACGGCCGATTTTGACCAAATTTGGTGTGGAGGCTAGGGATGGGATGTTGAAGAAGCCCACCAGGATTCATTGTGATAACTATTAATTTGACCGAGATATGCCAAAGTTCGTGTTTTGTGGCTAGCTACAACGAATTAGTTTAGTTGTAAATTGCGAACGGTGTAATGTAGCGAAATTCCTTTGATAACTTTTGGTCAGCTCCATACCCAGATTGTATCTACCAAGTTTCGTGCACATTGGTTGTATGGCCTAGGACGAGTACGAAAACATTTTTTTTCGCACTACACGATTTTGCGATAAAACTTTTTAGTATAAATGGACCTGTCCTATATCGTCAGATTCAGGTCCATTCAAGCAACAAGTGCATCTATAAATATTCGGTCTGCGATGTAGCCTTTCGGAGTTATATGCAAAAACACGTTTTACGTCATTGTAGCGCCACCTAGTGGTCCAATAATGTAATATTTGGTATGTCAGGTCCATGAACCATTGCACATCGACTCTGTAAATTTTAAGTTGCTCACTTTAGTGTAAGTGGTAGATCCAAACATGGGTCCCATAGGCCACGCCCACTTTGACGAATCAGTACGCCACTGTAGGCCTTGCCTCAAGAGTTGGCCTAGATGGTACACACCAAATTTCGTGAAAATCGGATGAGCTGTTCATGAGATATTAACTTTTGGTACTTTTGGCGCCCCCTATTGACCAAATTTTGTAAAATTAGTTGCCTACACTAAGAGGCTCATGTGAAACAAGAATCTAAAGATTTGTGATGATATCTTTTATTTTGGCCGAGATATGGCAACGTTTGTGTCTTCGTAGCTAGCTACACAAATTTGTTTGTGCGTAGTTTACGAAATTTTCATCCAAAAAAAAATCTTTTGATAACTTTTTGTCAGGTCGGTCTACTGATGCTACAAACCAAGTTTCATGCAGATCCGTTGCACGGTGTAGGAGAAGTACGAAAAAGCAGGTTTACAATAAATCGCGATTTTTCACGCATAAAAGTCGGGGCGGAAATAGGCGTGGCCTACACCACAAGATTCAGCTGGATCCAAGGAACGCGTGGATATGTGTATTTTTAATGTGCGATGTACGGTTCGGGAGTTATAAGCAGAAACGCGTTTTTTCTGCTATAGCGCCACCTAGTGGTCAAAGTGGCTGAATTTTTTCGTCCGAGGTCCCTGCAGTGTTTTGGACCAGACCTGAAAACGGCAACCTCCCACCATTTACGGTTTAGGCTGCAGTATCAGTTTTAGAGGCGGAAGAATAATAATAAGAAACCTTACAATTCCAATAGGGTTCCACAGCCCTGCTGTGCGAACGGCGTAGCTTCGCTACCGCCGGTTCTCACAACCTCGGGCTTGGACCCCTAATAAGAATTTTTACAATTTCAAAAGGGTTCCACAGCCCTGCTGTGCGAACGGCGTAGCTTCGCTACCGCCGGTTCTCACAACCTCGGGCTTGGACCCCTAATAACTAGAACTGCAAGCAGTTATGAACGGGGTCCAAGCCTCGTGCGCCTGTCCCCCCCGGCGCGAGTCGCCCCCGGCGATCGTTGCCAAATCCGGTGAAGAGCCACAGAGTGGCATGGCGAACAATAATCTCAAGTTTTGTGATGATAGCATTTACTGCTGCAGAGACATATCTATTGCAAATTACTCCCATTTAAATGCATTGACTCATTTGCCAAATGGCCTCTACGTTAATTGTAGCGCCCCCTGACTGCCGATTTTCACCAAATTTTGTGGGAAGCCGCAGAGTGGCATGCTGAACAAAATACACCCAGGGTTTGTGATGATAGCATTTAATGCTGCAGAGATATTTACATTGCAAATTATTCCCATTTAAATGCATTGACTCATTTGCCAAAAGGCCTCTACGTTAATTGTAGCGCCCCCTGACGGCGGATTTTCACCAAATTCGGCGTGGAGGCTCGGAGTGGCATGTCGAACAATACCCTCAAGTTTTGTGATGATAGTATTTACTTCTGCGGAGATATTTACATTGCAAATTATTCCCATTTAAATGCATTGACTTATTTACCGAAAGGCCTCTACGTTAATTATAGCGCCCCCTGACGGCCGATTCTAACCAAATTTGGTATCGAGGCTAGGAATGGGATGTCAAAGATCTCTACCAAGATTTGTTCTGATAACTATTAATTTGGCCGAGATATGCTAAAGTTCGTGTTTTGTGGCTAGCTACGACAAATTTGTTTGCGTGTAGAGTGCGAACGGTGTAACGTAGCAAAATTCTTTTGATAACTTTTGGTCAGCTCTATATACAGAAGATATCTACCAAGTTTCGTGCACATCGGTAACAAGGCCTAGGACGAGTATGATAACATTTGTTTTTGCATTGCGCGATTTTGCGAAAGAACTTTGATGTTGAAATGGACTTGTCCTATATCGTCAGATTCAGGGCAATACAAGGAACAAGGGGATCTATACATTTTCGGTCTGCGATGTAGCCTTTCGGAGTTATAGGCAAAAACACGTTTTACGTCATTGTAGCGCCACCTAGTGGTCCACTTATGTAATATTTGGTAGGTCAGGTCCATAAGCCATTGCACATCGACACTGTAAATTTTAAGTTGCTCACTTTAGTCTAAGTGGTAGATCCAAACATGGGTCCCATAGGCCACGCCCACTTTGACGAATCAGTACCCCACTGTAGTCCTGGCCTCAGGAGTGGGCCGAGATGGTACGCACCAAATTTCGTGAAAATCGGATGAGCCGTTCATGAGATATTAACTTTTTGTACTTTTGGCGCCCCCTATCGACCAAATTTTGTAAAATTTGTTGCAGACACTGAGAGGCTCATGCCAAACAAGAATCTAAAGACGTGTGATGATACCCTTTATTTTGGCCGAGATATGGCAACGTTTGTGTCTTTGTAGCTAGCTACACAAATTTGTTTGTGCGTAGTTTACGAAATTTTCATCCGAAAAAAAATCTTTTGATAACTTTTCGTCAGGTCGGCCTAGAGATACTACAGACCAAGTTTCATGCAGATCCGTCGCACGGTCTAGGAGGAGTACGAAAAAGCAGGTTTACGATAAATCGCGATTTTTCACGTATAAAAGTCTAGGCGGAAATGGGCGTGGCCTATACCACGAGATTCAGCTGGATCCAAGGAACGCGTGGATATGTGTATTTTTAATGTGCGATGTACGGTTCGGGAGTTATAAAGCCAAACGCGTTTTTTCTGCTATAGCGCCACCTAGTGGTGAAAGTGGCTCAATTTTTTCGTCCGAGGTCCCTGCAGTGTTTTGGACCAGACCTGAAAACGGCAACCTCCCACCATTTACGGTTTAGGCTGCAGTATCAGTTTTAGAGGCGGAAAAATAATAATAACTAGAACTGCAAGCAGTTATGAACGGGGTCCAAGCCTCGTGCGCCTGTCCACCCCGGCGCGTGTCGCCCCCGGCGATCGTTGCCAAATCTGGTGAAGAGCCACAGAGTGGCATGGCGAACAATAATCTCAAGTTTTGTGATGATAGCATTTACTGCTGCAGAGACATATCTATTGCAAATTACTCCCATTTAAATGCATTGACTCATTTGCCAAAAGGCCTCTACGTTAATTGTAGCGCCCCCTGACTGCCGATTTTCACCAAATTTTGTGGGAAGCCGCAGAGTGGCATGCTGAACAAAATACACCCAGGGTTTGTGATGATAGCATTTAATGCTGCAGAGATATTTACATTGCAAATTATTCCCATTTAAATGCATTGACTCATTTGCCGAAAGGCCTCTACGTTAATTGTAGCGCCCCCTGACGGCGGATTTTCACCAAATTCGGCGTGGAGGCTCGGAGTGGCATGTCGAACAATACCCTCAAGTTTTGTGATGATAGTATTTACTTCTGCGGAGATATTTACGTTGCAAATTATTCCCATTTAAATGCATTGACTTATTTACCGAAAGGCCTCTACGTTAATTATAGCGCCCCCTGATGGCCGATTCTAACCAAATTTGGTAAGGAGGCTAGGAATGGGATGTCAAAGATCTCTACCAAGATTTGTTCTGATAACTATTAATTTGGCCGAGATATGCTAAAGTTCGTGTTTTGTGGCTAGCTACGACAAATTTGTTTGCGTGTAGAGTGCGAACGGTGTAACGTAGCAAAATTCTTTTGATAACTTTTGGTCAGCTCTATATACAGAAGATATCTACCAAGTTTCGTGCACATCGGTCACAAGGCCTAGGACGAGTATGATAACATTTGTTTTTGCATTGCACGATTTTGCGAAAGAACTTTGTTGTTGAAATGGACTTGTCCTATATCGTCAGATTCAGGGCGATACAAGGAACAAGGGGATCTATACATTTTCGGTCTGCGATGTAGCCTTTCGGAGTTATAGGCAAAAACACGTTTTACGTCATTGTAGCGCCACCTAGTGGTCCACTTATGTAATATTTGGTAGGTCAGGTCCATAAGCCATTGCACATCGACACTGTAAATTTTAAGTTGCTCACTTTAGTCTAAGTGGTAGATCCAAACATGGGTCCCATAGGCCACGCCCACTTTGACGAATCAGTACCCCACTGTAGTCCTGGCCTCAGGAGTGGGCCTAGATGGTACGCACCAAATTTCGTGAAAATCGGATGAGCCGTTCATGAGATATTAACTTTTTGTACTTTTGGCGCCCCCTATCGACCAAATTTTGTAAAATTTGTTGCAGACACTGAGAGGCTCATGGCAAACAAGAATCTAAAGACTTGTGATGATACCCTTTATTTTGGCCGAGATATGGCAACGTTTGTGTCTTTGTAGCTAGCTACACAAATTTGTTTGTGCGTAGTTTACGAAATTTTCATCCGAAAAAAATTTTTTTGATAACTTTTCGTCAGGTCGGCCTAGAGATACTACAGACCAAGTTTCATGCAGATCCGTCGCACGGTCTAGGAGGAGTACGAAAAAGCAGGTTTACGATAAATCGCGATTTTTCACGTATAAAAGTCTAGGCGGAAATGGGCGTGGCCTATACCACGAGATTCAGCTGGATCCAAGGAACGCGTTGATATGTGTCTTTTTAATGTGCGATGTACGGTTCGGGAGTTATAAGGCCAAACGCGTTTTTTCTGCTATAGCGCCACCTAGTGGTCAAAGTGGGCGAATTTTTTCGTCCGAGGTCCCTGCAGTGATCTGGACCAGTCCTGCAAAGGGCAACCTCCCACCATTTACGGTTTAGGCTGCAGTATCAGTTTTAGAGGCGGAAGAATAATAATAATAATAAGAATTTTTACAATTTCAAAAGGGTTCCACAGCCCTGCTGTGCGAACGGCGTAGCTTCGCTACCGCCGGTTCTCACAACCTCGGGCTTGGACCCCTAATAATAACTAGAACTGCAAGCAGTTATGAACGGGGTCCAAGCCTCGTGCGCCGGTGCCCCCCGGCGACGCTGAGAGCCCGCGAAAACGGAGCCCCCGAAAGGAGAACCCGAAGCGCCGCCGCGGCGAGGCGAAAGTCGGGAAGTTTGACCGAGCGCGAGCTCCAAAGTCCGTAGCGAAACGCAATCGCAAATTTCCTCTTCGTTGCGTAAAAGGCCCAAACGCTTCTACTTCGATTTTAGCGCCCCCTAAAGGCCGATCGTCGCCAAATCCGGTGGGGAGCCGCAGAGTGGCATGACGAACAATACTCTCAAGATTCGTGATGATTGCATTTACTGCTGCAGAGATATTCACATTGCAAGTTATTCCCATTTAAATGCATTGACTCATTTTCCAAAAGCCTCTACGTTAATTATAGCGCCCCCCAATGGACGATGTTGACCAAATTTGGTGTGGAGGCTCAGAATGGCATGTTGAAGAAGACTACCAGGTTTGTTTCTGATAACTATTAATTTGGGAGAGATATGCCAAATTTCGTGTTTTGTGGCTAGCTACAACAACTTAGTTTAGTTGTAAAGTGCGAAAGGTGTAATGTAGCGAAATTCCTTTGATAACTTTTGGTCAACTCCATACACAGATGGTATCTACTAAGTTTCGTGCACATCGGTCGCATGGCCTAGGACGAGTACGAAAACTTTGTTTTGCGCATTGGGTGATTTTACGAAATAACTTCTTCGTGGAAATGGGATTACCCTGTATCATCAGATTCATATGGATTCAAGGAACAAGGAGATCTAAGAACTTCTCATCTTCAATGCAAACTGTGGGAGTTATACGCAAAAACATATTTAAATGCATTGACTTATTTGCCAAAAGGTCTCTACGTTAATTATAGCGCCCCCTAACGGCCGATTTTCACCAAATTTGGTGGGAAGCTGCAGAGTGGCATGACAAACAAAATACATCCAGGGTTTGTGATGATAGCATTTAATGCTGCAGAGATATTTACATTGCAAAGTATTCCCATTCAAATGCATTGACTTATTTGCCGAAAAAGCCTCTACGTTAATTATAGCGCCCCCTAACGGCCGATTTTGACCAAATTTGGTGTGGAGGCTAGGGATGGGATGTTGAAAAAGCCCACCAGGATTCATTGTGATAACTATTAATTTGACCAAGATATGCCAAAGTTCGTGTTTTGTGGCTAGCTACAACGAATTTGTTTAGTTGTAAATTGCGAACGGTGTAATGTAGCGAAATTCCTTTGATAACTTTTGGTCAACTCCATACCCAGATGGTATCTACCAAGTTTCGTGCACATTGGTTGTATGGCCTAGGACGAGTACGAAAGCATTTTTTTTCGCACTACACGATTTTGCGATAAAACTTTTTAGTATAAATGAACCTGTCCTATATCGTCAGATTCAGGTCGATTCAAGCAACAAGTGCATCTATAAATATTCGGTCTGCGATGTAGCCTTTCGGAGTTATATGCAAAAACACGTTTTACGTCATTGTAGCGCCACCTAGTGGTCCAATAATGTAATATTTGGTATGTCAGGTCCATGAACCATTGCACATCGACTCTGTAAATTTTAAGTTGCTCACTTTAGTGTAAGTGGTAGATCCAAACATGGGTCCCATAGGCCACGCCCACTTTGACGAATCAGTACGCCACTGTAGGCCTTGCCTCAAGAGTTGGCCTAGATGGTACACACCAAATTTCGTGAAAATCGGATGAGCTGTTCATGAGATATTAACTTTTGGTACTTTTGGCGCCCCCTATTGACCAAATTTTGTAAAATTAGTTGCCTACACTAAGAGGCTCATGTGAAACAAGAATCTAAAGATTTGTGATGATATCTTTTATTTTGGCCGAGATATGGCAACGTTTGTGTCTTCGTAGCTAGCTACACAAATTTGTTTGTGCGTAGTTTACGAAATTTTCATCCGAAAAAAAATCTTTTGATAACTTTTTGTCAGGTCGGTCTACTGATGCTACAGACAAAGTTTCATGCAGATCCGTTGCACGGTGTAGGAGAAGTACGAAAAAGCAGGTTTACAATAAATCGCGATTTTTCACGCATAAAAGTCGGGGCGGAAATAGGCGTGGCCTACACCACAAGATTCAGCTGGATCCAAGGAACGCGTGGATATGTGTATTTTTAATGTGCGATGTACGGTTTGGGAGTTATAAGCAGAAACGCGTTTTTTCTGCTATAGCGCCACCTAGTGGTCAAAGTGGCTGAATTTTTTCGTCCGAGGTCCCTGCAGTGTTTTGGACCAGACCTGAAAACGGCAACCTCCCACCATTTACGGTTTAGGCTGCAGTATCAGTTTTAGAGGCGGAAGAATAATAATAAGAAACCTTACAATTCCAATAGGGTTCCACAGCCCTGCTGTGCGAACGGCGTAGCTTCGCTACTGCCGGTTCTCACAACCTCGGGCTTGGACCCCTAACTAGAACTGCAAGCAGTTATGAACGGGGTCCAAGCCTCGTGCGCCGGTCCCCCCTGGCGCGAGTCGCCCCTGGCGCGAGTCGCCCCCGGCGATCGTTGCCAAATCTGGTGAAGAGCCACAGAGTGGCATGGCGAACAATAATCTCAAGTTTTGTGATGATAGTATTTACTGCTGCAGAGATATTTACATTGAAATGTATTCCCATTTAAATGTATTGACTTATTTACCGAAAGGCCTCCACGTTAATTATAGCGCCCCCTGACGGCCGATTTTTACCAAATTTGGTGTGGCGGCTCAGAATGGGATGTTGAAGAAGTCTACCAGGTTTATTTCTGATAACTATTAATTTGGCCGAGATATGCCAAAGTTCGTGTTTTGTGGCTAGCTACAACAACTTAGTTTAGTTGTAAAGTGCGAACGGTGTAATGTAGCAAAATTCTTTTGATAACTTTTGGTCAGCTCCATACACAGATGGTATCTACCAAGTTTCGTGCACATCGGTCGCATGGCCTAGGACGAGTACGAAAACTTTGTTTTGCGCATTGTGTGATTTTACGAAATAAATTCTTCGTGGAAATGGGATTACCCTATATCATCAGATTTATATGGATTCAAGGAACAAGCAGATCTAAGAACTTCTCATCTGCAATGCAAACTGTGGGAGTTATACGCAAAAACATATTTAAATGCATTGACTTATTTGCCAAAAGGTCTCTACGTTAATTATAGCGCCCCCTAACGGCCGATTTTCACCAAATTTGGTGGGAAGCTGCAGAGTGGCATGACGGACAAAATACTCCCATGGTTTGTGATGATAGCATTTAATGCTGCAGAGATATTTACATTGCAAAGTATTCCCATTCAAATGCATTGACTTATTTGCCGAAAAAGCCTCTACGTTAATTATAGCGCCCCCTAACGGCCGATTTTGACCAAATTTGGTGTGGAGGCTCAACATGGGATGTTGAAGAAGCCTACCTGGTTTCTTTCTGCTAACTATTAATTTGGGCGAGATATGCTAAAGTTTGTGTTTTGTGGCTAGCTACAACGAATTAGTTTGGTTGTAAAGTGCGAACGGTGAATTTTAGCGAAATTCCTTTGATAACTTTTGGTCAGCTCCATATACTGATCGTATTTCCCAAGTTTCGTGCACATCGGTCGCATGGCCTATGACGAGTACAAAAACATTTTTTTTCGCATTATACAATTTTGCGAAAATAATTCTTAGTGCACATGGGCATAACCTATATCATCAGATTCATATGGATTCAACGAACAAGAAGATGTATACATTTCTTGTCTTTGATGTAGCCTGTGGGAGTTATAGGCAAAAACACATTTTACGTCATTATAGCGCCACCTAGTGGTTTACGTAAGTAATATTTGGTATGTAAGATCTGCAATACATTGTTCATCTACCCTGTAAATTTTAAGTTGCTCACATTAGGGCAAGTGGTGAATCTAAACCTGGATTCCATAGGCCACGCCCACTTTAACGAATCCGTACCCCACTGTAGGCGTGGCCTCAGGTATGGGTCTAGATGGCAAACTCTAAATTTCGTAAAAATCGGATGAGCCGTTCATGAGATATAAACTTTTTGTACTTTTGGCGCCCCCTATTGACCAAATTTTGTAAAATTAGTTTTCTTGACTTAGAGGCTCATGTCAAACAAGGATCTAAAGATTCACAATCATATCATTTATTTTGGCCGAGATATGGCAACGTTTGTGTCTTCGTAGCTAGCTACACAAATTTGTTTTTGCGTAATGTACGCAAATTTCATCCGAAAAAAATTCTTTTGATAACTTTTTGTCAGGTCGGTCTATAGATGCTACCTACCAAGTTTTATGCAAATCGGTTGTACGGTCTAGGAGGAGTATGAAAAAGTAGGTTTACAATAAATCGCGATTTTTCACGTAAAAAAGTCGGGGCGGAAATGGGCGTGGCCTACATCACGAGATTCAGTTGGATTCAGGGAACGCGTGGATATGTGTATTTCTAATGTGCGATGTACGGTTTGGGAGTTATAGGGGCAAACGCGTATCTTCTGGTATAGCGCCACCTAGTGGCTGAATTTTGTTATCCGAGGTCCCTGCAGGGATCTGGACCAGTCCTGAAAACGGCAACTTCCTACCATGTACGGTTTAGGCTGCAGTATCAGTTTTAGAGGCGGAAAAATAATAATAACTAGAACTGCAAGCAGTTATGAACGGGGTCCAAGCCTCGTGCGCCTGTCCACCCCGGCGCGTGTCGCCCCCGGCGATCGTTGCCAAATCTGGTGAAGAGCCACAGAGTGGCATGGCGAACAATAATCTCAAGTTTTGTGATGATAGCATTTACTGCTGCAGAGACATATCTATTGCAAATTACTCCCATTTAAATGCATTGACTCATTTGCCAAAAGGCCTCTACGTTAATTGTAGCGCCCCCTGACTGCCGATTTTCACCAAATTTTGTGGGAAGCCGCAGAGTGGCATGCTGAACAAAATACACCCAGGGTTTGTGATGATAGCATTTAATGCTGCAGAGATATTTACATTGCAAATTATTCCCATTTAAATGCATTGACTCATTTGCCGAAAGGCCTCTACGTTAATTGTAGCGCCCCCTGACGGCGGATTTTCACCAAATTCGGCGTGGAGGCTCGGAGTGGCATGTCGAACAATACCCTCAAGTTTTGTGATGATAGTATTTACTTCTGCGGAGATATTTACGTTGCAAATTATTCCCATTTAAATGCATTGACTTATTTACCGAAAGGCCTCTACGTTAATTATAGCGCCCCCTGATGGCCGATTCTAACCAAATTTGGTAAGGAGGCTAGGAATGGGATGTCAAAGATCTCTACCAAGATTTGTTCTGATAACTATTAATTTGGCCGAGATATGCTAAAGTTCGTGTTTTGTGGCTAGCTACGACAAATTTGTTTGCGTGTAGAGTGCGAACGGTGTAACGTAGCAAAATTCTTTTGATAACTTTTGGTCAGCTCTATATACAGAAGATATCTACCAAGTTTCGTGCACATCGGTCACAAGGCCTAGGACGAGTATGATAACATTTGTTTTTGCATTGCACGATTTTGCGAAAGAACTTTGTTGTTGAAATGGACTTGTCCTATATCGTCAGATTCAGGGCGATACAAGGAACAAGGGGATCTATACATTTTCGGTCTGCGATGTAGCCTTTCGGAGTTATAGGCAAAAACACGTTTTACGTCATTGTAGCGCCACCTAGTGGTCCACTTATGTAATATTTGGTAGGTCAGGTCCATAAGCCATTGCACATCGACACTGTAAATTTTAAGTTGCTCACTTTAGTCTAAGTGGTAGATCCAAACATGGGTCCCATAGGCCACGCCCACTTTGACGAATCAGTACCCCACTGTAGTCCTGGCCTCAGGAGTGGGCCTAGATGGTACGCACCAAATTTCGTGAAAATCGGATGAGCCGTTCATGAGATATTAACTTTTTGTACTTTTGGCGCCCCCTATCGACCAAATTTTGTAAAATTTGTTGCAGACACTGAGAGGCTCATGGCAAACAAGAATCTAAAGACTTGTGATGATACCCTTTATTTTGGCCGAGATATGGCAACGTTTGTGTCTTTGTAGCTAGCTACACAAATTTGTTTGTGCGTAGTTTACGAAATTTTCATCCGAAAAAAAATTTTTTGATAACTTTTCGTCAGGTCGGCCTAGAGATACTACAGACCAAGTTTCATGCAGATCCGTCGCACGGTCTAGGAGGAGTACGAAAAAGCAGGTTTACGATAAATCGCGATTTTTCACGTATAAAAGTCTAGGCGGAAATGGGCGTGGCCTATACCACGAGATTCAGCTGGATCCAAGGAACGCGTTGATATGTGTATTTTTAATGTGCGATGTACGGTTCGGGAGTTATAAGGCCAAACGCGTTTTTTCTGCTATAGCGCCACCTAGTGGTCAAAGTGGGCGAATTTTTTCGTCCGAGGTCCCTGCAGTGATCTGGACCAGTCCTGCAAAGGGCAACCTCCCACCATTTACGGTTTAGGCTGCAGTATCAGTTTTAGAGGCGGAAGAATAATAATAATAACTAGAACTGCAAGCAGTTATGAACGGGGTCCAAGCCTCGTGCGCCGGTCCCCCCCGGCGCGAGTCGCCCCGGCGATCGTCGCCAAATCCGGTGGGGATCCGCAGAGTGGCATGACGAACAATACTCTCAAGTTTCGTGATGATGGCATTTACTGCTGTACAGATATTCACATTGCAAATTATTCCCATTTAAATGCATTGACTCACTTGCCGAAAGGACTCTACGTTAACTGTAGCGCCCCCTGGCGGCGGAATTTCACCAAATTTGGTGTGGAGGCTCGGAGTGGCATGACGAACAATACCCTCAAGTGTTGAGATGATAGCATTTACTGCTGCAGAGATATTTACATTGCAAATTGCTCCCATTTAAATGCATTGACTCATTTGCTGAAAGGCCTCTACGTTAATTGTAGCGCCCCCTGACTGCGGATTTTCACCAAATTTGGTTTGGAGGCTCGGAGTGGCATGACGAACAATACCCTCAAGTTTTGTGATGATGGCCTTTACTGCTGCAGAGATATTCACATTGCAAATTATTCCCATTTAAATGCATTGACTTATTTACCGAAAGACCTCCACGTTAATTATAGCGCCCCCTGAAGGCCGATCTTTACCAAAGTTGGTATGGAGGCTTGGAATGACATGTCAAAGATCTCCACCAAGATTTGTTCTGATATCTAATAATTTGGCCGAGATATGCCAAAGTTCGTGTTTTGTGGCTAGCTACGACAAATTTGTTTGCTTGTAAGGTGCGAACGGTGTAACGTAGCAAAATTCTTTTAACAACTTTTGGTCAACTCTATATACAGATGATATCTACCAAGTTTCGTGCACATTGGTCACACGGCCTAGGACGAGTACGAAAACATTTTTCTTTGCATTGCGCGATTTTGCGAAAACAATTTTTTGTAGAAATGGACGTTTCCTATATCAGCAGATTCAGATGCATACAAGGAACATGTGGATCTATAAATATTCTGTCTGCGATGTAGCCTGTTGGAGTTATAGGCAAAAACACGTTGTGCGTCATTGTAGCGCCACCTAGTGGTCCACTTTTGTAATATTTGGTACATCTTGTCCAAGAACCATTGTACATCGACACTGTAAATTTGAAGTTGCTCACATTAGTGTAAGTGGTAGATATAAACCTGGGTCCCATTTGGGTCCCATAGGCCACGCCCACTTTGACGAATCAGTACCCCACTGTAGTCCTGGCCTCAAGAGTGGGCCTAGATGGTACGCTCCAAATTTCGTAAAAATCGGATGAGCCGTTCATGAGATAATAACTTTTTGTACTTTTGGCGCCCCCTATTGGCCAAATTTCTTAAAATTTGTTTCAGACACTGAGAGGCTCATGGCAAACAAGAATCTAAGGATTTGTGATGATATCATTTATTTTGGCCGAGATATGGCAACGTTTGTGTCTTCGTAGCTAGCTACACAAATTTGTTTGTGCGTAGTTTACGAAATTTTTATCCGAAAAAAAATCTTTTGATACTTTTGTCTCAGGTCAGCCTATAGATGCTAGAGACCAAGTTTCATGCAGATCCGTTACACGGTCTAAGAGGAGTACGAAAAAGCATGTTTACGATAAATCGCGATTTTTCACGTATAAAAGTCTAGGCGGAAATGGGCGTGGCCTATACCACGAGATTCAGCTGGATCCAAGGAACGCGTCGATATGTGTATTTTTAATGTGCGATGTACGGTTTGGGAGTTATAAGGCCAAACGCGTTTTTTCTGCTATAGCGCCACCTAGTGGTGAAAGTGGCTGAATTTTTTCTTCCGAGGTCCCTGCAGGGTTTTGGACCAGACCTCAAAACGGCAACCTCCCACCATTTACGGTTTAGGCTGCAGTATCAGTTTTAGAGGCGGAAGAAAAAGAATAATAATAATAATAATAATAAGAAACTTTGCAATTTCAATAGGGTTCCACAGCCCTGCTGTGCGAACGGCGTAGCTTCGCTACCGCCCGTTCTCGCAACCTCGGGCTTGGACCCCTAACTAGAACTGCAAGCAGTTATGAACGGGGTCCAAGCCTTGTGTGCCAGTCCCCCCCGGCGCGGGTCGCCCCCGGCGACGCCGAGAGCCCGCGAAAACGGAGCCCGCGACAGGACAACCCGAAGCGCCGCTGCGGCGAGGCAAAAGTCGGGAAATTTGACCGAGTGCGAGCTCCAAAGTTCGTAGTGAAATTTCCTCTTCGTTGCGTAAAAGGCCCAAACGCTTCTACTTCGGTTGTAATGCCCCCTAACGGCCGATTTTCACCAAATTTGGTGGGAACCTGCAGAGTGCCATGATGAACAAAATACTCCCAGGGTTTGTAATGATAGCATTTAATGCTGCCGAGATATTTACATTGCAAAGTATTCCCATTCAAATGCATTGACTTATTTGCCGAAAAAGCCTCTACGTTAATTATAGTGCCCCCTAACGGCCGATTTTGACCAGATTTGGTGTGGAGGCTCAGAAGGGGATGTTGAAGAAGCCCACCAGGTTTCATTGTGATAACTATTAATTTGGCCGAGATATGCCAAAGTTTGTGTTTTATGGCTAGCTATAACAAATTAGTTTGGTTGTAAAGTGCGAACGGTGTAATGTAGCAAAATTCCTTTGATAACTTTTGGTCATCTCCATAAACAGATGGTATCTACCAAGTTTCGTGCACATTGGTCGCATTGCCTAGGACGAGTACGAAAACTTTGTTTTGCGCATTGTGTGATTTTACGAAATAACTTCTTCGTAGAAATGGGATTACCCTGTATCATCAGATTCATATGGATTCAATGAAGAAAAAAATCTAAGAACTTCTCATCTGCAATGCAGACTGTGGGAGTTATATGCAAAAACATATTTAAATGCATTGACTTATTTGCCAAAAGGTCTCTACGTTAATTATAGCGCCCCCTAACGGCCGATTTTCACCAAATTTGGTGGGAAGCTGCAGAGTGGCATGACAAACAAAATACATCCAGGGTTTGTGATGATAGCATTTAATGCTGCAGAGATATTTACATTGCAAAGTATTCCCATTCAAATGCATTGACTTATTTGCCGAAAAAGCCTCTACGTTAATTATAGCGCCCCCTAACGGCCGATTTTGACCAAATTTGGTGTGGAGGCTAGGGATGGGATGTTGAAGAAGCCCACCAGGATTCATTGTGATAACTATTAATTTGACCGAGATATGCCAAAGTTCGTGTTTTGTGGCTAGCTACAACGAATTAGTTTAGTTGTAAATTGCGAACGGTGTAATGTAGCGAAATTCCTTTGATAACTTTTGGTCAGCTCCATACCCAGATTGTATCTACCAAGTTTCGTGCACATTGGTTGTATGGCCTAGGACGAGTACGAAAACATTTTTTTTCGCACTACACGATTTTGCGATAAAACTTTTTAGTATAAATGGACCTGTCCTATATCGTCAGATTCAGGTCCATTCAAGCAACAAGTGCATCTATAAATATTCGGTCTGCGATGTAGCCTTTCGGAGTTATATGCAAAAACACGTTTTACGTCATTGTAGCGCCACCTAGTGGTCCAATAATGTAATATTTGGTATGTCAGGTCCATGAACCATTGCACATCGACTCTGTAAATTTTAAGTTGCTCACTTTAGTGTAAGTGGTAGATCCAAACATGGGTCCCATAGGCCACGCCCACTTTGACGAATCAGTACGCCACTGTAGGCCTTGCCTCAAGAGTTGGCCTAGATGGTACACACCAAATTTCGTGAAAATCGGATGAGCTGTTCATGAGATATTAACTTTTGGTACTTTTGGCGCCCCCTATTGACCAAATTTTGTAAAATTAGTTGCCTACACTAAGAGGCTCATGTGAAACAAGAATCTAAAGATTTGTGATGATATCTTTTATTTTGGCCGAGATATGGCAACGTTTGTGTCTTCGTAGCTAGCTACACAAATTTGTTTGTGCGTAGTTTACGAAATTTTCATCCAAAAAAAAATCTTTTGATAACTTTTTGTCAGGTCGGTCTACTGATGCTACAAACCAAGTTTCATGCAGATCCGTTGCACGGTGTAGGAGAAGTACGAAAAAGCAGGTTTACAATAAATCGCGATTTTTCACGCATAAAAGTCGGGGCGGAAATAGGCGTGGCCTACACCACAAGATTCAGCTGGATCCAAGGAACGCGTGGATATGTGTATTTTTAATGTGCGATGTACGGTTCGGGAGTTATAAGCAGAAACGCGTTTTTTCTGCTATAGCGCCACCTAGTGGTCAAAGTGGCTGAATTTTTTCGTCCGAGGTCCCTGCAGTGTTTTGGACCAGACCTGAAAACGGCAACCTCCCACCATTTACGGTTTAGGCTGCAGTATCAGTTTTAGAGGCGGAAGAATAATAATAAGAAACCTTACAATTCCAATAGGGTTCCACAGCCCTGCTGTGCGAACGGCGTAGCTTCGCTACCGCCGGTTCTCACAACCTCGGGCTTGGACCCCTAATAAGAATTTTTACAATTTCAAAAGGGTTCCACAGCCCTGCTGTGCGAACGGCGTAGCTTCGCTACCGCCGGTTCTCACAACCTCGGGCTTGGACCCCTAATAACTAGAACTGCAAGCAGTTATGAACGGGGTCCAAGCCTCGTGCGCCTGTCCCCCCCGGCGCGAGTCGCCCCCGGCGATCGTTGCCAAATCCGGTGAAGAGCCACAGAGTGGCATGGCGAACAATAATCTCAAGTTTTGTGATGATAGCATTTACTGCTGCAGAGACATATCTATTGCAAATTACTCCCATTTAAATGCATTGACTCATTTGCCAAATGGCCTCTACGTTAATTGTAGCGCCCCCTGACTGCCGATTTTCACCAAATTTTGTGGGAAGCCGCAGAGTGGCATGCTGAACAA
This sequence comes from Gymnocephalus cernua, assembly GCA_023631565.1. Lineage (NCBI taxonomy): Eukaryota > Metazoa > Chordata > Actinopteri > Perciformes > Percidae > Gymnocephalus > Gymnocephalus cernua. Next base: position 24,911,114 of record CM042440.1, on the reverse strand, counting down.
AATACACCCAGGGTTTGTGATGATAGCATTTAATGCTGCAGAGATATTTACATTGCAAATTATTCCCATTTAAATGCATTGACTCATTTGCCAAAAGGCCTCTACGTTAATTGTAGCGCCCCCTGACGGCGGATTTTCACCAAATTCGGCGTGGAGGCTCGGAGTGGCATGTCGAACAATACCCTCAAGTTTTGTGATGATAGTATTTACTTCTGCGGAGATATTTACATTGCAAATTATTCCCATTTAAATGCATTGACTTATTTACCGAAAGGCCTCTACGTTAATTATAGCGCCCCCTGACGGCCGATTCTAACCAAATTTGGTATCGAGGCTAGGAATGGGATGTCAAAGATCTCTACCAAGATTTGTTCTGATAACTATTAATTTGGCCGAGATATGCTAAAGTTCGTGTTTTGTGGCTAGCTACGACAAATTTGTTTGCGTGTAGAGTGCGAACGGTGTAACGTAGCAAAATTCTTTTGATAACTTTTGGTCAGCTCTATATACAGAAGATATCTACCAAGTTTCGTGCACATCGGTAACAAGGCCTAGGACGAGTATGATAACATTTGTTTTTGCATTGCGCGATTTTGCGAAAGAACTTTGATGTTGAAATGGACTTGTCCTATATCGTCAGATTCAGGGCAATACAAGGAACAAGGGGATCTATACATTTTCGGTCTGCGATGTAGCCTTTCGGAGTTATAGGCAAAAACACGTTTTACGTCATTGTAGCGCCACCTAGTGGTCCACTTATGTAATATTTGGTAGGTCAGGTCCATAAGCCATTGCACATCGACACTGTAAATTTTAAGTTGCTCACTTTAGTCTAAGTGGTAGATCCAAACATGGGTCCCATAGGCCACGCCCACTTTGACGAATCAGTACCCCACTGTAGTCCTGGCCTCAGGAGTGGGCCGAGATGGTACGCACCAAATTTCGTGAAAATCGGATGAGCCGTTCATGAGATATTAACTTTTTGTACTTTTGGCGCCCCCTATCGACCAAATTTTGTAAAATTTGTTGCAGACACTGAGAGGCTCATGCCAAACAAGAATCTAAAGACGTGTGATGATACCCTTTATTTTGGCCGAGATATGGCAACGTTTGTGTCTTTGTAGCTAGCTACACAAATTTGTTTGTGCGTAGTTTACGAAATTTTCATCCGAAAAAAAATCTTTTGATAACTTTTCGTCAGGTCGGCCTAGAGATACTACAGACCAAGTTTCATGCAGATCCGTCGCACGGTCTAGGAGGAGTACGAAAAAGCAGGTTTACGATAAATCGCGATTTTTCACGTATAAAAGTCTAGGCGGAAATGGGCGTGGCCTATACCACGAGATTCAGCTGGATCCAAGGAACGCGTGGATATGTGTATTTTTAATGTGCGATGTACGGTTCGGGAGTTATAAAGCCAAACGCGTTTTTTCTGCTATAGCGCCACCTAGTGGTGAAAGTGGCTCAATTTTTTCGTCCGAGGTCCCTGCAGTGTTTTGGACCAGACCTGAAAACGGCAACCTCCCACCATTTACGGTTTAGGCTGCAGTATCAGTTTTAGAGGCGGAAAAATAATAATAATAATAACTAGAACTGCAAGCAGTTATGAACGGGGTCCAAGCCTCGTGCGCCGGTGCCCCCCGGCGACGCTGAGAGCCCGCGAAAACGGAGCCCCCGAAAGGAGAACCCGAAGCGCCGCCGCGGCGAGGCGAAAGTCGGGAAGTTTGACCGAGCGCGAGCTCCAAAGTCCGTAGCGAAACGCAATCGCAAATTTCCTCTTCGTTGCGTAAAAGGCCCAAACGCTTCTACTTCGATTTTAGCGCCCCCTAAAGGCCGATCGTCGCCAAATCCGGTGGGGAGCCGCAGAGTGGCATGACGAACAATACTCTCAAGATTCGTGATGATTGCATTTACTGCTGCAGAGATATTCACATTGCAAGTTATTCCCATTTAAATGCATTGACTCATTTTCCAAAAGCCTCTACGTTAATTATAGAGCCCCCCAATGGACGATGTTGACCAAATTTGGTGTGGAGGCTCAGAATGGCATGTTGAAGAAGACTACCAGGTTTGTTTCTGATAACTATTAATTTGGGAGAGATATGCCAAATTTCGTGTTTTGTGGCTAGCTACAACAACTTAGTTTAGTTGTAAAGTGCGAAAGGTGTAATGTAGCGAAATTCCTTTGATAACTTTTGGTCAACTCCATACACAGATGGTATCTACTAAGTTTCGTGCACATCGGTCGCATGGCCTAGGACGAGTACGAAAACTTTGTTTTGCGCATTGGGTGATTTTACGAAATAACTTCTTCGTGGAAATGGGATTACCCTGTATCATCAGATTCATATGGATTCAAGGAACAAGGAGATCTAAGAACTTCTCATCTTCAATGCAAACTGTGGGAGTTATACGCAAAAACATATTTAAATGCATTGACTTATTTGCCAAAAGGTCTCTACGTTAATTATAGCGCCCCCTAACGGCCAATTTTCACCAAATTTGGTGGGAAGCTGCAGAGTGGCATGACGAACAAAATACTCCCAGGGTTTGTGATGATAGCATTTAATGCTGCAGAGATATTTACATTGCAAAGTATTCCCATTCAAATGCATTGACTTATTTGCCAAAAAAGCCTCTACGTTAATTATAGCGCCCCCTTACGGCCGATTTTGACCAAATTTGGTGTGGAGGCTCAGAATGGGATGTTGAAGAAGCCTACCTGGTTTATTTTTGATAACTATTAATTTGGGCGAGATATGCCAAAGTTCGTGTTTTGTGGCTAGCTACAACAAATTAATTTAGTTGTAAAGTGCAAACGGTGTAATGTAGCAAAATTCCTTTGATAACTTTTGGTCAGCTCCATACACAGATGGTATCTACCAAGTTTCGTGCACATCGGTCGCATGGCCTAGGACGAGTACAAAAACTTTCTTTTTCGCTTTACACGATTTTGCAAAAAAAAATCGCAGTGCAAATGGGCTTCACCTATATCATCAGCTTCACATGGATACAAGGAACAAGTCCATGTATATATTTCTTGTCTGAGATGTAGCCTGTGGGAGTTATAGGCAAAAACACGTTTTACGTTATTGTAGCGCCACCTAGTGGTTCACTTAGGTAATATTTGGTATGTCGGGTCCATGAAACATTGTACATAGACACTGTAAATATGAAGTTGCTCACATTAGTGTAAGTGGTATATATAAACCTGGTTCCCATTTGGGTCCCATAGGCCACGCCCACTTTGACGAATCAGTACCCCACTGTAGTCCTGGCCTCAGGAGTGGGCCTAGATGGCACGCTCCAAATTTCGTAAAAATCGGATTAGCCGTTCATGAGATATAAACTTTTTGTACTTTTGGCGCCCCCTAGTGACCAAATTTTATAAAATTGGTTTTCTTGACTTAGAACCTCAACCTAAACAAGACTCTAAAGATTTGCGATGATATCATTTGATTTGGCCGAGATATGGCAACGTTTGTCTCTTCGTAGCTAGCTACACAAATTTGTTTGTGCGTAATTTACGCAATTTTCATCCGAAAAAAATTCTTTTGATAACTTTTTGTCAAGTCGGTCTATAGATGCTACTTACCAAGTTTTATGCAAATCGGTTGAACGGTCTAGAAGGAGTATGAAAAAGTAGGTTTACGATAAATCGCGATTTTTAACGCACAAAAGTCGGGGCGGAAATGGGCGTGGCCTACATGAAAAGATTCAGATGGATTCAGGGAACGCGTGGATATGTGTATTTTTAATGTGCGATGTACGGTTTGGGAGTTATAGGGCCAAATGCGTATCTTCTGGTATAGCGCCACCTAGTGGCTGAATTTTGTTGTCTGAGGTCCCTGCAGGGATCTGGACCAGTCCTGAAAACGGCAACTTCCTACCATGTACGGTTTAGGCTGCAGTATCAGTTTTAGAGGCGGAAAAATAATAATAATAACTAGAACTGCAAGCAGTTATGAACGGGGTCCAAGCCTCGTGCACCTGTCCCCCCCGGCGCGAGTCGCCCCCGGCGATCGTTGCCAAATCCGGTGAAGAGCCACAGAGTGGCATGGCGAACAATAATCTCAAGTTTTGTGATGATAGCATTTACTGCTGCAAAGACATATCTATTGCAAATTACTCCCATTTAAATGCATTGACTCATTTGCCAAAAGGCCTCTATGTTAATTGTAACGCCCCCTGACGGCCGATTTTCACCAAATTCGGCGTGGAGGCTCGGAGTGGCATGTTGAACAATACCCTCAAGTTTTGTGATGATGGCGTTTACTGCTGCAGAGATATTCACATTGCAAATTATTCCCATTTAAATGCATTGACTTATTTACTGAAAGACCTCCACGTTAATTATAGCGCCCCCTGAAGGCCGATTTTGACCAAATTTGGTATGGAGGCTTGGAATGACATGTCACAGATCTCTACCAAGAATTGTTCTGATATCTAATGATTTGGCCGAGATATGCCAAAGTTCGTGTTTTGTGGCTAGCTACGACAAATTTGTTTGCCTGTAAAGTGCGAACGGTTTAACGTAGCAAAATTCTTTTGATAACTTTTGGTCAGCGCTATATAGAGATGATATCTTCCAAGTTTCGTGCACATTGGTCACACGGCCTAGGACGAGTACGAAAACATTTCTCTTTGCATTGCGCAATTTTTGCGAAGATTTCTTTTCGTAGAAATAGACTTTTCCTAAATCATCAGATTCAGACGCATACAAGGAACACGTGGATCTATAAATATTCCATCTGCGATGTACTCTGTGGGAGTTATAGGCATAAACACGTTTTACGTGATTGTAGCGCCACCTAGTGGTCCACTTTTGTAATATTTGGTACGTCTGGTCACGGAGCCATTGTACATCGACACTGTAAATTTAAAGTTGCTCACATTAGTGTAAGTGGTAGATATAAACCTGGGTCCCATTTGGGTCCCATAGGCCACGCCCACTTTGACGAATCAGTACCCCACTGTAGTCCTGGCCTCAAGAGTGGGCCTAGATGGTACGCTCCAAATTTTGTAAAAACCGGATGAGCCGTTCATGAGATATTAACTTTTTGTACTTTTGGCGCCCCCTATTGACCAAATTTTTTAAAATTAGTTTCAGACACTAAGAGGCTCATGGCAAACAATAATCTAAAGATTTGCAATGATATCATATATTATGGCCGAGATATGGCAACGTTTGTGTCTTCGTAGCTAGCTACACAAATTTGTTTGTGCGTAGTTTACGAAATTTTTATCCGAAAAAAAATCTTTTGATAACTTTTCGTCAAGTCAGCCTAGAGATGCTAGAGACCAAGTTTCATGCAGATCCGTCGCACGGTCTAGGAGAAGTATGAAAAAGCAGGTTTACGATAAATCGCGGTTTTTCACGCATAAAAGTCTGGGCGGAAATGGGCGTGGCCTATACCACGAGATTCAGCTGGATCCAAGGAACGCGTGGATATGTGTATTTTTAATGTGCGATGTACGGTTCGGGAGTTATAAGGCCAAACGCGTTTTTTCTGCTATAGCGCCACCTAGTGGTGAAAGTGGCTGAATTTTTTCATCCGAGGTCCCTGCAGTGATCTGGACCAGTCCTGAAATGGGCAACTTCCCACGATGTACGGTTTAGGCTGCAGTATCAGTTTTAGAGGCGGAAAAATAATAATAATAATAATAAGAATTTTTACAATTTCAATAGGGTTCCACAGCCCTGCTGTGCGAACGGCGTAGCTTCGCTACCGCCGGTTCTCGCAACCTCGGGCTTGGACCCCTAACTAGAACTGCAAGCAGTTATGAACGGGGTCCAAGCCTCGTGCGCCGGTGCCCCCCGGCGCGAGCCGCCCCCGGCGACGCCGACAGCTTGCGAAAACGGAGCCACCGAAAGGAGAACCTGAAGGGCCGCCGCGGCGAGGCGAAAGTCGGGAAATTTGACCGAGCGCGAGCTCCAAAGTCCGTAGCGAAACGCAATCGTAAATTTCCTCTTCGTTGCGTAAAAGGCCCAAACGCTTCTACTTCGATTTTAGCGCCCCCTAAAGGGCGATCGTCGCCAAATCCGGTGGCAAGCCGCAGAGTGACATGACGAACAATACTCTCAAGTTTCGTGATGATGGCATTTACTGCTGCAGAGATATTCACATTGCAAATTATTCCCATTTAAATGCATTGACTCATTTGCCAAAAGGCATCTACGTTAATTGTAGCGCCCCCTAACGGCCGATTTTCACCAAATTTTGTGGGAAGCCGCAGAGTGGCATCCTGAACAAAATACACCCAGGGTTTGTGATGATAGCATTTAATGCTGCAGAGATATTTACATTGCAAATTATTCCCATTCAAATGCATTGACACATTTGCCGAAAGGCCTCTACGTTAATTGTAGCGCCCCCTGACGGCGTATTTTCACCAAATTCGGCGTGGAGGCTCGGAGTGGCATGTTGAACAATACCCTCAAGTTTTGTGATGATGGCGTTTACTGCTGCAGAGATATTCACATTGCAAATTATTCCCATTTAAATGCATTGACTTATTTACTAAAAGACCTCCACGTTAATTATAGCGCCCCCTGAAGGCCGATTTTGACTAAATGTGGTATGGCGGCTTGCAATGGCGTGGCAAAGATCTCTACCAAGATTTGTCCTGATATCTAATAATTTGGCCGAGATATTACAAAGTTTGTGTTTTGTGGCTAGCTACGACAAATTTGTTTGCCTGTAAAGTGCGAACGGTTTAATGTCGCAAAATTCTTTTGATAACTTTTGGTCACTGCTAAATACAGATGATATCTACCAAGTTTCGTGCACATTGGTCACACGGCCTAGGACGAGTACGAAAACATTTTTTTTTTGCATTGCGCGATTTTGCGAAACCTACTATTCGTAAAAATAGACTTTTCCTATATCATAAGATTCAGATGCATACAAGGAACACGTGGATCTATAAATATTCCATCTACGATGTATTCTGTGGGAATTATAGGCAAAAACACGTTTTACGTGATTGTAGCGCCACCTAGTGGTCCATTTTTGTAATATTTGGTACGTCTGGTCAAGGAACTATTGTACATCGACACTGTAAATTTGAAGTTGCTCACATTAGTGTAAGTGGTATATATAAACCTGGGTCCCATTTGGGTCCCATAGGCCACGCCCACTTTGACGAATCAGTACCCCACTGTAGTCCTGATTCTCATGAGTGGGCCTAGATGGTACGCTCCAAATTTCGTAAAAATCGGAAGAGCCGTTCATGAGATATTAACTTTTTGTACTTTTGGCGCCCCCTATTGACCGAAATTTGTAAAATTTGTTTCAGACACTGAGAGGCTCATGTGAAACAATAATCTAAAGATTTGTGATGATATCATTTTTTTTGGCCGAGATATGGCAACGTTTGTGTCTTCGTAGCTAGCTACACAAATTTGTTTGTGCGTAGTTTACGCAATTTTTATCTGAAAACAAATCTTTTGATAACTTTTTGTCAAGTCCGTCTACTGATGGTACAGACCAAGTTTCATGCAGATCCGTCGCACGGTCTAGGAGGAGTATGAAAAAGCAGGTTTACTATAAATCGCGATTTTTCACGCATAAAAGTTGGGGCGGAAATGGGCGTGGCCTATACCACGAGATTCAGCTGGATCCAAGGAACGCGTGGATATCTGTATTTTTAATGTGCGATGTACGGTTTGGGAGTTATAAGGCCAAACGCGTTTTTTCTGCTATAGCGCCACCTAGTGGTGAAAGTGGCTGAATTTTTTCGTCCGAGGTCCCTGCAGGGTTTTGGACCAGACCTGAAAACGGCAACCTCCCACCATTTACGGTTTAGGCTGCAGTATCAGTTTTAGAGGCGGAAGAAAAAGCCGCCGAAGAATAATAATAATAAGAAACCTTACAATTTCAATAGGGTTCCACAGCCCTGCTGTGCGAACGGCGTAGCTTCGCTACCGCCGGTTCTCGCAACCTCGGGCTTGGACCCCTAATAACTAGAACTGCAAGCAGTTATGAACGGGGTCCAAGCCTCGTGCGCCGGTCCCCCCCGGCGCGAGTCGCCCCGGCGATCGTCGCCAAATCCGGTGGGGAGCCGCAGAGTGGCATGACGAACAATACTCTCAAGTTTCGTGATGATGGCATTTACTGCTGCAGAGATATTCACATTGCAAATTATTCCCATTTAAATGCATTGACTCATTTGCCAAAAGGCATCTACGTTAATTGTAGCGCCCCCTAACGGCCGATTTTCACCAAATTTTGTGGGAAGCCGCAGAGTGGCATCCTGAACAAAATACACCCAGGGTTTGTGATGATAGCATTTAATGCTGCAGAGATATTTACATTGCAAATTATTCCCATTCAAATGCATTGACTTATTTGCCGAAAAGCCTCTACGTCAATTATAGCGCCCCCCGACGGCCTATCTTCACCAAATTTGGCATGGAGGCTCGGAGTGACATGCCGAACAATACCCTCAAGTTTTGTGATGATAGCATTTACTGCTGCAGAGACATATCCATTGCAAATTATTCCCATTTAAATGCATTGAGTTATTTACTGAAAAGCCTCTACGTTAATTATAGCGCCCCCTGACGGCCGATTTCGACCAAATTTGGTATCGAGGCTAGGAATGGCATGTCAAACATCTCTACCAAGATTTGCTATGGTGTCTAATAATTTGGCCGAGATATGCCAAAGTTCGTGTTTTGTGGCTAGCTTTGACAGATTTGTTTGCTTGTAAAGTGCGAACGGTGTGATGTAGCAAAATTCCTTTGATAACTTTTGGTCAGCTCTATATAGAGAAGATATCTACCAAGTTTCGTGCACATCGGTCACACGGCCTAGGACGAGTACGATAACATTTGTTTTTGCATTGCGCACTTTTGCGAAAATACCTTGTAGTCTAAATAGGCGAAGCCTATATTTTCAGATTCAGATGAAATGAAGGAATAAGAGCATGTAAGCATTTTTAATGTACGATGTAGACTTTGGGAGTTATAGGCAAAAACACGTTTTACGTCATTGCAGCGCCACCTAGTGGTTTACGTAAGTAATATTTGGTATGTAAGATCTGCAATACATTGTTCATCTACCCTGTAAATTTTAAGTTGCTCACATTAGGGCAAGTGGTGAATCTAAACCTGGATTCCATAGGCCACGCCCACTTTAACGAATCCGTACCCCACTGTAGGCGTGGCCTCAGGTATGGGTCTAGATGGCAAACTCCAAATTTCGTAAAAATCGGATGAGCCGTTCATGAGATATAAACTTTTTGTACTTTTGGCGCCCCCTATTGACCAAATTTTGTAAAATTAGTTTTCTTGACTTAGAGGCTCATGCCAAACAAGGATCTAAAGATTCACAATCATATCATTTATTTTGGCCGAGATATGGCAACGTTTGTGTCTTCGTAGCTAGCTACACAAATTTGTTTTTGCGTAATGTACGCAAATTTCATCCGAAAAAAATTCTTTTGATAACTTTTTGTCAGGTCGGTCTATAGATGCTACCTACCAAGTTTTATGCAAATCGGTTGTACGGTCTAGGAGGAGTATGAAAAAGTAGGTTTACAATAAATCGCGATTTTTCACGTAAAAAAGTCGGGGCGGAAATGGGCGTGGCCTACATCACGAGATTCAGTTGGATTCAGGGAACGCGTGGATATGTGTATTTCGAATGTGCGATGTACGGTTTGGGAGTTATAGGGGCAAACACGTATCTTCTGGTATAGCGCCACCTAGTGGCTGAATTTTGTTATCCGAGGTCCCTGCAGGGATCTGGACCAGTCCTGAAAACGGCAACTTCCTACCATGTACGGTTTAGGCTGCAGTATCAGTTTTAGAGGCGGAAGAAAAAGAATAATAACTAGAACTGCAAGCAGTTATGAACGGGGTCCAAGCCTCGTGCGTCAGTCCTATCCGGCGCGAGCCGCCCCCGGCGATGCCGAGAGCCCGCAAAAACGGAGCATGCGAAAGGAAAACCCGAAGCGCCGCCGCGGCGAGACAAAAGTCGGTAAATTTGGCCGAGTGCGAGCTCCAAAGTTCGTAGTGAAATGCAATTGCAAATTTCCTCTTCGTTGTGTAAAAGCCCCAAACGCTTCTACTTCGGTTGTAACGCCCCCTAAAGTGCGATCGTCGCCAAATCTGGTGAAGAGCTGCAGAGTGGCATGGCGAATAATAATCTCAAGTTTTGTGATGAAAGCATTCACTGCTGCAGAGACATATCCATTGCAAATTACTCCCATTTAAATGCATTGACTCATTTGCCAAAAGGCCTCTACGTTAATTATAGCGCCCCCTAACGGCCGATTTTCACCAAATTTGGTGGGAAGCTGCAGAGTGCCATGCCGAACAAAATACTCCCAGGGTTTTTAATGATAGCATTTAATGCTTCCGAGATATTTACATTGCAAAGTATTCCCATTCAAATGCATTGACTTATTTGCCGAAAAAGCCTCTACGTTAATCATAGCGCCCCCTAACGGCCGATTTTGACCAGATTTGGTGTGGAGGCTCAGAAGGGGATGTTGAAGAAGCCTACCTGGTTTCTTTTTGATGACTATTAATTTGGGCGAGATATGCCAAAGTTCGTGTTTTGTGGCTAGCTACAACAAATTAGTTTAGTTGTAAAGTGCGAACGGTGTAATGTAGCAAAATTCCTTTGATAAATTTTAGTCAGCTCCATACACAGATGGTATCTACCAGGTTTTGTGCACATCGGTCGCATGGCCTAGGACGAGTACGAAAACTTTGTTTTGCGCATTGTGTGATTTTACGAAATAACTTCTTCGTGGAAATGGGATTACCCTGTATCATCAGATTCATATGGATTCAAGGAACAAGGATATCTAAGAACTTTTCATCTGCAATGCAGACTGTGGGAGTTATACGTAAAAACATATTTAAATGCATTGACTTATTTGCCAAAAGGTCTCTACGTTAATTATAGCGACCCCTAACGGCCGATTTTCACCAAATTTGGTGGGAAGCTGCAGAGTGGCATGACGAACAAAATACTCCCAGGGTTTGTGATGATAGCATTTAATGCTGCAGAGATATTTACATTGCAAAGTATTCCCATTCAAATGTATTGACTTATTTGCCGAAAAAGCCTCTACGTTAATCATAGCGCCCCCTAACGGCCGATTTCGACCAGATTTGGTGTGGAGGCTAAGAAGGGGATGTTGAAGAAGCCTACCTGGTTGCTTTTTGATAACTATTAATTTGGGCGAGATATGCCAAAGTTCGTGTTTTGTGGCTAGCTACAACAAATTAGTTTAGTTGTAAAGTGCGAACGGTGTAATGTAGCAAAATTCCTTTGATAACTTTTAGTCAGCTCCATACACAGATGGTATCTACCAGGTTTTGTGCACATCGGTCGCATGGCCTAGGACAAGTACGAAAACTTTGTTTTGCGCATTGTGTGATTTTACGAAATAACTTCTTCGTGGAAATGGGATTACCCTGTATCATCAGATTCATATGGATTCAAGGAACAAGGATATCTAAGAACTTTTCATCTGCAATGCAGACTGTGGGAGTTATACGTAAAAACATATTTAAATGCATTGACTTATTTGCCAAAAGGTCTCTACGTTAATTATAGCGACCCCTAACGGCCGATTTTCACCAAATTTGGTGGGAAGCTGCAGAGTGGCATGACAAACAAAATACTTCCAGGGTTTGTGATGATAGCATTTAATGCTGCAGAGATATTTACAATGCAAATATTCCCATTCAAATGCATTGACTTATTTGCCGAAAAGCTTCTACGTCAATTATAGCGCCCCCCGATGGCCTATTTTCACCAAATTTGGTAGGGGGACTAGGGATGGGATGTTGAAGAAGCCCACCAGGTTTCATTCTGATAACTATTAATTTGGCCAAGATATGCTAAAGTTCGTGTTTTGTGGCTAGCTACAACGAATTAGTTTGGTTGTAAAGTGCGAACGGTGTAGTGTAGCGAAATTCCTTTGATAACTTTTGGTCAGCTCCATAGACAGATGGTATCTATCAAGTTTCGTGCACATCGGTTGTATGGCCTAGGACGAGTACGAAAACATTTTTTTTCGCACTACACGATTTTGCGAAAAAACTTTTTAGTATAAATGGACCTGTCCTATATCGTCAGATTCACGTCGATACAAGGAACAAGGTGATCTATAAATATTCGGTCTGCGATGTAGCCTTTCGGAGTTATATGCAAAAACACGTTTTACGTCATTGTAGCGCCACCTAGTGGTCCACGTATGTAATATTTGGTAGGTCTGGTCCATGAACCATTGCACATCGACATTGTAAATTTTAAGTTGCTCACTTTAGTGTAAGTCGTAGATCCAAACATGGGTCCCATAGGCCACGCCCACTTTGACGAATCAATACGCCACTGTAGGCCTTTCCTCAAGAGTTGGCCTAGATGGTACACACCAAATTTCGTGAAAATCGGTTGAGCTGTTCATGAGATATTAACTTTTGGTACTTTTGGCGCCCCCTATTGACCAAATTTTGTAAAATTAGTTTCCTACACTAAGAGGCTCATGTGAAAAAAGAATCTAAAGATTTGTGATGATATCATTAATTTTGGCCGAGATATGGCAACGTTTGTGTCTTCGTAGCTAGCTACACAAATTTGTTTGTGCGTAGTTTACGCAATTTTCATCCGAAAACAAATCTTTTGATAACTTTTTGTCAGGTCGGTCTACTGATGCTACAGACCAAGTTTCATGCAGATCCGTTGCACGGTCTAGGAGGAGTACGAAAAAGCAGGTTTACGATAAATCGCGATTTTTCACGCATAAAAGTCGGGGCGGAAATAGGCGTGGCCTATACCACGAGATTCAGCTGGATCCAAGGAACGCGTGGATATGTGTATTTTTAATGTGCGATGTACGGTTTGGGAGTTATAAGGCCAAACGCGTTTTTTCTGCTATAGCGCCACCTAGTGGTGAAAGTGGCTGAATTTTTTCGTCCGAGGTCCCTGCAGGGTTTTGGACCAGACCTGAAAACGGCAACCTCCCACCATTTACGGTTTAGGCTGCAGTATCAGTTTTAGAGGCGGAAGAAAAAGCGGAATAATAACTAGAACTGCAAGCAGTTATGAACGGGGTCCAAGCCTCGTGCGCCTGTCCACCCCGGCGCGTGTCGCCCCCGGCGATCGTTGCCAAATCTGGTGAAGAGCCACAGAGTGGCATGGCGAACAATAATCTCAAGTTTTGTGATGATAGCATTTACTGCTGCAGAGACATATCTATTGCAAATTACTCCCATTTAAATGCATTGACTCATTTGCCAAAAGGCCTCTACGTTAATTGTAGCGCCCCCTGACTGCCGATTTTCACCAAATTTTGTGGGAAGCCGCAGAGTGGCATGCTGAACAAAATACACCCAGGGTTTGTGATGATAGCATTTAATGCTGCAGAGATATTTACATTGCAAATTATTCCCATTTAAATGCATTGACTCATTTGCCAAAAGGCCTCTACGTTAATTGTAGCGCCCCCTGACGGCGGATTTTCACCAAATTCGGCGTGGAGGCTCGGAGTGGCATGTCGAACAATACCCTCAAGTTTTGTGATGATAGTATTTACTTCTGCGGAGATATTTACATTGCAAATTATTCCCATTTAAATGCATTGACTTATTTACCGAAAGGCCTCTACGTTAATTATAGCGCCCCCTGACGGCCGATTCTAACCAAATTTGGTATCGAGGCTAGGAATGGGATGTCAAAGATCTCTACCAAGATTTGTTCTGATAACTATTAATTTGGCCGAGATATGCTAAAGTTCGTGTTTTGTGGCTAGCTACGACAAATTTGTTTGCGTGTAGAGTGCGAACGGTGTAACGTAGCAAAATTCTTTTGATAACTTTTGGTCAGCTCTATATACAGAAGATATCTACCAAGTTTCGTGCACATCGGTAACAAGGCCTAGGACGAGTATGATAACATTTGTTTTTGCATTGCGCGATTTTGCGAAAGAACTTTGTTGTTGAAATGGACTTGTCCTATATCGTCAGATTCAGGGCGATACAAGGAACAAGGGGATCTATACATTTTCGGTCTGCGATGTAGCCTTTCGGAGTTATAGGCAAAAACACGTTTTACGTCATTGTAGCGCCACCTAGTGGTCCACTTATGTAATATTTGGTAGGTCAGGTCCATAAGCCATTGCACATCGACACTGTAAATTTTAAGTTGCTCACTTTAGTCTAAGTGGTAGATCCAAACATGGGTCCCATAGGCCACGCCCACTTTGACGAATCAGTACCCCACTGTAGTCCTGGCCTCAGGAGTGGGCCTAGATGGTACGCACCAAATTTCGTGAAAATCGGATGAGCCGTTCATGAGATATTAACTTTTTGTACTTTTGGCGCCCCCTATCGACCAAATTTTGTAAAATTTGTTGCAGACACTGAGAGGCTCATGCCAAACAAGAATCTAAAGACGTGTGATGATACCCTTTATTTTGGCCGAGATATGGCAACGTTTGTGTCTTTGTAGCTAGCTACACAAATTTGTTTGTGCGTAGTTTACGAAATTTTCATCCGAAAAAAAATCTTTTGATAACTTTTCGTCAGGTCGGCCTAGAGATACTACAGACCAAGTTTCATGCAGATCCGTCGCACGGTCTAGGAGGAGTACGAAAAAGCAGGTTTACGATAAATCGCGATTTTTCACGTATAAAAGTCTAGGCGGAAATGGGCGTGGCCTATACCACGAGATTCAGCTGGATCCGAGGAACGCGTCGATATGTGTATTTTTAATGTGCGATGTACGGTTTGGGAGTTATAAGGACAAACGCGTTTTTTCTGCTATAGCGCCACCTAGTGGTCAAAGTGGCTGAATTTTTTCGTCCGAGGTCCCTGCAGTGATCTGGACCATTCCTGAAAACGGCAACCTCCCACCATTTACGGTTTAGGCTGCAGTATCAGTTTTAGAGGCGGAAGAATAATAATAATAATAATAATAATAAGAATTTTTACAATTCCAATAGGGTTCCACAGCCCTGCTGTGCGAACGGCGTAGCTTCGCTACCGCCCGTTCTCGCAACCTCGGGCTTGGACCCCTAATAAGAAACCTTACAATTCCAATAGGGTTCCACAGCCCTGCTGTGCGAACGGCGTAGCTTCGCTACCGCCGATTCTCACAGCCTCGGGCTTGGACCCCTAACTAGAACTGCAAGCAGTTATGAACGGGGTCCAAGCCTCGTGCGCCGGTCCCCCCCGGCGCGGGTCCCCCCCGGCGCGGGTCGCCCCCGGCGACGCCGAGAGCCCGCGAAAACGGAGCCCGCGACAGGACAACCCAAAGCGCCGCCGCGGCGAGGCAAAAGTCGGGAAATTTGACCGAGCGCGAGCTCCAAAGTTCGTAGTGAAATGCAATTGCAAATTTCCTCTTCGTTGCGTAAAAGGCCCAAACGCTTCTACTTCGGTTGTAATGCCCCCTAAAGGGCGATCGTCGCCAAATCTGGTGAAGAGCTGCAGAGTGGCATGGCGAACAATAATCTCAAGTTTTGTGATGATAGCATTCACTGCTGCAGAGACATATCCATTGCAAATTTCTCCCATTTAAATGCATTGACTCATTTGCCAAAAGGCCTCTACGTTAATTATAGCGCCCCCTAACGGCCGATTTTCACCAAATTTGGTGGGAAGCTGCAGAGTGGCATGACAAACAAAATACTCCCATGGTTTGTGATGATAGCATTTAATGCTGCAGAGATATTTACATTGCAAAGTATTCCCATTCAAATGCATTGACGTATTTGCCGTAAAAGCCTCTACGTTAATTATAGCGCCCCCTAAGGGCCGATTTTGACCACATATGGTATGTAGGCTCAGAATGGGATGTTGAAGAAGACTACCTGGTTTCTTTTTGATAACTATTAATTTGGGCGAGATATGCCAAAGTTCGTGTTTTGTGGCTAGCTACAACAAATTTGTTTAGTTGTAAAGTGCGATCGGTGTAATGTAGCGAAATTCCTTTGATAACTTTTGGTCAGCTCCATATGCAGATGGTATCTACCAAGTTTCGTGCACATCGGTCGCATGGCCTAGGACGAGTACGAAAACTTTGTTTTGCGCATTGTGTGATTTTACGAAATAACTTCTTCGTGGAAATGGGATTACCCTGTATCATCAGATTCATATGGATTAAAGGAACAAGGAGATCTAAGAACTTCTCATCTGCAATGCAGACTGTGGGAGTTATACGCAAAAACATATTTAAATGCATTGACTTATTTGCCAAAGGGTCTCTACGTTAATTATAGCGCCCCCTAACGGCCGATTTTCACCAAATTTGGTGGGAAGCTGCAGAGTGGCATGACAAACAAAATACTCCCATGGTTTGTGATGATAGCATTTAATGCTGCAGAGATATTTACATTGCAAAGTATTCCCATTCAAATGCATTGACTTATTTGCCGAAAAAGCCTCTACGTTAATTATAGCGCCCCCTAACGGCCGATTTTGACCAAATTTGGTGTGGACGTTCGGAATGGGATGTTGAAGAAGCCTACCTGGTTTCTTTCTGATAACGTTTAATTTGGGCGAGATATGCTAAAGTTCTTGTTTTGTGGCTAGCTACAACGAATTAGTTTGGTTGTAAAGTGCGAACGGTGTAATGTAGCGAAATTCCTTTGATAACTTTTGGTCAGCTCCATACACAGATGGTATCTACCAAGTTTCGTGCACATCGGTTGTATGGCCTAGGACGAGTACGAAAACATTTTTTTTCGCACTACACGATTTTGCGAAAAAACTTTTTAGTATAAATGGAACTGTCCTATATCATCATATTCAGGTCGATACAAGGAACAAGTGGATCTATAAATATTCGGTCTGCAATGTAGCCTTTCGGAGTTATATGCAAAAACACGTTTTACGTCATTGTAGCGCCACCTAGTGGTCCAATAATGTAATATTTGGTCTGTCAGGTCCATGAACCATTGCACATCGACTCTGTAAATTTTAAGTTGCTCACTTTAGTGTAAGTGGTAGATCCAAACATGGGTCCCATAGGCCACGCCCACTTTGACGAATCAGTACGCCACTGTAGGCCTTGCCTCAAGAGTTGGCCTAGATGGTACGCACCAAATTTCGTGAAAATCGGATGAGCTGTTCATGAGATATTAACTTTTGGTACTTTTGGCGCCCCCTATTGACCAAATTTTGTAAAATTAGTTGACTACACTAAGAGGCTCATGTAAAACAAGAATCTAAAGATTTGTGATGATATCTTTTATTTTGGCCGAGATATGGCAACGTTTGTGTCTTCGTAGCTAGCTACACAAATTTGTTTGTGCGTAGTTTACGAAATTTTCATCCGAAAAAAAATCTTTTGATAACTTTTTGTCAGGTCGGTCTACTGATGCTACAGACCAAGTTTCATGTAGATCCGTTGCACGGTGTAGGAGAAGTACGAAAAAGCAGGTTTACAATAAATCGCGATTTTTCACGCATAAAAGTTGGGGCGGAAATGGGCGTGGCCTATACCACGAGATTCAGCTGGATCCAAGGAACGCGTGGATATGTGTATTTTTAATGTGCGATGTAAGGTTTGGGAGTTATAAGGCCAAACGCGTTTTTTCTGCTATAGCGCCACCTAGTGGTGAAAGTGGCTGAATTTTTTCGTCCGAGGTCCCTGCAGGGTTTTGGACCAGACCTGAAAACGGCAACCTCCCACCATTTACGGTTTAGGCTGCAGTATCAGTTTTAGAGGCGGAAGAAAAAGCCGCCGAAGAATAATAATAATAAGAATTTTTACAATTTCAATAGGGTTCCACAGCCCTGCTGTGCGAACGGCGTAGCTTCGCTACCGCCGGTTCTCGCAACCTCGGGCTTGGACCCCTAATAAGAAACCTTACAATTCCAATAGGGTTCCACAGCCCTGCTGTGCGAACGGCGTAGCTTCGCTACCGCCCGTTCTCGCAACCTCGGGCTTGGACCCCTAATAAGAATTTTTACAATTCCAATAGGGTTCCACAGCCCTGCTGTGCGAACGGCGTAGCTTCGCTACCGCCCGTTCTCGCAACCTCGGGCTTGGACCCCTAATAAGAATTTTTACAATTTCAATAGGGTTCCACAGCCCTGCTGTGCGAACGGCGTAGCTTCGCTACCGCCGGTTCTCGCAACCTCGGGCTTGGACCCCTAATAATAATAATAATAAGAATTTTTACAATTCCAATAGGGTTCCACAGCCCTGCTGTGCGAACGGCGTAGCTTCGCTACCGCCCGTTCTCGCAACCTCGGGCTTGGACCCCTAACTAGAACTGCAAGCAGTTATGAACGGGGTCCAAGCCTCGTGCGCCGGTGCCCCCCGGCGACGCCGAGAGCCCGCGAAAACGGAGCCCCCGAAAGGAGAACCCGAAGCGCCGCCGCGGCGAGGCGAAAGTCGGGAAATTTGACCGAGCGCGAGCTCCAAAGTCCGTAGCGAAACGCAATTGCCAATTTCCTCTTCGTTGCGTAAAAGGCCCAAACGCTTCTACTTCGATTTTAGCGCCCCCTAAAGGGCGATCGTCGCCAAATCCAGTGGGGAGCCGCAGAGTGGCATGACGAACAATACTCTCAAGTTTCGTGATGATGGCATTTACTGCTGCAGAGATATTCACATTGCAAATTATTCCCATTTAAATGCATTGACTCATTTGCCAAAAGGCATCTACGTTAATTGTAGCGCCCCCTAACGGCCGATTTTCACCAAATTTTGTGGGAAGCCGCAGAGTGGCATCCTGAACAAAATACACCCAGGGTTTGTGATGATAGCATTTAATGCTGCAGAGATATTTACATTGCAATGTATTCCCATTCAAATGCATTGACTTATTTGCCGAAAAAGCCTGTACGTTAATTATAGCGCCCCCTAACTGCCGATTTTGACCAAATTTGGTGTGGAGGCTCAGAATGGGATGTTGAAGAAGCCTACCTGGTGTCTTTCTGATAACTATTAATTTGGGCGAGATATGCCAAAGTTCGTGTTTTGTGGCTAGCTACAACAAATTAGTTTAGTTGTAAAGTGCGAACGGTGTAATGTAGCAAAAATCCTTTGATAACTTTTGGTCAGCCTCTTACACAGATGGTATCTACCAAGTTTCGTGCACATCGGTCATATGGCCTAGGACGAGTACGAAAACTTTGTTTTGCGCATTGTGTGATTTTACGAAATAACTTCTTCGTGGAAATGGGATTACCCTGTATTATCAGATTCATATGGATTCAAGGAACAAGGAGATCTAAGAACTTCTCATCTGCAATGCAAACTGTGGGAGTTATACGCAAAAACATATTTAAATGCATTGACTTATTTGCCAAAAGGTCTCTACGTTAATTATAGCGCCCCCTAACGGCCGATTTTCACCAAATTTGGTGAGAAGCTGCAGAGTGGCATGACGAACAAAATACTCCCAGGGTTTGTGATGATAGCATTTAATGCTGCAGAGATATTTACATTGCAAAGTATTCCCATTCAAATGCATTGACTTATTTGCCGAAAAAGCCTCTACGTTAATTATAGCGCCCTCTAACGGCCGATTTTGACCAAATTTGGTGTGGAGGCTCAGAATGGGATGTTGAAGAAGCGTACCTGGTTTCTTTCTGATAACTATTAATTTGGGCGAGATATGCTAAAGTTTGTGTTTTGTGGCTAGCTACAACAAATTAGTTTAGTTGTAAAGTGCGAACGGTGTAATGTAGCGAAATTCCTTTGCTAACTTTTGGTCAGCTCCATACACAGATGGTATCTACCAAGTTTCGTGCACAGCGGGTGTATGGCCTAGGACGAGTACGAAAACATTTTTTTTCGCATTACACGATTTTGCGAAAAGAATTCTTAGTGCACATGGGCAGGACCTATATCAGCAGCTTCAAATGGATACAAGGAACAAGTGGATGTATACATTTCTTGTCTGCGTTGTAGCTTGTGGGAGTTATAGGCATAAACACGTTTTACGTCATTGTAGCGCCACCTAGTGGTCCACTTATGTAATATTTGGTAGGTCAGGTCCATGAGCCATTGCACATCGAGTCTGTAAATTTAAAGTTGCTCACTTTAGTGTAAGTGGTAGATCCAAACATGGGTCCCATAGGCCACGCCCACTTTGACGAATCAGTACGCCACTGTAGGACTGGCCTCAAGATTGGGCCTAGATGGTACGCACCAAATTTCGTGAAAATCAGATGAGCTGTTCATGAGATATTAACTTTTGGTACTTTTGGCGCCCCCTATTGACCAAATTTTGTAAAATTAGTTGCCTACACTAAGAGGCTCATGTGAAACAAGAATCTAAAGATTTGTGATGATATCATTTATTTTGGCCGAGATATGGCAACGTTTGTGTCTTCGTAGCTAGCTACACAAATTTGTTTGTGCGTAGTTTACGCAATTTTTATCTGAAAACAAATCTTTTGATAACTTTTTGTCAGGTCGGTCTACTGATGCTACAGACCAAGTTTCATGCAGATCCGTTGCACGGTCTAGGAGGAGTACGAAAAAGCAGGTTTACGATAAATCGCGATTTTTCACGCATAAAAGTCGTGGCGGAAATGGGCGTGGCCTATACCATGAGATTCAGCTGGATCCAAGGAACGCGTGGATATGTGTATTTTTAATGTGCGATGTACGGTTTGGGAGTTATAAGCAGAAACGCGTTTTTTCTGCTATAGCGCCACCTAGTGGTCAAAGTGGCTGAATATTTTCGTCCGAGGTCCCTGCAGTGTTTTGGACCAGACCTGAAAACGGCAACCTCCCACCATTTACGGTTTAGGCTGCAGTATCAGTTTTAGAGGCGGAAGAATAATAATAATAAGAATTTTTACAATTTCAATAGGGTTCCACAGCCCTGCTGTGCGAACGGCGTAGCTTCGCTACCGCCGATTCTCGCAACCTCGGGCTTGGACCCCTAACTAGAACTGCAAGCAGTTATGAACGGGGTCCAAGCCTCGTGCGCCGGTCCCCCCGGCGCGAGTCGCCCCCGGCGATCGTTGCCAAATCTGGTGAAGAGCCACAGAGTGGCATGGCGAACAATAATCTCAAGTTTTGTGATGATAGCATTTACTGCTGCAGAGATATTCACATTGCAAATTATTCCCATTTAAATGCATTGACTCATTTGCCGAAAGACCTCTACGTTAATTATAGCGCCCCCTAACGGCCGATTTTCACCAAATTTGGTTTGGAGGCTCGGAGTGACATGACGAACGATAGCCTCAAGTTTTGTGATGATGGCCTTTACTGCTGCAGAGATATTCACATCGGAAATTATTCCCATTTAAATGCATTGTCTTATTTACCGAAAGACCTCCACGTTAATTATAGCGCCCCCTGAAGGCCGATTTTGACCAAGTTTGGTATGGAGGCTTGGAATGGCATGTCGAAGATCTGTACCAAGATTTGTCCTGATATCAAATAATTTGGCCGAGATATGCCAAAGTTCGTGTTTTGTGGCTAGCTACGTCAAATTTGTTTGCTTGTAAAGTGCGAACGGTGTACTGTAGCAAAATTCTTTTGACAAGTTTTGGTCAGCTCTATATACAGATGATATCTACCAAGTTTCGTGCACATTGGTCACACGGCCTAGGACGAGTACGAAAACATTTGTTTTTGCATTGCGCGATTTTGCGAAAACAATTTTTGGTAGAAATGGACTTTTCCTCTATCATCAGATTCAGATGCATACAAGGAACACGTGGATCTATAAATATTCCTTCTGCGATGTAGCCTGTTGGAGTTATAGGCAAAAACACGTTTTGCGTCATTGTAGCGCCACCTAGTGGTCCACTTTTGTAATATTTGGTACTTCTTGTCCAAGAACCATTGTACATCGACACTGTAAATTTGAAGTTGCTCACATTAGTGTAAGTGGTAGATATAAACCTGGGTCCCATTTGGGTCCCATAGGCCACGCCCACTTTGACGAGTCAGTACCCCACTAAAGTCCTGGCCTCAGGAGTGGGCCTAGATGGTACGCTCCAAATTTCGTAAAAATCGGATGAGCCGTTCATGAGATATTAACTTTTTGTACTTTTGGCGCCCCCTATTGACCAAATTTTGTAAAATTTGTTTCAGACACTGAGAGGCTCATGTCAAATAAGAATCTAAAGATTTGTGATGATATCATTTATTTTGGCCGAGATATGGCAACGTTTGTGTCTTTGTAGCTAGCTACACAAATTTGTTTGTGCGTAGTTTACGCAATTTTTATCCGAAATCAAAATCTTTTGATACTTTTGTCTCACGTCGTCCTATAGATGCTAGAGACCAAGTTTCATGCAGATCCGTTACACGGTCTAAGAGGAGTACGAAAAAGCAGGTTTACGATAAATCGCGATTTTTCACGTATAAAAGTCTAGGCGGAAATGGGTGTGGCCTATACCACGAGATTCAGCTGGATCCAAGGAACGCGTCGATATGTGTATTTTTAATGTGCGATGTACGGTTCGGGAGTTATAAGGCAAAACGCATTTTTTTCTGCTATAGCGCCACCTAGTGGTCAAAGTGGCCGAATTTTTTCGGCCGAGGTCCCTGCAGTGATCTGGACCAGTCCTGCAAAGGGCAACCCTCCACCATTTACGGTTTAGGCTGCAGTATCAGTTTTAGAGGCGGAAGAATAATAATAATAACTAGAACTGCAAGCAGTTATGAACGGGGTCCAAGCCTTGTGCGCCGGTCCCCCCCGGCGAAAACGGAGCCCGCAAAAGGAGAACCCGAAGCGCCGCCGCCTGACCGAGCGCGAGCTCCAAAGAACGTAGTGAAATGCAATTGCAAATTTCCTCTTTGTTGCGTAAAAGGCCA
Organism: Gymnocephalus cernua; assembly: GCA_023631565.1. Lineage (NCBI taxonomy): Eukaryota > Metazoa > Chordata > Actinopteri > Perciformes > Percidae > Gymnocephalus > Gymnocephalus cernua. The sequence continues at coordinate 24,888,354 of CM042440.1, read as the reverse complement.
AACCGCTTCTACCTTGATTATAGCGCCCCCTAAAGGGCGATTGTCGCCAAATCCGTTGGGGAGCCGCAGAGTGGCATGTCGAACATTAGTCTCAAGTTTCATGGTGATGGCATTTACTGCTGCAGAGACATATCCATTGCAAATTACTCCCATTTAAATGCATTGACTCATTTGCCAAAAGGTCTCTACGTTAATTATAGCGCCCCCTAACGGCCGATTTTCACCAAATTTGGTGGGAAGCTGCAGAGTGGCATGACAAACAAAATACTCCCAGGGTTTGTGATGATAGCATTTAATGCTGCAGAGATATTTACATTGCAAAGTATTCCCATTCAAATGCATTGACGTATTTGCCGTAAAAGCCTCTACGTTAATTATAGCGCCCCCTAAGGGCCGCTTTTGACCAAATATGGTATGTAGGCTCAGAATGGGATGTTGAAGAAGACTACCTGGTTTCTTTTTGATAACTATTAATTTGGGCGAGATATGCCAAAGTTCGTGTTTTGTGGCTAGCTACAACAAATTAGTTTAGTTGTAAAGTGCGAACGGTGTAATGTAGCGAAATTCCTTTGATAACTTTTGGTCAGCTCCATACACAGATGGTATCTACCAAGTTTCGTGCACATCGGTCGCATGGCCTAGGACGAGTACGAAAACTTTGTTTTGCGCATTGTGTGATTTTACGAAATAACTTCTTTGTGGAAATGGGATTACCCTGTATTATCATATTCATATGGATTCAAGGAACAAGGAGATCTAAGAACTTCTCATCTGCAATGCAAACTGTGGGAGTTATACGCAAAAACATATTTAAATGCATTGACTCATTTGCCAAAAGGCCTCTACGTTAATTATAGCGCCCCCTAACGGCCGATTTTCACCACATTTGGTGGGAACCTGCAGAGTGCCATGATGAACAAAATACTCCCAGGGTTTGTAATGATAGCATTTAATGCTGCCGAGATATTTACATTGCAAAGTATTCCCATTCAAATGCATTGACTTATTTGCCGAAAAAGCCTCTACGTTAATTATAGTGCCCCCTAACGGCCGATTTTGACCAGATTTGGTGTGGAGGCTCAGAAGGGGATGTTGAAGAAGCCCACCAGGTTTCATTGTGATAACTATTAATTTGGCCGAGATATGCCAAAGTTTGTGTTTTATGGCTAGCTATAACAAATTAGTTTGGTTGTAAAGTGCGAACGGTGTAATGTAGCAAAATTCCTTTGATAACTTTGGTCATCTCCATAAACAGATGGTATCTACCAAGTTTCGTGCACATTGGTCGCATTGCCTAGGACGAGTACGAAAACTTTGTTTTGCGCATTGTGTGATTTTACGAAATAACTTCTTCGTAGAAATGGGATTACCCTGTATCATCAGATTCATATGGATTCAATGAAGAAAAAAATCTAAGAACTTCTCATCTGCAATGCAGACTGTGGGAGTTATATGCAAAAACATATTTAAATGCATTGACTTATTTGCCAAAAGGTCTCTAAGTTAATTATAGCGCCCCCTAACGGCCGATTTTCACCAAATTTGGTGGGAAGCTGCAGAGTGGCATGACAAACAAAATACATCCAGGGTTTGTGATGATAGCATTTAATGCTGCAGAGATATTTACATTGCAAAGTATTCCCATTCAAATGCATTGACTTATTTGCCGAAAAAGCCTCTACGTTAATTATAGTGCCCCCTAACGGCCGATTTTGACCAGATTTGGTGTGGAGGCTCAGAAGGGGATGTTGAAGAAGCCCACCAGGTTTCATTGTGATAACTATTAATTTGGCCGAGATATGCCAAAGTTTGTGTTTTATGGCTAGCTATAACAAATTAGTTTGGTTGTAAAGTGCGAACGGTGTAATGTAGCAAAATTCCTTTGATAACTTTTGGTCATCTCCATAAACAGATGGTATCTACCAAGTTTCGTGCACATTGGTCGCATTGCCTAGGACGAGTACGAAAACTTTGTTTTGCGCATTGTGTGATTTTACGAAATAACTTCTTCGTAGAAATGGGATTACCCTGTATCATCAGATTCATATGGATTCAATGAAGAAAAAAATCTAAGAACTTCTCATCTGCAATGCAGACTGTGGGAGTTATATGCAAAAACATATTTAAATGCATTGACTTATTTGCCAAAAGGTCTCTACGTTAATTATAGCGCCCCCTAACGGCCGATTTTCACCAAATTTGGTGGGAAGCTGCAGAGTGGCATGACAAACAAAATACATCCAGGGTTTGTGATGATAGCATTTAATGCTGCAGAGATATTTACATTGCAAAGTATTCCCATTCAAATGCATTGACTTATTTGCCGAAAAAGCCTCTACGTTAATTATAGCGCCCCCTAACGGCCGATTTTGACCAAATTTGGTGTGGAGGCTAGGGATGGGATGTTGAAGAAGCCCACCAGGATTCATTGTGATAACTATTAATTTGACCGAGATATGCCAAAGTTCGTGTTTTGTGGCTAGCTACAACGAATTAGTTTAGTTATAAATTGCGAACGGTGTAATGTAGCGAAATTCCTTTGATAACTTTTGGTCAGCTCCATACCCAGATTGTATCTTCCAAGTTTCGTGCACATTGGTTGTATGGCCTAGGACGAGTACGAAAACATTTTTTTTCGCACTACACGATTTTGCGATAAAACTTTTTAGTATAAATGGACCTGTCCTATATCGTCAGATTCAGGTCGATTCAAGCAACAAGTGCATCTATAAATATTCGGTCTGCGATGTAGCCTTTCGGAGTTATATGCAAAAACACGTTTTACGTCATTGTAGCGCCACCTAGTGGTCCAATAATGTAATATTTGGTATGTCAGGTCCATGAACCATTGCACATCGACTCTGTAAATTTTAAGTTGCTCACTTTAGTGTAAGTGGTAGATCCAAACATGGGTCCCATAGGCCACGCCCACTTTGACGAATCAGTACGCCACTGTAGGCCTTGCCTCAAGAGTTGGCCTAGATGGTACACACCAAATTTCGTGAAAATCGGATGAGCTGTTCATGAGATATTAACTTTTGGTACTTTTGGCGCCCCCTATTGACCAAATTTTGTAAAATTAGTTGCCTACACTAAGAGGCTCATGTGAAACAAGAATCTAAAGATTTGTGATGATATCTTTTATTTTGGCCGAGATATGGCAACGTTTGTGTCTTCGTAGCTAGCTACACAAATTTGTTTGTGCGTAGTTTACGAAATTTTCATCCAAAAAAAAATCTTTTGATAACTTTTTGTCAGGTCGGTCTACTGATGCTACAAACCAAGTTTCATGCAGATCCGTTGCACGGTGTAGGAGAAGTACGAAAAAGCAGGTTTACAATAAATCGCGATTTTTCACGCATAAAAGTCGGGGCGGAAATAGGCGTGGCCTACACCACAAGATTCAGCTGGATCCAAGGAACGCGTAGATATGTGTATTTTTAATGTGCGATGTACGGTTCGGGAGTTATAAGCAGAAACGCGTTTTTTCTGCTATAGCGCCACCTAGTGGTCAAAGTGGCTGAATTTTTTCGTCCGAGGTCCCTGCAGTGTTTTGGACCAGACCTGAAAACGGTAACCTCCCACCATTTACGGTTTAGGCTGCAGTATCAGTTTTAGAGGCGGAAGAATAATAATAAGAAACCTTACAATTCCAATAGGGTTCCACAGCCCTGCTGTGCGAACGGCGTAGCTTCGCTACCGCCGGTTCTCACAACCTCGGGCTTGGACCCCTAACTAGAACTGCAAGCAGTTATGAACGGGGTCCAAGCCTCGTGCGCCTGTCCACCCCGGCGCGTGTCGCCCCCGGCGATCGTTGCCAAATCTGGCGAAGAGCCACAGAGTGGCATGGCGAACAATAATCTCAAGTTTTGTGATGATAGCATTTACTGCTGCAGAGACATATCTATTGCAAATTACTCCCATTTAAATGCATTGACTCATTTGCCAAAAGGCCTCTACGTTAATTGTAGCGTCCCCTGACTGCCGATTTTCACCAAATTTTGTGGGAAGCCGCAGAGTGGCATGCTGAACAAAATACACCCAGGGTTTGTGATGATAGCATTTAATGCTGCAGAGATATTTACATTGCAAATTATTCCCATTTAAATGCATTGACTCATTTGCCGAAAGGCCTCTACGTTAATTGTAGCGCCCCCTGACTGCGGATTTTCACCAAATTCGGCGTGGAGGCTCAGAGTGGCATGTCGAACAATACCCTCAAGTTTTGTGATGATAGTATTTACTTCTGCGGAGATATTTACATTGCAAATTATTCCCATTTAAATGCATTGACTTATTTACCGAAAGGCCTCTACGTTAATTATAGCGCCCCCTGACGGCCGATTCTAACCAAATTTGGTATCGAGGCTAGGAATGGGATGTCAAAGATCTCTACCAAGATTTGTTCTGATAACTATTAATTTGGCCGAGATATGCTAAAGTTCGTGTTTTGTGGCTAGCTACGACAAATTTGTTTGCGTGTAGAGTGCGAACGGTGTAACGTAGCAAAATTCTTTTGATAACTTTTGGTCACCTCTATATACAGAAGATATCTACCAAGTTTCGTGCACATCGGTCACACGGCCTAGGACGAGTATGAAAACATTTGTTTTTGCATTGCGCGATTTTGCGAAAAAAGTCTTTTGTAGAAATGGATTTTTCCTATATCAGCAGATTCAGATGCAAACAATGAACACGTGGATCTATAAATATTCCATCTGCGATGTATCCTGTGGGAGTTATAGGCAAAAACACGTTTTACATGATTGTAGCGCCACCTAGTGGTCGACTTATGTAATATTTGGTAAGTCTGGTCCAGGAACCATTGTACATCGACACTGTAAATTTGAAGTTGCTCACATTAGTGTAAGTGGTAGATATAAACCTGGGTCCCATTTGGGCCCCATAGGCCACGCCCACTTTGACGAATCAGTACTCCACTGTAGTCCGGGCCTCAGGACTGTGCCTAGATGGTACGCTCCAAATTTTGTAAAAATCGGATGAGCTGTTCATGAGATATTAACTTTTTGTACTTTTGGCGCCCCCTATTGACCAAATTTTGTAAAATTAGTTTCAGACACTGAGAGGCTCATGGCAAACAAGACTCTAAAGATTTGTAATGATATCTTTTATTTTGGCCGAGATATGGCAACGTTTGTGTCTTCGTAGCTAGCTACACAAATTTGTTTGTGCGTAGTTTAAGAAATTTTCATCCAAAAAAAAATCTTTTGATAACTGTTGGTCAGGTCGGCGTAGAGAAGCAACACACCAAGTTTCATGCAGATCCGTTGCACGGTCTAGGAGGAGTATGAAAAAGCAGGTTTACGATAAATCGCGATTTTTCACGCATAAAAGTTGGGGCGGAAATGGGCGGGGCCTATACGACGAGATTCAGCTGGATCCAAGGAACGCATGTATATGTGTATTTTTAATGTGCGATGTACGGTTCGGGAGTTATAAAGCCAAACGCGTTTTTTCTGCTATAGCGCCACCTAGTGGTGAAAGTGGCCGAATTTTTTCGTCCGAGGTCCCTGCAGTGATCTGGACCAGTCCTGCAAAGGGCAACCTCCCACCATTTACGGTTTAGGCTGCAGTATCAGTTTTAGAGGCGGAAGAAAAAGAATAATAACTAGAACTGCAAGCAGTTATGAACGGGGTCCAAGCCTTGTGCGCCAGTCCTATCCGGCGCGAGCCGCCCCCGGCGATGCCGAGAGCCCGCGAAAACGGAGCACGCGAAAGGAAAACCCGAAGCGCCACCGCGGCGAGACAAAAGTCGGTTAATTTGGCCGAGTGCGAGCTCCAAAGTCCGTAGTGAAATGCAATTGCAAATTTCCTCTTCGTTGCGTAAAAGGCCCAAACGCTTCTACTTCGATTGTAGCGACCCCTAAAGGGCGATCGTCGCCAAATCCGGTGGGGAGCCGCAGAGTGGCTTGGCGAACAATACGCTCAAGTTTCGTGATGATGGAATTTACTGCTGCAGAGATATTCACATTGCAAATTATTCCCATTTAAATGCATTGACTCATTTGCCGAAAGGCCTCTACGTTAATTGTAGCGCCCCCTGGAGGCGGAATTTCACCAAATTTGGTTTGGAGGCTCGGAGTGGCATGTCGAACAATACCCTCAAGTTTTGTGATGATGGCATTTACTGCTGCAGAGATATTGACATTGCAAATTATTCCCATTTAAATGCATTGACTTATTTACCGAAAGGCCTCTACGTTAATTATAGCGCCCCCTGACGGCCGATTTTGACCAAATTCGGTATGCAGGCTAGGGATGTCATGTCAAATATCTCTACCAAGATCTGTTTTGATATCTAATAATTTGGCCGAGATATGCCAAAGTTCGTGTTTTGTGGCTAGCTACGACAAATTACTTTGGTTGTAAAGTGCGAACGGTGTAACGTAGCAAAATTCTTTTGACAACTTTTGGTCAGCTCTATATACAGATGTTATCGACCAAGTTTCGTGCACATCGGTCGCATGGCCTAGGACGAGTACGAAAACATTTTTTATTGCATTGCGCGATTTTGCGAAAACATTTTTTAGTAGAAATGGAAGTGTCCTATATAGTCAGATTCAGATGGATACAAGGAACAAGGACATCTATAAATATTCCCTCTGAGATGTAGCATGTGGGAGTTATAGGCAAAAACACGTTTTACGTCATTGTAGCGCCACCTAGTGGTCCAGTTATGTAATATTTGATCGATCTGGTCCAGGACCCATTGTACATCGACAGTGTAAATTTGAAGTTGCTCACATTAGTGTAAGTGGTAGATATAAACCTGGGTCCCATTTGGGTCCCATAGGCCACGCCCACTTTGACGAATCAGTACCCCACTGCAGTGCTCGCCTCAGGAGTGGGCCTACATGGTACGCTCCAAATTTCGTAAAAATCGGATGAGCCGTTCATGAGATATTAACTTTTTGTACTTTTGGCGCCCCCTATTGACCAAATTTTGTAAAATTTGTTTCAGACACTGACAGGCTCATGTCAAACAAGAATCTAAAGATTTGCGATGATATCATTGATTTTGGCCGAGGTATGGCAACGTTTGTGTCTTCGTAGCTAGCTACACAAATTTGTTTGTGCATAGTTTACGCAGTTTTCATCCGAAAAATTTTTTTTTGATACCTTGTTGTCAAGTCCGTCTATAGATGCTACAGACCAAGTTTCATGCAGATCCGTTGCACGGTCTAGGAGGAGTACGAAAAAGCAGGTTTGAGATAAATCGCGATTTTTCACGTATAAAATTCTAGGCGGAAATGGGCGTGGCCTATACCAGGAGATTCAGCTGGATCCAAGGAATGCGTGGATATGTGTATTTTTAATGTGCGATGTACGGTTCGGGAGTTATAAGGCCAAACGCGTTTTTTCTGCTATAGCGCCACCTAGTGGTGCAAGTGGCTGAATTTTTTCGTCCAAGGTCCCTGCAGTGATCTGGACCAGTCCTGAAAAGGGCAACTTCCCACGATGTACGGTTTAGGCTGCAGTATCAGTTTTAGAGGCGGAAAAATAATAATAATAATAATAATAATAAGAATTTTTACAATTTCAATAGGGTTCCACAGCCCTGCTGTGCGAACGGCGTAGCTTCGCTACCGCCGGTTCTCGCAACCTCGGGCTTGGACCCCTAATAACTAGAACTGCAAGCAGTTATGACGGGGTCCAAGTCTCCGATGCAACTCGTCCCCGACGCCCCGAGGAGTGTGCGAAAGTGGAACCCCAAGCCCGACTGAGTGCAGGCAAACGTTGGTAAATATCGAGAGGCGTGAGCCGCAAGGCCTGCGGTACGTTGCGATGCAAATATCCCATCAAGGTCAATGGAGCAAAAGGGCCCGGTCTGATTTAAGTTGACTTTAGCGCCCCCTAATGACCGATCTTTACCAAATTGGGTTTGGAGCCTCAGGGCGGCATGCCGACGACGACCCCCCAAGTTTCACGTTGATAGCCTGTAATCTTGCCGAGATACTGCAATTGATCTTCCCCAAATTTGGTAGAGAGCATCAGAGTGCTATGTTGGACAATATTTCTGAGTGGTTTGCTTATATATTTAAAATTGGCCGAGATATGATAAAGTTTGTGCTTGGTAGCTAGCTAGGAAAATTTGTTTGGTCATCAAATGCGCATACTTTAATGTAGCAAAATTCAAAAACGTAGCAAAAAGCAAGTATACATCTTGATAACATGCAAATAATATACAAATTGGCGTTTCGTATATATGCACTTTCAGAAATTCAGTATGCATAATAAAAAGATACACTGAAATACTCAATGGAAATAGTGACCATTAGAGCTGGACAAATCAGTGAAAAATATGAATCACGATTTAGTTTTGCTTAAAATTGATATCACGATTCCTTGCCATGATTTTTTTTCTCAACAAGTGTAATGTTTATTGCACACATGAACCATGGCAAAACAAAACAAATTGTCAGTACCAAACTGATTTTTTGGGCATGTATAGCACATTGCACATCACCACACGCCTGTAAACATAAGGGGTTCTCCCACCATGGGCATAGTCATGCCCACTGCCAACCCGGAACTTGTGGCGTGCCGTCTAATTAAGACCGTTGCAGCACTTGCCATCACTCCCTTACCAGTCCCTGTGGTCACTTGGCCAATGAATGCAAATGGAAAAAAAGGTTTGTTTTTGTTTGTGTTTCTCTGTTATGTACCTTTTTTCTGTATGAGTTCAGTTTGAGACTGAGTGGTTGGCTGATTTTTGTCACTAATGCCTGGGCTCACTCGACGAGTGAAACACATGACTAAAAAGCAGGGTGAATCAAGATCGCGATTTTATAATGATTAATCTTGTGGTCATGCAAAATACTGAACACTTCTTGTGTTGGGCTGGGATGGGGTTAGAGGGTTACTGCATGGAAGTTAGGAGGAGGGGAATGGGACGGAATGAAGAGGAGGGAGTGGCAAACTAGCTTCCATATTAAGGAACAACACTTTGAACATCAAAAATAAGCTACATCACCCAACATCTCTTAGAGCACCTTTAACATTGATTGACTAAAATGGTCAAAACACATCTACATTGACAATAGCGTCCGCTAATGGCCAATCTTCGCCAAATCTGATACAAAGGCTCAGAACAGCATGCCGAACAAGCATCACGTTTCATGTTGATAGCATTAACTGTCGCAGCAACACGTTTTTTTCTGCTTTACTGCCACCTCGTGGAGGAAGTAGGTGAATTGTTGCGCCTGAGGTCCTTGCAGGGTTCTGGACCAGTCCTGGAAATGGCACCCGCCCACCATGTGGGCGCACAAGGGCAAAAACAGGTCCACGTTGAATGTAGCACCCCCTAAAGGCCTATGTTTACGAAATTTGGTACAGGGCCTCAAAATGACATTCCGTAAAAGCAGCCCAAGTTTCGCGTTGATAGCATGTACTGTGGCCAAGATATTGTAATTGAAATCTTCCCATTTAAATGCATTGAGTTATTTGCTGAAAAACGTAAACGTTTATTATAGCGCCCCCTAATGGCCGATCTTCCCTAAATTTGGTACAGAGCATTGGAGTGCTATGTAGCAGAAGGATGTCAAGTGGTTTGCTTATAGCTTTAAAATCGGCCGACATATGATTAAGTTTGTGGTTGGTAGCTAGCTAGGATAATTTGTTTGGTCGTAAAATGCGCATACTTTAACGTAGCAAAATTCTTTGGATAATTTTTGTTCAAGTGTGTCTATAGGTGCTAGCTACCAGGTTTTGTGCATATCGGTTGCACGGCCTTGGACGAGTTCGAAAAAGTTGGTTTTGCACATTGCGCAATATTGCGAAAAGAATACTCAGCAGAAATGGGCGTGGCCTACATCGTGAGATTCAGATGGACTCAAAGAACACAGGGCCATATGGATTTCTAATGTGCGATATGTAGTGTGGGAGTTAAAGGCAAAAAAACACTATAGCGCCACCTAGTGGTCTACATGTGTAATTTTTGGTTACTGCAGTCCATGGCCCAGTCTACATCTACCATGTAAATTTCAAGTGGCTCACATCAGGGTAAGGGGGGAATCTAGACGTGAGTCTCATAGGCCACGCCCACTTTGACCAATCCGTACCCCACGGTAGGGGTGGTTTCATGAGTGACCCTAGATAGTACCCACCATATTTGGTAAAAATCAAATGAGCCATTCATGAGATATAAACATTTTGTACTTGTAGCGCCCCCTACTGGTAAATTTTTGTAGCATGTATTGGGCCCCTCCAGAAGGTCATGGGAAACAAGAATCTGAAGTTGCGCATTGATAACATTTATTTTGACCAAGATATGGCAAAGTTCGTGTTTTCATAGTTAGCTACACAAATTTGGTTGTGCGTAATATGCGCAATTTATATCCTATAAAAATTCCTTTCATAATTTTTTGTCAAGTCGGTCTGTAGGTGCTACATGCCAAGTTTCATGCGAATCGGTTGGACGGTCTAGGAGGAGTTCGAAAAAGTAGGTTTTGGATAAATTACGATTTTTCACGCATAAAAGTCTAGGCGGAAATGGGCGTGGCCTATATCACGAGATTCAGTAGCATCCAGTGAACGCGTGGATATGGGTATCTTTAATGTGTGTTGTACGGTTTGGAAGTTATAGGGTCAAACACGTTTTTTCTGCTATAGCGCCACCTAGTGGTGGAAGTGGGGAAATTCTTGCGCCTGAGGTCGTTGCCGGGTTCTGGACCAGTCCTGAAAAGGGCACCCGCCCACCATGTACGGTTTAGGCTGCAGCGGGACTTTTACGCGGGGAAGAATAATAATGAATAATAATGAATAATAATCAGTACAAAAACAATAGGGTTCCACAGTCCTACTGTGCGAACGGCGTAGCTATTGCTACCGCCGCTTCTTCCAGACTCGGACTTGGACCCCTAATAATAAGAATTTTTACAATTTCAATAGGGTTCCACAGCCCTGCTGTGCGAACGGCGTAGCTTCGCTACCGCCGGTTCTCGCAACCTCGGGCTTGGACCCCTAATAATAATAATAATAACTAGAACTGCAAGCAGTTATGAACGGGGTCCAAGCCTCGTGCGCCAGTCCCTCCCGGCACGAGCCGCCCCCGGCGCGAGCCGCCCCCGGCGCCGCCGAGGCGAGGCGAAAGTCGGGAAATTTGACCGAGCGCGAGCTCCAAAGTACGTACTGAAGTGCAAATGCAAATTTCCTCTTCGTTGCCCAAAAGGCCCAAACACTTCTACTTCGGTTGTAGCGCCCCCTAAAGGGCGACCGTCGCCAAATCCGGTGAAGAGCTGCAGCGTGTCATGGCGAACAATAATCTCAAGTTTTGTGATGATAGCATTTACTGCTGCATAGATATTCACATTGCAAATTACTCCCATTTAAATGCATTGACTCATTTGCCGAAAGGCCTCTACGTTAATTATAGCGCCCCCTGACGGCCGATTTCGACCACATTTGGTATTGAAGCTAGGAATGGCATGTCAAAGATCTCTACCAAGATTTGTTCTGATAACTATTACTTTGGCCGAGATATGCCAAAGTTCGTGTTTTGTGGCTAGCTACGGCAAATTAGTTTGCTTGTAAAGTGTGAACGGTGTAACATAGCAAAATTCTTTTGATAACTTTTGGTCAGCTCTCTATACAGATGATAGCAACCAAGTTTCGTGCACATCGGTCACACGGCCTAGGACGAGTACGATAACATTTGTTTTTGCATTGCGCGATTTTGCGAAACAACTTTTTTGTATAAATTGACCTGTCTCATATCATCAGATTCAGGTCGATACAAGGAACAAGTGGATCTATAAATATTCCGTCTGAGATGTAGCCTGTGGGAGTTATAGGCAAAAACACGTTTAAATGCATTGACTTATTTGCCAGAAGGTCTCTACGTTAATTACAGCGCCCCCTAACGTCCGATTTTCACCAAATTTGGTGAGAAGCCACAGAGTTGCATGCCGAACAAAATTCTCCCAGGGTTTGTGATGATAGCATTTAATGCTGCAGAGATATTTACATTGCAAATTATTCCCATTCAAATGCATTGACTTATTTGCCGAAAAGCCTCTACGTCAATTATAGCGCCTCCTGACGGCCTATTTTCACCAAATTTGGTATGGAGGCTCGGAGTGGCATGCCGAACAAAACCCTCAAGTTTTGTGATGATAGCATTTACTGCTGCAGAGACATATCCATTGCAAATTATTCCCATTTAAATGCATTGAGTTATTTACTGAAAAGCCTCTACGTTAATTATAGCGCCCCCTGACGGCCGATTTCGACCAAATTTGGTATCGAGGCCAGAAATGGCATTTCAAAGATCTCTACCAAGATTTGCTTTGATATCTAATAATTTGGCCGAGATATGCCAATGTTCGTGTTTTGTGGCTAGCTTCGACAAATTTGTTTGCTTGTAAAGTGCGAACGGTGTAATGTAGCAAAATTCTTTTGATAACTTTTGGTCAGCTCTATATAGAGAAGATATCTACCAGGTTTCGTGCACATCAGTCACACGGCCTAGGACGAGTACGATAACATTTGTTTTTGCATTGCGCTATTTCGCGAAAAAACTTTTTAGTATAAATGGACCTGTCCTATATCATCAAATTCAGGTCGATACAAGGAACAAGGGGATCTATGAATTTTTGGTCTGCGATGTAGCCTTTCGGAGTTATATGCAAAAACACGTTGCACGTCATTGTAGCGCCACCTAGTGGTCCACTTATGTAATATTTGGTACGTCAGGTCCATGAACCATTGCACATCGACTCTGTAAATTTTAAGTTGCTCACTTTAGTGTAAGTGGTAGATCCAAACATGGGTCCCATAGGCCACGCCCACTTTGACGAATCAGTACGCCACTGTAGCCCTGGCATCACGAGTGGGCCTAGATGGTACGCACCAAATTTCGTGAAAATCAGATTAGCTGTTCATGAGATATTAACTTTTGGTACTTTTGGCGCCCCCTATACACCAAATTTTGTAAAATTAGTTTGCTACACTAAAAGGCTCATGGGAAACAAGAATCTAAAGATTTGTGATGATATCATTTATTTTGGCCGAGATATGGCAACGTTTGTGTCTTTGTAGCTAGCTACACAAATTTGTTTGTGCGTAGTTTAAGCAATTTTCATCTGAAAAAAAATCTTTTGATAACTTTTTGTCAGGTCAGTCTACTGATGCTACAGTCCAAGTTTCATGCAGATCTGTTGCACGGTCTAGGAGGAGTACGAAAAAGAAGGTTTACGATAAATCGCAATTTTTCACGCATAAAAGTCGGGGCGGAAATGGGAGTGGCCTATACCACGAGATTCAGCTGGATCCAAGGAACGCGTGGATATGTGTATTTTTAATGTGCGATGTACGGTTCGGGAGTTATAAGGCCAAACGCGTTTTTTCTGCTATAGCGCCACCTAGTGGTGAAAGTGGCTGAATTTTTTCGTCCGAGGTCCCTGCAGTGGTTTGGACCAGACCTGAAAACGGCAACCTCCCACCATTTACGGTTTAGGCTGCAGTATCAGTTTTAGAGGCGGAAGAATAATAATAATAAGAATTTTTACAATTTCAATAGGGTTCCACAGCCCTGCTGTGCGAACGGCGTAGCTTCGCTACCGCCGGTTCTCGCAACCTCGGGCTTGGACCCCTAATAAGAATTTTTACAATTTCAATAGGGTTCCACAGCCCTGCTGTGCGAACGGCGTAGCTTCGCTACCGCCGATTCTCACAACCTCGGGCTTGGACCCCTAATAAGAATTTTTACAATTTCAATAGGGTTCCACAGCCCTGCTGTGCGAACGGCGTAGCTTCGCTACCGCCGGTTCTCGCAACCTCGGGCTTGGACCCCTAACTAGAACTGCAAGCAGTTATGAACGGGGTCCAAGCCTCGTGCGCCGGTGCCCCCCGGCGCGAGCCGCCCCCGGCGCGAGCCGCCCCCGGCGACGCCGAGAGTCCGCGAAAACGGAGCCCCCGAAAGGAGAACCCGAAGCGCCGCCGCGGCGAGGCAAAAGTCGGGAAATTTGACCGAGCGCGAGCTCCAAAGTCCGTAGTGAAACGCAATCGCAAATTTCCTCTTCGTTGCGTAAAAGGCCCAAACGCTTCTACTTCGATTTTAGCGCCCCCCTAAAGGGCGATTGTCGCCAAATCCGGTGGCGAGCCGCAGAGTGGCATGGCGAACAATACTCTCAAGTTTCGTGTTGATAGCATTTACTGCTGCAGAGATATTCACATTGCAAATTATTCCCATTTAAATGCATTGACTCATTTGCCGAAAGGCCTCTACGTTAATTGTAGCGCCCCCTGGAGGCTGATTTTCACCAAATTTGGTTTGGAGGCTTGGAGTGGCATGACGAACGATAGCCTCAAGTTTTGTGATGATGGCCTTTACTGCTGCAGAGATATTCACATCGCAAATTATTCCCATTCAAATGCATTGACTTATTTACCGAAATACCTCCACGTTAATTATAGCGCCCCCTGAAGGCCGATTTTGACCAAATTTGGTATGGAGGCTTCGAATGGCATGTCGAAGATCTGTACCAAGATTTGTTCGGATATCAAATAATGTGGCCGAGATATGCCAAAGTTCGTGTTTTGTGGCTAGCTACGTCAAATTTGTTTGCTTGTAAAGTGTGAACGGTGTACTTTAGCAAAATTCTTTTGACAACTTTTGGTCAGCTCTATATACAGATAATATCTACCAAGTTTCGTGCACATTGGTCACACGGCCTAGGACGAGTACGAAAACAATTGTTTTTGCATTGCGCGATTTTGCGAAAACAATTTTTGGTAGAAATGGACTTTTCCTATATCGTCAGATTCAGATGCATACAAGGAACACGTGGATCTATAAATATTCCGTCTGCCATGTAGCCTGTTGGAGTTATAGGCAAAAACACGTTTTGCGTCATTGTAGCGCCACCTAGTGGTCCACTTTTGTAATATTTGGTACATCTTGTCCAAGAACCATTGTACATCGACACTGTAAATTTGAAGTTGCTCACATTAGTGTAAGTGGTAGATATAAACCTGGGTCCCATTTGGGTCCCATAGGCCACGCCCACTTTGACGAATCAGTACCCCACTGGAGTCCTGGCCTCAGGAGTGGGCCTAGATGGTACGCTCCAAATTTCGTGAAAATCGGATGAGCTGTTCATGAGATATTAACTTTTGGTACTTTTGGCGCACCCTATTGACCAAATTTTGTAAAATTAGTTGCCTACACTAAGAGGCTCATGTGAAACAAGAATATAAAGATTTGTGATGATATCATTTATTTTGGCCGAGATATGGCAACGTTTTTGTCTTCGTAGCTAGCTATACAAATTTGTTTGTGCGTAGTTTACGCAATTTTCATCCGGAAAAAAATCTTTTGATAACTTTTTGTCAGGTCAGTCTACTGATGCTACAGACCAAGTTTCATGCAGATCCGTTGCACGGTCTAGGAGGAGTACGAAAAAGTAGGTTTACGATAAATCGCGATTTTTCACGCATACAAGTCGTGGCGGAAATGGGCGTGGCCTATACTACGAGATTCAGCTCGATCCAAGGAACGAGTGGATATGTGTATTTTTAATGTGCGATGTACGGTTCGGGAGTTATAAAGCCAAACGCGTTTTTTCTGCTATAGCGCCACCTAGTGGTGAAAGTGGCTGAATTTTTTCTTCCGAGGTCCCTGCAGTGATCTGGACCAGTCCTGCAAAGGGCAACCTCCCACCATTTACGGTTTAGGCTGCAGTATCAGTTTTAGAGGCAGAAGAATAATAATAACTAGAACTGCAAGCAGTTATGAACGGGGTCCAAGCCTCGTGCGCCGGTGCCCCCCGGCGACGCCGAGAGCCCGCGAAAACGGAGCCCCCGAAAGGAGAACCCGAAGCGCCGCCGCGGCGAGGCGAAAGTCGGGAAATTTGACCGAGCGCGAGCTCCAAAGTCCGTAGCGAAACGCAATCGTAAATTTCCTCTTCATTGCGTAAAAGGCCCAAACGCTTCTACTTCGATTTTAGCGCCCCCTAAAGGGCGATCGTCGCCAAATCCGGTGGGGAGCCGCAGAGTGGCATGACGAACAATACTCTCAAGTTTCGTGATGATGGCATTTACTGCTGCAGAGATATTCACATTGCAAATTATTCCCATTTAAATGCATTGACTCATTTGCCAAAAGGCATCTACGTTAATTGTAGCGCCCCCTAACGGCCGATTTTCACCAAATTTTGTGGGAAGCCGCAGAGTGGCATCCTGAACAAAATACATCCAGGGTTTGTGATGATAGCATTTAATGCTGCAGAGATATTTACATTGCAAAGTATTCCCATTCAAATGCATTGACTTATTTGCCGAAAAAGCCTCTACGTTAATTATAGCGCCCCCTAACTGCCGATTTTGACCAAATTTGGTGTGGAGGCTCAGGATGGTATGTTGAAGAAGCCTACCTGGTGTCTTTCTGATAACTATTAATTTGGTCGAGATATGCCAAAGTTCGTGTTTTGTGGCTAGCTACAACACATTAGTTTAGTTGTAAAGTGCGAACGGTGTAATGTAGCAAAAATCCTTTGATAACTTTTGGTCAGCCTCTTACACAGATGGTATCTACCAAGTTTCGTGCACATCGGTCGCATGGCCTAGGACGAGTACGAAAACTTTGTTTTGTGCATTGTGTGATTTTACGAAATAACTTATTCGTGGAAATGGGATTACCCTGTATCATCAGATTCATATGGATTCAAGGAACAAGGAGATCTAAGAACTTCTCATCTGCAATGCAAACTGTGGGAGTTATACGCAAAAACATATTTAAATGCATTGACTTATTTGCCAAAAGGTCTCTACGTTAATTATAGCGCCCCCTAACGGCCGATTTTCACTAAATTTGGTGGGAAGCTGCAGAGTGGCATGACGAACAAAATACTCCCAGGGTTTGTGATGATAGCATTTAATGCTGCAGAGATATTTACATTGCAAAGTATTCCCATTCAAATGCATTGACTTATTTGCCGAAAAAGCCTCTACGTTAATTATAGCGCCCCCTTACGGCCGATTTTGACCAAATTTGGTATGGAGGCTCAGAATGGGATGTTGAAGAAGCCTACCTGGTTTATTTCTGATAACTATTAATTTGGGCGAGATATGCCAAAGTTCGTGTTTTGTGGCTAGCTACAACAAATTAGTTTAGTTGTAAAGTGCGAACGGTGTAATGTAGCAAAATTCCTTTGATAACTTTTGGTCAGCTCCATACACAGATGGTATCTACCAAGTTTCGTGCACATCGGTCGCATGGCCTAGGACGAGTACGAAAACATTTGTTTTCGCTTTACACGATTTTGCAAAAAAAAATCGCAGTGCAAATGGGCTTGACCTATATCATCAGCTTCACATGGATACAAGGAACAAGTCCATATATATATTTCTTGTCTGAGATGTAGCCTGTGGGAGTTATAGGCAAAAACACGTTTTACGTCATTGTAGCGCCACCGAGTGGTTCACTTAGGTAATATTTGGTAGGTCAGGTCCATGAAACATTGTACATCGACACTGTAAATTTGAAGTTGCTCACATTAGTGTAAGTGGTATATATAAACCTGGTTCCCATTTGGGTCCCATAGGCCACGCCCACTTTGACGAATCAGTACCCCACTGTAGTCCTGGCCTCAGGAGTGGGCCTAGATGGTAGGCTCCAAATTTCGTAAAAATCGGATTAGCCGTTCATGAGATATAAACTTTTTGTACTTTTGGCGCCCCCTAGTGACCAAATTTTATAAAATTGGTTTTCTTGATTTAGAACCTCAACCTAAACAAGACTCTAAAGATTTGCGATGATGTCATTTGATTTGGCCGAGATATGGCAACGTTTGTGTCTCCATAGCTAGCTACACAAATTTGTTAGTGCGTAATTCACGCAATTTTCATCCGAAAAAAATTCTTTTGATAACTTTTTGTCAAGTCGGTCTATAGATGCTACTTACCAAGTTTTATGCAAATCGGTTGCACGGTCTAGGAGGAGTATGAAAAAGTAGGTTTACGATAAATCGCGATTTTTAACGCACAAAAGTCGGGGCGGAAATGGGCGTGACCTACATAACTAGATTCATCGGGATCCAGGGAACGCGTGGATATGTGCATTTTCTTAGTGCGATGTACGGTTTGGGAGTTATAAGGCCAAACGCGTTTTTTCTGCTATAGCGCCACCTAGTGGTGGAAGAGGCTGAATTTTTTCGTCCGAGGTCCCTGCAGGGTTTTGGACCAGACCTGAAAACGGCAACCTCCCACCATTTACGGTTTAGGCTGCAGTATCAGTTTTAGAGGCGGAAGAAAAATAGGGAAGAATAATAATAAGAAACCTTACAATTCCAATAGGGTTCCACAGCCCTGCTGTGCGAACGGCGTAGCTTCGCTACCGCCGGTTCTCGCAACCTCGGGCTTGGACCCCTAATAAGAATTTTTACAATTTCAATAGGGTTCCACAGCCCTGCTGTGCGAACGGCGTAGCTTCGCTACCGCCGATTCTCGCAACCTCGGGCTTGGACCCCTAAATAAGAAACCTTACAATTCCAATAGGGTTCCACAGCCCTGCTGTGCGAACGGCGTAGCTTCGCTACCGCCGATTCTCGCAGCCTCGGGCTTGGACCCCTAACTAGAACTGCAAGCAGTTATGACGGGGTCCAAGTCTCCGATGCAACTCGTCCCCGACGCCCCGAGGAGCGTGCAAAAGCGGAACCCAAAGCCCGACGGCGCGGAGGCAAACGTTGGTAAATATAGAGAGGCGTGAGCCGCAAGCAAATTTGATACAAAGCCTCAGAACAGCATGCCGAACCAGCATCACGTTACATGTTGATAGCATTTACTGTCGCACAACACATTTTTTCTGCTATAGCGCCACATAGTAGTGGAAGTGGGTCAATTGTTGAGCCTGAGGTCCCTGAACCCAAAGCCCGACGGCGTGGAGGCAAACGTTAGTAAATATCAAGAGGCATGAGCCGCAAGGTCTGCGGTACGTTGCGATGCAAATATCCCATCGACTTCGATGGAGCAAAAGGCCCCGATCTGGTCTACGTTGACTTTAGCGCCCCCTAATGGCCGATCTTTACCAGATTTGGTATAGAGCCTCAGGGCAGCATGCCGACAAAGCACCCCACGTTTCGCGTTGATAGCGTGTACTGTGGCCGAGATACTGCAATTTAAATTTTCCCATTTATTATAGCGCCCCCTAATTACTGATCTTCCCCAAATTTGGTACCGAGCATCAGAGTGCTATGTTGCACAAGTTTCTCTAGTGGTTTGCGTATACCTTTTAAACTGATCATCATCACATAGTTTCTCAGAACCTTCACATGCACACTAGTGTCCCCTGTAACAGTGTGAATATGTCTTTAAATGTGTAATATTTTAATAATAACTAATTCAGTAAATATAGATCTATATTTACTTGTAACAATTTGTGATTTAGAAATCACTACTTTCTTTTTTTATTTGTGTTTTCCATACTGTCCCAACTTTTTCTGATTTGGGTTGTATATATATATATATATATATATATATATATATATATATATATTGTGCTGTGGAATTTTGTATAATTATATAATATACTATTGTTAAGTTCAATTCAACTTTTACCAGTAGAAGCACGTTAAAATACTATTGTCATAACCTTCAAATCATAAGGTCCAATCATATTGCTATCATCCTGAAATACATAAATATTGAATTTAAGTTAACATAAAACGTTTAAAAAGACTAAACCTAATTACTTTCTGTAATACAGACATGCTGTAGCATAATATTATGAACTAAATACAGGACATTTTGGTTGGTAATTTGAACCCTGTTCTTTTGGAGAGGCTTCCGGTCAGGAATAGTTTTTCCTTTTTTTCTTCCAAAAATAGTCTTTTACACCTATACATGGCTGGCCCCAAGTGAAAGTCCAATGTTTTACTTATCCACCACCCCAACCAACATCAATTGGAGTATTGATAACACGCAAATAATGAAATACGAATTGACATTTCCTACATATGCACTTTCAGGAATTCAGTCTGCATAAGAAAAAGATGCACTGCAATACTCAATGGAACTAGTGGCCATACCAAATACTGAACACTTCTTGTGTTTGGGCGGGGTGGGGGTTAGAGGGTTACTGCGTGGAAATTAGGAGGTGGGGAAGGAGACACAATGAGGAGGAGGGAGGGGAAAACTAGCTTCCATATTGATGGACAATACTTTGAACATCAACAATAAGTGACATCACCCAACATCACTTAGAGCACCTTTAACATTGATTGCCTAAAATGGTCAAAACACATCTACGTTGACTATAGCGCCCACTAATGGCCAATCTTCGCCAAATTTGATACAAAGCCTCAGAACAGCATGCCGCAGAACAGCATGCCGAACCAGCATCACGTTACATGTTGATAGCATTTACTGTCGCACAACACATTTTTTCTGCTACAGCGCCACCTAGTGGAAGTGGGTCAATTGTTGTGCCTGAGGTCCCTGCAGAGTTCCGGACCAATCCTGAAAATTGCACCTCCCCATCCGTTGCAGTTTAGGCTGTAGCTAGAGTTTTACACAGTCTATGTTGACTATAGCGCCCCCTAATGGCTGATCTTTACCAAATGTGGTAAAGAGTGTCAGGGCGGTGTGCCGACAAAGCACCCCACGTTTCGCGTTGATAGCGTGTACTGTGGCCGAGATACTGCAATTTAAATTTTCCCATTTATTATAGCGCCCCCTAATTACTGATCTTCCCCAAATTTGGTACCGAGCATCAGAGTGCTATGTTGCACAAGTTTCTCTAGTGGTTTGCGTATACCTTTTAAACTGATCATCATCACATAGTTTCTCAGAACCTTCACATGCACACTAGTGTCCCCTGTAACAGTGTGAATATGTCTTTAAATGTGTAATATTTTAATAATAACTAATTCAGTAAATATAGATCTATATTTACTTGTAACAATTTGTGATTTAGAAATCACTACTTTCTTTTTTTATTTGTGTTTTCCATACTGTCCCAACTTTTTCTGATTTGGGTTGTGTATATATATATATATATATATATATATATATATTGTGCTGTGGAATTTTGTATAATTATATAATATACTATTGTTAAGTTCAATTCAACTTTTACCAGTAGAAGCACGTTAAAATACTATTGTCATAACCTTCAAATCATAAGCTCCAATCATATTGCTATCATCCTGAAATACATAAATATTGAATTAAAGTTAACATAAAACGTTTAAAAAGACTAAACCTAATTACTTTCTGTAATACAGACATGCTGTAGCATAATATTATGAACTAAATACAGGACATTTTGGTTGGTAATTTGAACCCTGTTCTTTTGGAGAGGCTTCCGGTCAGGAATAGTTTTTCCTTTTTTTCTTCCAAAAATAGTCTTTTACACCTATACATGGCTGGCCCCAAGTGAAAGTCCAATGTTTTACTTATCCACCACCCCAACCAACATCAATTGGAGTATTGATAACACGCAAATAATGAAATACGAATTGACATTTCCTACATATGCACTTTCAAGAATTCAGTCTGCATAAGAAAAAGATGCACTGCAATACTCAATGGAACTAGTGGCCATACCAAATACTGAACACTTCTTGTGTTTGGGCGGGGTGGGGGTTAGAGGGTTACTGCGTGGAAATTAGGAGGTGGGGAAGGAGACACAATGAGGAGGAGGGAGGGGAAAACTAGCTTCCATATTGATGGACAATACTTTGAACATCAACAATAAGTGACATCACCCAACATCACTTAGAGCACCTTTAACATTGATTGCCTAAAATGGTCAAAACACATCTACGTTGACTATAGCGCCCACTAATGGCCAAACTTCGCCAAATTTGATACAAAGCCTCAGAACAGCATGCCGAACCAGCATCACGTTACATGTTGATAGCATTTACTGTCGCACAACACATTTTTTCTGCTATAGCGCCACATAGTAGTGGAAGTGGGTCAATTGTTGAGCCTGAGGTCCCTGAACCCAAAGCCCGACGGCGTGGAGGCAAACGTTAGTAAATATCAAGAGGCATGAGCCGCAAGGTCTGCGGTACGTTGCGATGCAAATATCCCATTGACATCGATGGAGCAATAGGGCCCGATCTGGTTTACGTTGACTTTAGCGCCCCTTAATGGCCGATCTTTACCAAATTTGGTATAGAGCCTCAGGGCGGCATGCCGACAAAGCAACCCAAAATTCGCGTTGATAGCATGTACTGTGGCCGAGATATTGTAATTGAAATCTTCCCATTTAAATGCATTGAGTTATTTGCTGAAAAACGTAAACGTTTATTATAGCGCCCCCCTAATGGCCGATCTTACCCAAATTTGGTACACAGCATCAGAGTGCAATGTTGCACAAGGTTATTAAGTGGTTTGCTTATAGCTTTAAAATCGGCCGACATATGATTAAGTTTGTGCTTCGTAGCTAGCTAGGAAAATTAGTTTGGTCGTAAAATGCGCATGCTTTAACGTAGCAAAATTCTTTGGATAATTTTTGTTCAAGTGTGTCTAGAGGTGCTAGTTACCAGGTTTCGTGCATATCGGTTGCACGGCCTTGGACGCGTTTGAAAAAGTTGGTTTAGCACATTGCGCGATATTGCGAAAACAATTCTCGGAAGAAATGGAAGTGGCCTACATCATGAGATTCAGATGGACTCAAGGAAAACGGGGACATATGGATTTCTAATGTGCGATATGTAGTGTGGGAGTTCAAGGCAAAAAACCACTATAGCGCCACCTAGTGGTCTACATGTGTAATTTTAGTTAACTGCAGTCCATGGCCCATTCTACATCTACCATGTAAATTTCAAGTGGCTCACATAAGGGTAAAAGGTGAATCTAGACGTGAGTCTCATAGGCCACGCCCACTTTGACCAATCCGTACTTCACGGTAGGGGTGGTCTCATGAGTGACCCTAGATAGTACCCACCATATTTGGTAAAAATCAAATGAGCCGTTCATGAGATATAAACATTTTGTACTTGTAGCGCCTCCTACTGGTCAATTTTTGTAACATGTATTGGGCCCCTCCAGAGGGTCATGAGAAACAAGAATCTGAAGTTGCGCATTGATAACATTTATTTTGACCGAGATATGGCAAAGTTCGTGTTTTTATAGTTAGCTACACAAATTTGGTTTTGCGTAATATGCGCAATTTGTATTAAAATAACTCGACAAAAACATCATACAATGTTAGAAATATGTATTCACAATCTATTCAACAATAACACTAGTAGATAAAATGTACATATGTTCATAAATATGTAAAGAGTCTACACAAGACGCCAAAGGTGTAAGTGACGTGTTCCAGGACAAAACCTAAATAGCCAATAGACTAAAGATGTCTAAAAAGGTGTTTTGAACTTTGGTTCGAGTAAAGTTGAACTTTGGTTCGAGTAAAGTTGCGAACTTTTTTGAAGTCAGTCGACACAGTTGTGTAGACATCCCAGTATCAATACACATATTAACCCACGCTTCCTCCTGCTTTTGGTGTTTACTAACCAGCAGCTATCGGGTCGCCGTTGAAAACCCTCCTGTAGTGTTCTCTGTCCTACGGTTGTCTTTGTCATGCTGCCTGGCCCTGTATCCATACATCCATGCCCTGTACCGGGGTTACAGGGCATGGATGTATGTACAGGGCATGGATGTATGTATGTATGGATCTCTGTCGCAGAGATATTGAAAATCACAAAGTCCCCATTTAAATGCATTGACTTATTGGCCAACGCAAATAAACGTTGATTATAGCACCCCCTAATGGCTGATCTTTACCAAATTTGGTGTAGAGCCTCAGGTTGGCATGCCGACGAAGCACCCCAAGTTTTGTGATGATAGCATACACTGTGGCCGTGATACTGCAATTTAAATCTTCCCATTTAAATGCATTGAGTTATTTGCTGAAAAACTTAAACGTTTATTATAGCGCCCCCTAATGGCCGATCATCCCCAAATTTGGTACAGAGCATCAAAGTGCAATGTAGCACAAACTTCCGAAGTGGTTTGCTGATACGTTTTAAATTGGCCGACATATGATTAAGTTTGTGATTGGTAGCTAGCTAGGAAAATTTGTTTGGTCGTCAAATGCGCATACTTTAATGTAGCAAAATTCTTTGGATAATTTTTGTTCATGTGTGTCTAGAGGTGGTAGGTACCAGGTTTCGTGCATATCGGTTGCACGGCCTTGGACGAGTTCGAAAAAGTTGGTTTTGCACATTGCGCGATATTGCGGACTCAAGGAACACGGGGACGTACGGATTTCTAATGTGCAATATGTAGTGTGGGAGTTAAAGGCAAAAAACCACTATAGCGCCACCTAGTGGTCTACATGTGTAATTTTTGGGTACTGTAGTCCATGGTCCATTCTACATCTACCATGTAAATTTCAATTGGCTCACATCAGGGTAAGGGGTGAATCTAGACTTGAGTCTCATAGGCCACGCCCACTTTGACCAATCCGTACCCCACGTTAGGGGTGGTCTCATGAGTGACCCTAGATAGTACACTCCAAATTTGGTAAAAATCGAATGAGCCGTTCATGAGATATAAACATTTTGTACTCTTAGCGCCCCCTACTGGTCAATTTTTGTAACATGTATTGGGCCCCTCCAGAGGGTCATGGGAAACAAGAATCTGAAGTTGCGCATTGATACCATTTATTTTGACCGAGATATGGCAAAGTTCGTGTTTTCATAGTTAGCTACACAAATTTGGTTGTGCGTAATATATGCATTTTGTGTCCTATAACAATTCTCCCCCTAATGACCGATCTTTACCAAATTGGGTTTGGAGCCTCAGGGCGGCATGCCGACGACGCCCCCCCAAGTTTCACGTTGATAGCCTGTAATGTGGCCGAGATACTGCAATTGATCTTCCCCAAATTTGGTAGAGAGCATCAGAGTGCTATGTTGGACAATATTCTTGAGTGGTTTGCTTATATATTTAAAATTGGCCGAGATATGATTAAGTTTGTGCTTGGTAGCTAACTAGGAAAATTTGTTTGGTCATCAAATGCGCATACTGTAACGTAGCAAAATTCAAAAACGTAGCAAAAAGCAAGTATACATCTTGATAACATGCAAATAATATACAAATTGGCGTTTCGTATGTGCACTTTCAGAAATTCAGTATGCATAATAAAAAGATACACTGCAATACTCAATGGAAATAGTGGCCATTAGAGCTGCACAATTCAGGGAAAAATATGAATCACGATTTTGTTTTGCTTAAAATTTATTTTAATTTTTTTTAGAGAGGAGTGAGTGGCAAACTAGCTTCCATATTAAGGGACAACATTTTGAACATCAACAATAAGCTACATCACCCAACATCACTTAGAGCACCTTTAACATTGATTGCCTAAAATGCTCAAAACACATCTACGTTGACTATAGCGCCTGCTAATGGCCAATCTTCGCCAAATTTGATACAAAGCCTCAGAACAGCATGCCGCAGAACAGCATGCCGAACCAGCATCACGTTACATGTTGATAGCATTTACTGTCGCAAAACACATTTTTTCTGCTATAGCGCCACCTAGTAGTGGAAGTGGGTCAATTGTTGTGCCTGAGGTCCCTGCAGAGTTCCGGACCAATCCTGAAAATTGCACCTCCCCATCCGTTGCAGTTTAGGCTGTAGCTAGAGTTTTACACAGTCTATGTTGACTATAGTGCCCCCTAATGGCCGATCTTTACCAAATGTGGTATAGAGTGTCAGGGCGGCATGCCGACAAAGCACCCCTTGGTGCAAATTCAGAGCATCGGAATGCTATGGTGCAAAGTTTTCTTAAGTGGTTTGCTTATACATTTGAAATTAGCCGAGATATGATTGACTTTGTGTTTGGTAACTAGCTAGGATAATTTATTTGGTCATCAAATGCCCAAACTTAAATGTAGCAAAATTCTTTGGATAACTTTTGTTCAAGTCTATCTCGAGGTGCTACGTACCAGGTTGCGTGCATATCTTTAATGTGTGATGTACCGTTTGGAAGTTATAGGGTCAAATGCGTTTTTTCTGCTTTAGCTTTACCTAGTGGTGGAAGTGGGTCAATTGTTGCAGCTGAGATCGGTGCCAGGTTCTGGACCAGTCCTGGAAAGGGCACCCCTGCACCATGTACAGTTTAAGCTGCCGCGGGACTTTTACGCAGAGAATAATAATAATAATGAATGGAAAATAATCCGTACAAAAACAATAAAGTTCCACAGTCCTACTGTGCGAACGGCGTAACTATTGCTACCGCCGTTTCTTCCAGACTCAGACTTGGACTCCGAATAATAATAATAATGGAAAAAAATGAGTAGAAAAAAAAATAGGGTTCCACAGTCCTACTAGCCCGATTTTTACCAAATTTGGTATAGAGCCTCAAAGCATCATGGCAACAAAACAACCCAAGTTTCGCGTTGATAGCATGTACTCTGGCCGAGATATTGTAATTGAAATCTTCCCATTTAAATGCATTGAGTTATTTGCTGAAAAACCTAAACGTTTATTATAGCGCCCCCTAATGGCCGATCTCCCCCAAATTTGGTAGAGATCATATGAGTGCTATGTTGGACAATATCCTTAAATGGTTTGCTTATATATTTAAAATTGGCCGAGATATGATTAAGTTTGTGCTTGGCAGCTAGCTAGGATAATTAGTTTGGTCGTAAAATGCGCATACTTTAATGTAGCAAAATTCTTTGGATAATTTTTGTTCACGTCTGTCTAGAGGTACTAGTTACCAGGTTTCGTGCATATCGATTGCACGACCTTGGACGAGTTCGAAAAAGTTGGTTTTTCACATTGCGCGATATTGCGAAAACAATTCTCAGCCGAAATGGGCGTGGCCTACATCATAAGATTCAGATGGACTCAAGGAACACGGGGACATATGGATTTCTAATGTGCGATATGTAGTGTGGGAGTTAAAGGCAAAAAAACACTATAGCGCCACCTAGTGGTCTACATGTGTAATGTTTGGTAACTGCAGTCCATGGCCCATTCTACATCTACCTTGTAAATTTCAAGTGGCTCACATCAGGGTAGGGGGTGAATCTAGATGTGAGTCTCATAGGCCACGCCCACTTTGACCAATCCGTACCCCACAATAGGGGTGGTCTCATGAGTGACCCTAGATAATACCCACCAAATTTGGTAAAAATCGAATGAGCCGTTCATGAGATATAAACATTTTGTACTTGTAGCGCCCCCTACTGGTCAATTTTTGTAACATGTATTGGGCCCCTACAGAGGGTCATGGGAAACAAGAATCTGAAGTTGCGCATTGATAACATTTATTTTGACCGAGATATGGCAAAGTTCGTGTTTTCATAGTTAGCTACACAAATTTGGTTGTGCGTAATATATGCAATTTGTGTCCTATAACAATTCTGTTTATAATTTTTTGTCAGGTTGATGTGAAGGTGTTACCTGCCAAGTTTCGTGCTAATTGATCGCACGGTCTAGGAGGAGTTAAAAAAAGTATGTTTGTGATAAATTGCGATTTTTTTTTCTGCTATAGCGCCACCTAGTGGTGGAAGTGGGGAAATTCTTGCGCCTGAGGTCGTTGCCGGGTTCTGGACCAGACCTGAAAAGGGCACCCCCGCCCCATTTATGGTTTAGGCTGCAGCGGGACTTTTACGCGGAGAAGAATAATGGAAAAGAAGAAGAAGAAGAAGAAGAATAATAATAATCTTGAGAAAAACAATAGGGTTCCACAGTCCTACTGTGCGAACGGCGTAGCTATTGCTACCGCCGTTTCTTCCAGACTCGGACTTGGACCCCTAATAATAATGAATAATAATAATAATCAGTACAAAAACAATAGGGTTCCACAGTCCTACTGTGCGAACGGCGTAGCTATTGCTACCGCCGTTTCTTCCAGACTCGGACTTGGACCCCTAACTAGAACTGCAAGCAGTTATGAACGGGGTCCAAGCCTCGTGCGCCGGTGCCCCCCGGCGCGAGCCGCCCCCAGCGACGCCGAGAGCCCGCGAAAACGGAGCCCCCGAAAGGAGATCCCGAAGCGCCGCCGCGGCGAGGCGAAAGTCGGGAAATTTGACCGAGCGCGAGCTCCAAAGTCCGTAGTGAAACGCAATCGCAAATTTCCTCTTCGTTGCGTAAAAGGCCCAAACGCTTCTACTTCGATTTTAGCGCCCCCTAAAGGGCGATCGTCGCCAAATCCCGTGGGGTGCCGCAGAGTGGCATGACGAACAATACTCTCAAGTTTCGTGATGATGGCATTTACTGCTTCAGAGATATTCACATTGCAAATTATTCCCATTTAAATGCATTGACTCATTTGCCAAAAGGCATCTACGTTAATTGTAGCGCTCCCTAACCGCCGATTTTCACCAAATTTTGTGGGAAGCCGCAGAGTGGCATCCTGAACAAAATACACCCAGGTTTTGTGATGATAGCATTTAATGCTGCAGAGATATTTACATTGCAAATTACTCCCATTTAAATGCAGTGACTCATTTGCCGAAAGGCATCTACGTTAATTGTAGCGCCCCCTAACGCCAGATTTTCACCAAATTTTGTGGGAAGCCGCAGAGTGGCATGTTGAACACAATACACCCAGGGTTTGTGATGATAGCATTTAATGCTGCACAGATATTTACATTGCAAATTATTCCCATTTAAATGCATTGACTTATTTACCGAAAGGCCTCTACGTTAATTATAGCGCCCCCTGACGGTCGATTTCGACCAAATTTGGTGTCTAGGCTAGGAATGGCATGTCAAAGATCTCTACCAAGATTTGCTCTGATATCTAATATTTTGGCAGAGATAGGCCAACGTTCGTGTTTTGTGGCTAGCTACGGCAAATTTGTTTGCTTGTAAAGTGCGAACGGTGTAACTTAGCAAAATTCTTTTGATAACTTTTGGTCAACTCTATATACAGAAGAAATCTACCAAGTTTCGTGCACATCGATCACACGGCCTAGGACGAGTACGATAACATTTGTTTTTGCATTACGCGATTTTGCGAAAAAACCTTTTAGTATATATGAACCTGTCCTATATCTTCAGATTCAAGTCCATACAAGGAACAAGTTGATCTATAAATATTCGGTCTTCGATGTAGCCTTTCGGAGTTATAGGCAAAAACACGTTTAAATGCATTGACTTATTTGCCAGAAGGTCTCTACGTTAATTACAGCGCCCCCTAACGGCCCATTTGTAACCAAATTTGGTGGGAAGCCACAGAGTTGTATGCCAAACAAAATACTCCCAGGGTTTGTGATGATAGCATTTAATGCTGCAGAGATATTTACATTGCAAATTATTCCCATTCAAATGCATTGACTTATTTGCCGAAAAGCCTCTACGTCAATTATAGCGCCCCCCGACGGCCTATTTTCACCAAATTTGGTATGGAGACTAAGAATGGGATGTTGAAGAAGCCCACCAGGTTTGATTCTGATAACTATTAATTTGGCTGAGATATGCCAAAGTTCGTGTTTTGTGGCTAGCTACAACGAATTAGTTTGGTTGTAAAGTGCGAACGGTGTAATGTAGCAAAATTCCTTTGATAACTTTTGGTCAGCTCCATACACAGATGGTATCTACCAAGTTTCGTGCACATCGGTTGTATGGCCTAGGACGAGTACGAAAACATTTTTTTTCACACTACACGATTTTGCGAAAAAACTTTTTAGTATAAATGGACCTGTCCTATATCGTCAGATTCAGGTCGATAGAAGGAACAAGTCCATCTATAAATATTCGGTCTGCGATGTAGCCTTTCGGAGTTATATGCAAAAACACGTTTTACGTCATTGTAGCGCCACCTAGTGGTCCACTTATGTAATATTTGGTAGGTCAGGTCCATGAACCATTCCATATCGACACTGTAAATTTTAAGTTGCTCACTTTAGTGTAAGTGGTAGATCCAAACATGGGTCCCATAGGCCACGCCCACTTTGACGAATCAGTACGCCACTGTAGGCCTGGCCTCAAGAGTGGGCCTAGATGGTACGCACCAAATTTCGTGAAAATCGGTTGAGCTGTTCATGAGATATTAACTTTTGGTACTTTTGGCGCCCCCTATTGACCAACTTTTGTAAAATTAGTTTCCTACACTAAGAGGCTCATGTGAAAAAAGAATCTACAGATTTGTGATGATATCATTTATTTTGGCCGAGATATGGCAACGTTTGTGTCTTCGTAGCTAGCTACACAAATTTGTTTGTGCGTAGTTTACGCAATTTTCATCCGAAAACAAATCTTTTGATAACTTTTTGTCAGTTCGGTCTACTGATGCTACAGACCAAGTTTCATGCAGATCCGTTGCACGGTCTAGGAGGAGTACAAAAAAGCAGTTTTACGATAAATCGCGATTTTTAACGCACAAAACTCGGGGCGGAAATGGGCGTGACCTACATCACTAGATTCAGCTGGATCCAAGGAACGGGTGGATATGTGTATTTTTAATGTGCGATGTACGGTTTGGGAGTTATAAGGCCAAACGCGTTTTTTCTGCTATAGCGCCACCTAGTGGTGGAAGTGGCTGAATTTTTTCGTCCCAGGTCCCTGCAGGGTTGTGGACCAGACCTGAAAACGGCAACCTCCCACCATTTACGGTTTAGGCTGCAGTATCAGTTTTAGAGGCGGAAGAAAAATAGGGAAGAATAATAAGAAACCTTACAATTCCAATAGGGTTCCACAGCCCTGCTGTGCAAACGGCGTAGCTTCGCTACCGCCGATTCTCGCAGCCTCGGGCTTGGACCCCTAATAAGAAACCTTACAATTCCAATAGGGTTCCACAGCCCTGCTGTGCGAACGGCGTAGCTTCGCTACCGCCGATTCTCGCAACCTCGGGCTTGGACCCCTAATAATTAAAGCTGCAAGCAGCGATGGACGGGCCCTCGCTCCTCTGCGCGCGTCGGGGTTAGTGGCGGACGCAGCTCCTTGCCAACGTGCATCTGCACGGCACTCAGACGTTGCAAATGGTCGCCAATGAAAAAGGAACTCCCTGCCGAGTTCAACGATACCTCACACAAGACTCAATGTCGTACAGTTCTTTATTTGTGAAAGGGGGCGTGGCCAAAGCATAGGGGGCGGGTCAAACCATCACCAATGAAGAAGGAACTCTCTGCTGAGTTCAATGATTCCTTACACAATAGTGTACCTTAAATGGGTCACCAGTTATGAAAGGGGGCGTGGCCAAAGCATAGGGGGCGGGCCAAACCATCACTAATGAAGAAGGAACTCTCTGCTGAGTTCAATGATACCTTACACAATAGTGTACCTTAATTGGGTCACCAGTTATGAAAGGGGGCGTGGCTTAAGCATAGGGGGCGGGCCAAACCATCACCAATGAAGAAGAACTCTCTGCTGAGTTCAATGATACCTCACACAAGGGTGTACCTTAAACAGTTCAAATATTACGAAAGGGGGCGTGGCCTGAGTAAGTGGGCGTGGTTAAAGTATATGGGGCGGCTCAGTATCACATATAGACCACACAATATAAGTTTCATGTAAATCGGATGATGTTTGTCATCAGGGCTGGACTGGGACAAAAAATCGGCCCGGGCATTTTTGGCCCAGTCGGCCCACACCCACCGTGATTGGTCAGAGACATTCCCTCCAGACAGTCCTCTTAAAATATGCGTCCATTCTATGATATGAGTGCCTAGTGTTCTGCGTTCATGTGATGGTTTTGGATCCTTCAAGAGGTCTCAAGACTTATCTGTTGATCTTACACTTAAATAATTAATTCATTCTTAGAGTTATGATTTGTATATTTATGGTATTTTTTATTATTAGTATTGATATTTGATATTGTATTGCCATTATTGTTATTATTACTATTTTGCTTAATATTGGCTTAGCAACTTTTAAAAACGGTATACTGTTCATTTTAACCATTGTAAGATTCATATTTTGTCGCTTTGGACAAAAGTGTCTGCTAACTACAATAACCATAATAACCATAAACCTTCCCAAAAGCTACAATAAAGCTGGGAGTAGTATATGCCCTGGAAAAGAGAAGCAGTGTACTCACTCACTTTTGATTGGCGACCTGGAGGCCATAGGGTAGCCTACACAATGTCCATACTCAAGTGCAAGTCAATGCCAAAGATAAAGTTTAAAGTATAATTTCAAATGATTTAACAACATTTAAGTATACAAGTGTATTGTCAGTAAAGTCAATCAAAATGTTGCCTTGGCCCACACCAATGAACAAGAAAGATTTTCTCTAACAAGGTAACCTTTAAAAGAGTGAGAAACAGAGAAATGTCAGCTAAGTTAAGGTATAATTCATTTAGCTTAAACCTCAATGTAAAGAGACAGCTGTACACATAGTATACATGAGCCTAGTAGAACAGGCTGTACATAGCATACATGAGCCTAGTAGAACAGGCTGTACACATGAGCCTAGTAGAACAGGCTGTATATATAGTATACATGAGCCTAGTAGAACAGGCTGTATATATAGTATACATGAGCCTAGTAGAACAGGCTGTATAGATCACAGACTTCAGCTACCCAACAGGCCGACCCTTAAACAGTTAGGTTACCTGACAGCCACTAGCTTTAATGTTACTGCCAAACTGCTTGTTGTCATTATGACGTGAGGCGCGCGCGCACGCACGCACGCGCGCACGCACACACACACACACACACAACCTGTTAATTCACGTACTTCTTACCGTCGTCAACTACTCTCTCTTCCATCTGTTCCTCCCTCTCTCTCCCGTGGCCCTGTCATGGTCGCTCTCCTCCTTGGCCTCTTCCCTGTCATCATGATGTTGTTTCTGCTTCTCTGTATAGCCAGTCACCTCTCCTCCTTTCTCTGCTTCAGGTAGCCTAATGCTGATGTTGAAGCAGCTACTACAGCCCCAAACATGTCAGACATGTTGGCACATTTTGAGGCATCCGCCTGTAGGTTCTTAATCTTTTTCTCCCGTAATTTCTGTACACATCGCTTGCATATGGGGTTCCGTGGTCGTTTGTCCATTTTAACGTGGATGCTAAACTTCCAGCATATTATAACGTTTACAGCTCGTGTCTCAGGGCCGGGAGTGGGGAAGGGTGTTCCTGGATTTGATTGGGTTAGGTCTAGCTTAGGACTGTAGTTGAGCTGATTCCGGTTTCCAACTTCGCCCCAGGGATGTCAGTTAAAACACTTTGTCGCTGTCGCTTTATTACATAAGGCAACAGTACAAAATGGGCGTGGGTAGCTCTGCTATGGCTGTGTATTTGTGTGTGGTTCTGCAAAGAAACAAATAACATTGTGAAGGCTACCATACACAATGCATATGAAGTACACATATAGGCTAGCAAACAACAACAAACCCACTATTAATTACACTATATCAATGTAATGTAACTACTGCAGCATAATACAATACAATAATAATACAATAATGTAGCTAAATACAAACGTGAGCAAGAGCTTCCAACAATCTGCATTATAAATCAACAGCCACGTGCAAACTAGCTAACAGGTGATTAACACAAACATCGAAATTACCAGCTAACTTACTTCAATGTAAAAGAACTACAGACCAATACAACAACAGGCCCAAATGAACTGACAACGTAAGCTATGGGACTTACACTTCTCAAAGACGCACACACGCAAGCTCAACTGATTATCCTCTGGACGCACACAGTCTCTTTTCTCTTTCTCCACTTTTCTCTCCGTGTGGCGCGTGCGCGCGCTCGCAGTAAGGCGCGTGTCCGCGTGTCCCCGCTACCCCCCGGCATGCAGCCACAATCAGTCCTGACAGACGGACTTTTGTACAATTACCGAATGGGCCGCTGTCAGTTATCTATGGGCCGGAGCGGCCCAAAAAAATTAAAAAATGAAAACAAAGGCCTATAAATTATATCGGCGATTCGGCCCAAAAGTGCGTCGGCCCACCGGGAAAATGCCCGGTATGCCCGATGGCCAGTCCAGCCCTGTTTGTCATATAAGGCAGATTTCGTGTTGCCAGCGGGGGGCGCTATGACGAAATGTCAATTTTGGCCTGTAGGTGTCCTCAGGCCTGGACCGTTGTTAAACGTGAGAAGTTTCGGGCAGATATGACAACGTACACTAAAGTTACAACAACTTCTTCGTTCATCGAAGGATGCTCAAAATGGCCGCCACGCCACGCCCACGCCGTCTGACGAAAAGTTTTTCTTTTAACAACTTTTCATCGGTTAGGTGTTGTGATGGTACAGACCAAATTTGAAGTCCATCGGTTGAAATCTCTAGGAGGAGTTCGTTAAAGTATAGCACCTTGACTTTTAGGCCTACTTCCTGCTGCCACTAGGGGGCGCTATGACTTTGAGTAAATATCGGACCTTATATGTCCTCAGGGTGGGACTATTATGAATCGTGAAAAGTTTCGAGCCAATTGGACAATGGACACTTGAGTTACACCAACTTCCTGTTTTGATGGCGAAATGCACAAAATGGCCGCCCCGCCACGGCCATGCCCTATGATCAAAAGTTTTTCAGTTTTTTTTCCATAGCGCCCCCCGCTGGCAACACGAAATCTGCCTTATATGACAAACATCATCCGATTTACATGAAACTTATAATGTGTGGTCTATATGTGATACTGAGCCGCCCCATATACTTTAACCACGCCCACGTACTCAGGCCACGCCCCCTTTCGTAATATTTGAACTGTTTAAGGTACACCCTTGTGTGAGGTATCATTGAACTCAGCAGAGAGTTCCTTCTTCATTGGTGATGGTTTGGCCCGCCCCCTATGCTTAAGCCACGCCTCCTTTCATAACTGGTGACCTATTTAAGGTACACTATTGTGTAAGGTATCATTGAACTCAGCAGAGAGTTCCTTCTTCATTGGTGATGGTTTGACCCGCCCCCTATGCTTTGGCCACGCCCCCTTTCACAAATAATGAACTGTACGACATTGAGTCTTGTGTGAGGTATCGTTGAACTCATCAGGGAGTTCCCTTTTCATTGGCGACAATTTTCAACGTCTGATTGCCGCGCAGATGCACGGTAGCAAGGAGCGGCGTTCGCCGGTAACCCCGACGCGCGCAGAGAAGCGAGGGCCCGTCCATCGCTGCTTGCAGCTTTAATTAGGGCCCGAGCGCCGACAGCGGCGAAGGCCCTATTGGAATTGAAGGAATTATTAGGGCCCGAGCGCCGACAGCGGCGAAGGCCCTATTGGAATTGAAGGAATTATTAGGGCCCGAGCGCCGACAGCGGCGAAGGCCCTATTGGAACTGAAGAAATTATTATTATTCTTTCTTTCTTTAACATATTCAAAAACTCACCAAATTTGGCGGTCGCGTCAAGTCTGGTGAAAAATTACGTATTTTAAGGGTTTCGGGAATAGGCGCACAAAAATGGCTCGCTAGCGCCCCCTACAAAGTCAAAAAAATTGAGCCCCTGCAGTGCGTTTAACGTACGCTCACGAAACTTGGTACACTTATGTAGCCTGTAAAGACGTACATAAAACGTCATTGGAGCCATACCTGAAACCAAACAGGAAGTCCGCCAAATTGAATTGAATGTTCGAAATTAGTGCGATTTTGGCCATTTCCACATTTCGTACTTTAACGAACTCCTCCTAGACCTTTCATCCGATCAACTTCAAATTTGGTCTGTGCCATCTTAAGACATGATAGATGAAAAGTTGTAAAAAGAAAAACTTTTGATCATAGGGCATGGCCGTGGCGGGGCGGCCATTTTGTGCATTTCGCCATCGAAACAGGAAGTTGGTGTAACTCAGGTGTCCATTGTCCAATTGGCTCGAAACTTTTCACGATTCATAATAGTCTAGCCCTGAGGACATATAAGGGCCGATATTTACTCAAAGTCATAGCGCCCCCTAGTGGCAGCAGGAAGTATGCCTAAAAGTCAAGGTGCTATACTTTAACGACCTCCTCCTAGAGATTTCATCCGATGGACTTCAAGTTTGGTCTGTACCATCACAACACCTTTCCGATGAAAAGTTGTTAAAAGAAAAACTTTTCGTCAGACGGCGTGGGCGTGGCGTGGCGGCCATTTTGAGCATCCTTTGATGAACAAAGAAGTTGTTGTAACTTTGGTGTACGTTGTCATATCTGCCCGAAACTTCTCACGTTTAACAAGGGTCCAGGCCTGAGGACACCTACAGGCCAAAATTGACATTTCGTCATAGCGCCCCCCGCTGGCAACACGTAATCTGCCTTATATGACAAACATCATCCGATTTACATGAAACTTATAATGTGTGGTCTATATTTGATACTGAGCCGCCCCATATACGTTAACCACGCCCACGTACTCAGGCCACGCCCCCTTTCGTAATATTTGAACTGTTTAAGGTACACCCTTGTGTGAGGTATCTTTGAACTCAGCAGAGAGTTCCTTCTTCATTGGTGATGGTTTGGCCCGCCCCCTATGCTTAAGCCACGCCCCTTTCATAACTGGTGACCCATTTAAGGTACACTATTGTGTAAGGTATCATTGAACTCAGCAGAGAGTTCCTTCTTCATTGGTGATGGTTTGACCCGCCCCCTATGCTTTGGCCACGCCCCCTTTCACAAATAATGAACTGTACGACATTGAGTCTTGTGTGAGGTATCGTTGAACTCGTCAGGGAGTTCCCTTTTCATTGGAGACGATTTTCAACGTCTGATTGCCGCGCAGATGCACGGTCGCAAGGAGCGGCGTCCGCCGGTAACCCCGACGCGCGCAGAGAAGCGAGGGCCCGTCCATCGCTGCTTGCAGCTTTAATTAGGGCCCGAGCGCCGACAGCGGCGAAGGCCCTATTGGAATTGAAGGAATTATTATTAGGGCCCGAGCGCCGACAGCGGCGAAGGCCCTATTGGAATTGAAGGAATTATTAGGGCCCGAGCGCCGACAGCGGCGAAGGCCCTATTGGAATTGAAGGAATTATTATTATTATTATTATCATTAGGGCCCGAGCGCCGACAGCGGCGAAGGCCCTATTGGAATTGAAGGAATTATTATTATTATTATTATTATTAGGGCCCGAGCGCCGACAGCGGCGAAGGCCCTATTGGAATTGAAGGAATTATTATTATTATTCTTTCTTTCTTTCTTCCGCGCAATGAATTGCCTTTTTGAGGGGCTTGACATATTCAAAAACTCACCAAATTTGGCGGTCGCGTCAAGTCTGGTGAAAAATTACGTATTTTATGGGTTTCGGGAATAGGCGCACAAAAATGGCTCGCTAGCGCCCCCTACAAAGTTAAAAAAATTGAGCCCCTGCAGTACGTTTAACGTAGACTCACGAAACTTGGTACACCTATATAACATGTCAAGACGTACAGAAAGCGTCATTAGAGCCATACGCTAAACCCAACAGGAAGTCCGCCATTTTTTATTGAAAGTTCGAAATTAGTGCGATTTTGGCCATTTCCACATGTCGTACTTTAACGAACTCCTCCTAGAGATTTCATCCGATCAACTTCAGATTTGGTCTGTGCCATCTTAAGACATGATAGATGAAAAGTTGTAAAAAGAAAAACTTTTGATCATAGGGCATGGCCGTGGCGAGGCGGCCATTTTGTGCATTTCGCCATCGAAACAGGAAGTTGGTGTAACTCAAGTGTCCATTGTCCAATTGGCTCGAAACTTTTCACGATTCATAATAGTCCAACCCTGAGGACATATTCGGTCCGATATTTACTCAAAGTCATAGCGCCCCCTAGTGGCAACAGGAAGTAGGCCTAAAAGTCAAGGTGCTATACTTTAACGAACTCCTCCTAGAGATTTCATCCGATGGACTTCAAATTTGGTGTGTACCATCACAACACCTTTCCGATGAAATGTTGTTAAAAGAAAAACTTTTCGTCAGACGGCGTGGGCGTGACGTGGCGGCCATTTTCACCTTTTTTCGATGAACGAAGAAGTTGTTGTAACTTTAGTGTATGTTGTCATATCTGCCCGAAACTTCTCACGTTTAACAAGGGTCCAGACCTGAGGACACCTACAGAACAAAATTGACATTTCGTCATAGCGCCCCCCGCTGGCAACACGAAATCTGCCTTATATGACAAACATCATCCGATTTACATGAAACTTATAATGTATGGTCTATATGTGATACTGAGCCGCCCCATATAATTTAACCACGCCCACTTACTCAGACCACGCCCCCTTTCGTAATATTTGAACTGTTTAAGGTACACCCTTGTGTGAGGTATCATTGAACTCAGCAGAGAGTTCCTTCTTCATTGGTGATGGTTTGGCCCGCCCCCTATGCTTGAGCCACGCCCCCTTTCATAACTGGTGACCCATTTAAGGTACACCATTGTGTAAGGTATCATTGAACTCAGCAGAGAGTTCCTTCTTCATTGGTGATGGTTTGACCCGCCCCCTATGCTTTGGCCACGCCCCCTTTCATAACTGGTGACCCATTTAAGGTACACCCTTGTGTGAGGTATCATTGAACTCAGCAGAGAGTTCCTTCTTCATTGGTGATGGTTTGGCCCGCCCCCTATGCTTAAGCCACGCCCCCTTTCATAACTATTGACCCATTTAAGGTACACTATTGTGTAAGGTATCATTGAACTCAGCAGAGAGTTCCTACTTCATTGGTGATGATTTGACCCGCCCCCTATGCTTTGGCCACGCCCCCTTTCACAAATAATGAACTGTACGACATTGAGTCTTGTGTGATGTATCGTTGAACTCGTCAGGGAGTTCCCTTTTCATTGGCGACAATTTTCAACGTCTGATTGCCGCGCAGATGCACGGTCGCAAGGAACGGCGTCCGCCGGTAACCCCGACGGTTGCAGAGAAGCGAGGGCCCGTCCATCGCTGCTTGCAGCTTTAATTATTATTATTATTCTTTCTTCCGCGCAATGAATTGCCTTTTTGAGGGGCTTAACATATTCAAAAACTCACCAAATTTGGCGGTCGCGTCAAGTCTGGTGAAAAATTACGTATTTTATGGGTTTCGGGAATAGGCGCACAAAAATGGCTCGCTAGCGCCCCCTACAAAGTTAAAAAAATTGAGCCCCTGCAGTACGTTTAACGTAGACTCACGAAACTTGGTACACCTATGTATCATGTCAAGACGTACAGAAAGCGTCATTAGAGCCATACGCTAAACCAAACAGGAAGTCCGCCATTTTGAATTGAACGTTCGAAATTAGTGCGATTTTGGCCATTTCCACATGTCGTACTTTAACGAACTCCTCCTAGAGATTTCATCCGATCAACTTCAGATTTGGTCTGTGCCATCTTAAGACATGATAGATGAAAAGTTGTAAAAAGAAAAACTTTTGATCATAGGGCATGGCCGTGGCGGGGCGGCCATTTTGTGCGTTTCGCCATCGAAACAGGAAGTTGGTGTAACTCAAGTGTCCATTGTCCAATTGGCTTGAAACTTTTCACGATTCATAATAGTCCAACCCTGAGGACATATGAGGTCTGATATTTACTCAAAGTCATAGCGCCCCCTAGTGGCAACAGGAAGTAGGCCAAAAACTCAAGGTGCTATACTTTAACGAACTCCTCCTAGAGATTTCATCCGATGGACTTCAAATTTGGTCTGTACCATCACAACACCTTACCGATGAAAAGTTGTTAAAAGAAAAACTTTTCGTCAGACGGCGTGGGCGTGGCGTGGCGGCCATTTTGAGCATCCTTCGATGAACAAAGAAGTTGTTGTAACTTTAGTGTACGTTGTCATATTTGTCCGAAACCTCTCACGTTTAACAAGGGTCCAGACCTGAGGACACCTACAGGCCAAAATTGACATTTCGTCATAGCGCCCCCCGCTGGCAACACGAAATCTGCCTTATATGACAAACATCATCCGATTTACATGAAACTTATAATGTGTGGTCTATGTGTGATACTGAGCCGCCCCATATACTTTAACCACGCCCACTTACTCAGGCCACGCCCCCTTTCATAACATTTGAACTGTTTAAGGTACACCCTTGAGTGAGGTATCATTGAACTCAGCAGAGAGTTCCTTCTTCATTGGTGATGGTTTGGCCCGCCCCCTATGCTTAATCCACGCCCCCTTTCATAACTGGTGACCCATTTAAGGTACACTATTGTGTAAGGTATCATTGAACTCAGCAGAGAGTTCCTTCTTCATTGTTGATGATTTGGCCCGCCCCCTATGCTTAAGCCACGCCCCCTTTCACAAATAATGAACTGTACGACATTGAGTCTTGTGTGAGGTATTGTTGAACTCGTCAGGGAGTTCCCTTTTCATTGGCGACAATTTTCAATGTCTGATTGCCGCGCAGATGCACAGTCGCAAAGAGCGGCGTTCGCCGGTAACCCCGACGCGCGCAGAGGAGCAAGGGCCCGTCCATCGCTGCTTGCAGCTTTAATTAGGGCCCGAGCGCCGACAGCGGCGAAGGCCCTATTGGAACTGAAGGAATTATTATTTCTCTTTCTTCCGCGCAATGAATTGCCTTTTTGAGGGGCTTAACATATTCAAAAACTCACCAAATGTGGCGGTCGCGTCAAGTTTGGTGAAAAATTACGTATTTTAAGGGTTTCGAGAAT
Organism: Gymnocephalus cernua; assembly: GCA_023631565.1. Taxonomy (NCBI): domain Eukaryota; kingdom Metazoa; phylum Chordata; class Actinopteri; order Perciformes; family Percidae; genus Gymnocephalus; species Gymnocephalus cernua. The sequence continues at coordinate 24,847,928 of CM042440.1, read as the reverse complement.
AGGCGCACAAAAATGGCTCGCTAGCGCCCCCTACAAAGTTAAAAAAATTGAGCCCCTGCAGTGCGTTTAACGGAGACTCACGAACCTTGGTACACATATGTAGCATGTAAAGACATACAGAAAACGTCATTGGAGCCATACCCTACACCCAACAGGAAGTCCGCCATCTTGAGTTGAATGTTTGAAATTAGTGCGATTTTGGCCATTTCCACATGTCGTACTTTAACGAACCCCTCCTAGAGATTTCATCCGATCAACTTCAAATTTGGTCTGTGTCATCTTAAGACATGATAGATGAAAAGTTGTAAAAAGAAAAACTTTTGATCATAGGGCATGGCCGTGGCGGGGCGGCCATTTTGTGCGTTTCGCCATCGAAACAGGAAGTTGGTGTAACTCAAGTGTCCATTGTCCAATTGGCTCGAAACTTTTCAGGATTCATAAGAGTCCAACCCTGAGGACATATAAGGTCCGATATTTACTCAATGTCATAGCGCCCCCTAGTGGCAGCAGGAAGTAGGCCTAAAAGTCAAGGTGCTATACTTTAACGAACTCCTCCTAGAGATTTCATCCGATGGACTTCAAATTTGGTCTGTACCATCACAACACCTGTCCGATGAAAAGTTGTTAAAAGAAAAACTTTTCGTCAGACGGCGTGGGCGTGGCGTGGCGGCCATTTTGAGCATCCTTCGATTAACAAAGAAGTTGTTGTAACTTTGGTGTACGTTGTCATATCTGCCCGAAACTTCTCACGTTTAACAAGGGTCCAGGCCTGAGGACACCTACAGGCCAAAATTGACATTTCGTCATAGCGCCCCCCGCTGGCAACACGAAATCTGCCTTATATGACAAACATCATCCGATTTACATGAAACTTATAATGTGTGGTCTATATGTGATACTGAGCCGCCCCATATACTTTAACCACGCCCACCTACGCCCCCTTTCGTAATATTTGAACTGTTTAAGGTACACCCTTGTGTGAGGTATCATTGAACTCAGCAGAGAGTTCCTTCTTCATTGGTGATGGTTTGGCCCGCCCCCTATGCTTAAGCCACGCCCCCTTCATAACTGGTGACCCATTTAAGGTACACTATTGTGTAAGGTATCATTGAACTCAGCAGAGAGTTCCTTCTTCATTGGTGATGGTTTGGCCCGCCCCCTATGCTTTGGCCACGCCCCCTTTCATAACTGGTGACCCATTTAAGGTACACTATTGTGTAAGGTATCATTGAACTCAGCAGAGTTCCTTCTCCATTGGTGATGGTTTGCCCCGACCCCTATGCTTTGGCCACTCCCCCTTTCACAAATAATGAACTGTATGACATTGATTCCTGTGTGAGGTATCGTTGAACTCATCAGGGAGTTCCCTTTTCATTGGCAACGATTTGCAACGTCTGAGTGCCATGCAGATAAACGGTCGCAAGGAGCGGCGTCCGCCGGTAACCCCGACGCGCGCAGAGAAGCGAGGGCCCGTCCATCGCTGCTTGCAGCTTTAATTAGGGCCCGAGCGCCGACAGCGGCGAAGGCCCTATTGGAATTGAAGGAATTATTATTATTATTATTATTATTCTTTCTTTCTTTCTTTCTTCCGCGCAATGAATTGCCTTTTTGGGGGGCTTAACATATTCAAAAACTCACCAAATTTGGCGGTCGCGTCAAGTCTGGTGAAAAATTACGTATTTTAAGGGTTTCGGGAATAGGCGCACAAAAATGGCTCGCTAGCGCCCCCTACAAAGTCAAAAAAATTGAGCCCCTGCAGTGCGTTTAACGTACGCTCACGAAACTTGGTACACATATGTAGCCTGTAAAGACGTACATAAAACGTCATTGGAGCCATACCTGAAACCAAACAGGAAGTCCGCCATTTTGAATTGAATGTTCGAAATTAGTGCGATTTTGGCCATTTCCACATGTCGTACTTTAACGAACTCCTCCTAGAGATTTCATCCGATCAACTTCAAATTTGGTCTGTGCCATCTTAAGACATGATAGATGAAAAGTTGTAAAAAGAAAAACTTTTGATCATAGGGCATGGCCGTGGCGGGGCGGCCATTTTGTGCGTTTCGCCATCGAAACAGGAAGTTGGTGTAACTCAAGTGTCCATTGTCCAATTGTCTCGAAACTTTTCACGATTCATAAGAGTCCAACCCTGAGGACATCTAACGTCCGATATTTACTCAAAGTCATAGCGCCCCCTAGTGGCAGCAGGAAGTAGGCCTAAAAGTCAAGGTGCTATACTTTAACAAACTCCTCCTAGAGATTTCATCCGATGGACTTCAAATTTGGTCTGTACCATCACAACACCTTACCGATGAAAAGTTGTTAAAAGAAAAACTTTTCGTCAGACGGCGTGGGCGTGGCGTGGCGGCCATTTTGAGCATCCTTCGATGAACAAAGAAGTTGTTGTAACTTTAGTATACGTTGTCATATCTGCCCGAAACTTCTCACGTTTAACAAGGGTCCAGGCCTGAGGACACCTACAGGCCAAAATTGACATTTCGTCATAGCGCCCCCCACTGGCAACACGAAATCTGCCTTATATGACAAACATCATCCGATTTACATGAAACTTATAATGTGTGGTCTATATGTGATACTGAGCCGCCCCATATACTTTAACCACGCCCGCCTACCCAGG